>OZ010800.1:4756200-5091200 GCA_963932465.1 Maratus speciosus
ATGAGAGCTTCTGCTCTCAAAGCTGGTAGATGGGAGGTGCTAGTTTCGAACCTAATCGCGCCCGTCGGCCTCATCGTTCGGAATTTTCCGTGGTTTTCTTCGAACTTTCCGTAAATACGAGTTAGGATGCCTTGATCCCTAGTTTTGATAATTGGCCATCATAAACGACACCAAACACCATTCTGAGCATCTGTTAGGTGAAATCTTTAAAAGTAACATTCCAAAGAACTATAAACAAATGTCGAAACTTGTGTAACAATACAATTTGAGAGTGCTTAGCACACACGTGTAGAACTGTACGAACATTCAAAGATTATTCTGGTATTACTTGTTAGATTTCTATTATCCCTAAGAAAATGTGAAAGATGATATTAACATTACAACCAACTGACAGAAAATAAATATGGATATTTGAATACGGTAATGGTATCAGTATTGGTATACGGTATACGGTAATGGTATTGTTTTTAAGGGTTGATTATCTACTCATGGGATATAGGCCCAAAGGGGTTTTGTCCTGTCTTTTTAAGGGAACCTAACCCCTATTTACGCAAGGTTCGAAGAAAACAGCGGAAAATTCCGAACGACTAGGCCAACAGGCGCGATTGAGACCGACCCCAAAACCCACCCTCTATTATCAGTTTTGAGAGTAGAACCTGCCGGCCATTGGTAGGGCAAATATGAATACTAATTAAATTACCTTACCACATTCATATCAAAAGTATGCGTAAAATTACATTGAGAATATTGATGAATGTCTGAAGGAGATCTGTAATCTCCATATCTCATCATAAACTTCACAAAACTCCATAGGAGCAACTACTACTGAATCCAGTGCTGTAGTTGGGCGGGAACGCCGTTCCCAGAAATATTTGGTTTGGTACTGTAAAAAAAAAAAAAAAAAAAAATCGCGCACGTTCACAAACTTTTTTTTTTCAGGCGAAGCGATAATTATTGTTATTTATTATTATCAAGTTTATTGATACTGGAGATGAGCCTATAGAGCTAAATCGTCTTCTCCAGACTGTGAAAACTGTACCCATTTCAACGTCTGAATGCGAAAGTATATTCAGCTGTATGAATAACATCACGATCTATGCGAGAAATTCACTCCTTATTGATTATCCGACTAGTTTTATATAAGGTTGAATTAAAGTGTTAATTTTTGAAAATTGAATAATTTTACATGCAACATCTCATAAGTGCTGATATTTAAGATTATTCTCATCATTCCTCTTTTGTAAATTCAGAATAATTTTTAAATGTACAAACGGTTACTGAAGTACGGTAGAAAAGTTTCTGATTCTTAGCACATTTTTTGAGTAATACGGTTTGCATGAGCTTTGCACTTTAACAAAGTCGTATATTTTTAGTAGGCTTTTGTTATCCACTTAAAAATCAAGACAACACATGCTAAAGTTCGTTCAGTTCCATTGAGTAAAAATGGGGTAGTGGTTTTAATTATAACAAAAATATGAGAGCAATTATCTATCAGGAAATGCTTGCCTATTTACAGAATGCTTAATAAAAAAATTATACTTCAAATCAATTAAGTCCAGAGAAATGGGGATTGCTTTGGGGCCTATAGCTACAATGGCAGTCACCTTGAATGATCCTTTATTTTATACATAGAGATAATTCTACACTTTTGACATAACAATTTCGTCAATACACAAGGACGAAATAGCACAAGGAAATTTACAACACCAGAGAATTACAGCCGGGAGCTCCACAAAGAGTGTGCAACGGAGTCAGCAAGAGTCGAACCCACAGACCTCCTACGCTCTCAAGCGATTAGCGGTGTGGTGCCTTAACCACTCGGTCACGGATGCCGCTTATCAACATAAACTATACGAAAATATTTGAAACAAACAAAAGATTTATTTTCATCTTTTACAAATTTTATTTTTTCGCATCTTCCTCAGTAAACTGTCAAAAACAGAGGGTCACAGACACTTTTATAACGATTTTGAATTTCTCTATTAGAGCGAGCGGCGGCGGCAAAAATGACTACGTCATTGTGTTACGAGATGAAATCATGATGAAGGACAAGATTATTAGGAGCATATGAAGGACTGACTAGTCTGACTCGACATTTGTTGGTACGGTATGAGCAGCAGCGGGCGCCAACTCGTCATTTTGGTTCCACTATCACGTCATCGAGTTAACGGGATAAATTTGGTGCTAAATTAAAGGTAACATAAAGTATTTTAAGAATATTTTGCTCTGTCTCCGCATATCCTAGTAGGAACCCGTGGTAGACTAAAATTTATAACGCAAAAAGACGTCATAATATACAAGAATTCAAACCAAATAAACATAACATTTTACATTACATTGTCATATATATTACTTCACTATCGACTTTCAAGATAACATAATGGTTTAGGAAAAACTTATTCACAGTAGGTGAAATAATGGTTTATTCGACATATCTTAGTACAAAGGGAGAAGCGAACTCCAAATGCCCATTTTGAGGGTACTATCACGTCATCGAGTTACGGCTTGAAGTTTTGGCACATTAAAGATACCGATAAGTACAATAAGGATATTTCAGTCTGCTTAGTCATATCTTGGTATGATATGAACAGAGCGAGGCGCCAATTCTTAAGTTTGGAGGTATTATCATGTCATCGAGTTACAGCCTGAAACTTTGGCATATTAAATATACAGATTAGTGCAATAAGAATATTTCAGTCTGCCTCGTCATTTCTTAGTACGAGACGAACGTAACGAAGCACCGATTCCCTATTTTGACGGTGCCATCACGTCATCAAGTTACGCCTTGACATTTTTGGAACATTAAAGATACATATCAGTACATAAAGAATATTTCAGTCTACCTCGTCGTATCTTGGTATGCAGAGCGGGGCGCCAAATCTTAATTTTGGCTGTATTATCAAGTCATCGAGTTACCACTTTAAAGATACAGATTAATGCAAAAGCCATTTTTTTACGTTTTTTTTTTTTTTTACTAAAAAATTAGCTTAAAGGTGAGAAACGATAGAATGCGCCTAGAGATCCGTCAAGACACTCAAATTGACAAACATTATTAAAAGAACATAAGATACAATAATATTAGTAAGCAATCTACTTGCTGTAATGCGTCAAACTTTTATATTCCCGATTAAAAAATACATCATATCTCTCTATTCTAAAAAAAAGTAACTACCGCTGTCACCGCCGCCGCCGGTTTTGAATTTTTTGTGACCGGAGGTCTTTCTTCGTTAATATTAAGATAATGCATACAGAAATATGAAAATCGGTAGTATTATACAGAAATGTTTGATAAACACGCTGAAGTAGACAGCTTTCAAATCGAAGAATTATTTTAAGAGATATTTAATGCTAAAGTTGGACAAAATCGTTCCACTAAAAAAGTTTTATAGGAGCAAAAACTATACATCGGAATTTAATAATTTTTAGATCACTTTACACGTTATAATTTCCCGGTATGCAGAATTCATTTATTTTTTTAATTTGACTCATTTTTCGAGGTTTCATTTCTATTTAAATTCAAATTTTCAGCATTTCGAGAGATATTTTTTACTTATTTCAGAAAATTGTACTAATTTAACCTGTTGCCAACTGCATAAACAACGAAAACAATAATGTTTGCTTCAAATTAAAAATTTATTTACACGTGACTATTATAAACAGAAAAAATACTTTCAAATTAAACTTAAATTATTATGTACAAAAAGCAGGAACTTATTAAAAATTACGTCATAAAAAGTATACACGTGAATTTTAAAAGAGAAAGGATATTGTAAAATAATAAATGCATTAACATGCGTTAGAAGTCTTAAATAGGAGAAATTACGTCATATTTACGTCACATTACAGTTATTACATAAAATGAACGCAAAATATTGCAAAACAGTTTAAATTTAGAAATTGCGCTAGACATGTATTTGATATTTTGAGAGGATCTTTTCAACTATTTTTGTTAGGAAAGCGCAAATAATATTTCATTTCTAACAAAAGTATTTTCACGTGCATATTTAAAAGAGAAAGAATAGCTTTGTCAAAATTACGTCAGATTAAAAACGATTAATTTAAAATGTCTCATTTAAAAGAACTTTCTTTTCATTTTGTTAAAACATACCAGGAGACAAAGACTGGTTACTTAATTCCTTTTATGTTAGCTTATTTTGAAATGTTGTTACACGTGTCTACGTCATCAAATTATTTTTATTTCAACGTTTTATTTGTATTTTTATTAATGTTGTACTAATTTATTTGTTCTTTCGTTATTTAAAATAAAAATTATGTCAATTTGTATAATTTGGCGAAACTGGTCGACGGGATAATCAAGTAGTACCGCAGCGGATTTGGCGTTAAAATTCCCCAATCAAAGAGAAATGAATAGAAATCCGCTTATAGGGAGATCACCACTGTTTTTTAAATTCTAATTCAATCTTTCGAAATCTTTTTAAAGCCGATCAAATTAGGGCGGGTGTTGGCAAGCGTAGCTCGTAGGGGACCGAGCCCCCTAGTAATTAAAACAATAGCAGCATAAATAAATATTTCTTTCACCATTTTCATGAGTGATATCCTTAAACTAAAGCCTTTAACCCTTTCAAGGGCAGTGGTATGTTTATGAAACCACTTAGCTTTAATTCTCAAATGCCACATTGGCCCCAGGATTTTTTTCCGTTTATTATGTATGCGAAATACAGCTTTTTCTTATTTTCAAATAAATTTGTACGTAAATTCCGGTGTTACTCATTCATTTCAAAATTTTAGCAATGGGAGTGCTTTGCCCTTAAAAGGGTTAAAGGAAAAATATGAAAAAAAAGTAATTTCTTATATACCTGTAATTCGACCTGTTGCTTCCCTCACAACGACATAAGACATTAGTATTTAAAAAAGAAACAAAATTTTACCAAATACGTATAAACATCGCACTATTAAAATAGGTTGCGAAAATCTAAAACGTATAACAATTACTTACCTGTTGTGAAAAATACTGATTACTGACTGATAGTGAAAGAATGAATTTTAATGTTAACATATGAAATGAAGATAATGATTTACGTTATCATAAATTCGGATTGAAAATTTGCACTCCAGCATTGCAAATTTAGATAGCTGCACACAAAGAAATAAGAAGATAAGCGCTACATTCAAGGGCCGTTTGATGAAGGGCGGTAGATTTCAATAATTGTTTATCATTCTGGGTGATGATTTCATGTTGCCTTTATTTTTGTATTAATCAGTGGTGCAACCGGGGTGGGGGTAGGGAACAAACAGCTTATGACTTAGGAGACCTTCTAATATATGAAAGCTAAAATAAATAAATGGTTTAACTGAATGATTAACATGATTAGAGATTACCCCAATGAGTGATATTTTTTTTTCTTAATATCACTTAAAATGCATTAAAATACATTTAAAATCAATTAAATTCCCAAATTGCTTTCGGCAAAATTCACATGGACATCTTCAGTGGTTTTTTACACGTTGTTAATTTCTTTTTATGCAGGAGATACTATTGTAATTTAAGAGTGGTATGGGAAGATAAGTTGAGAAGAAAAGGTATTCAAAGCCTTCATCTACTATGTAGCATTTCCTTCCAAACTCCATGAATGTCATATGACAATGCATCGTTACGTACTATATCTTTATTGGAAATTATTTCAAGGGATTCTATGATAATGGCTTGCTAGCAATAACTTGTACGAAAGATAATTTTGGATATATTAAAATCTACTTTTATAGGTTGAATTTGAGCTAATCTTGCTAACGCACTATGGGGTCTATTGAACCTGAGATTAGCTTTCCTTTATTCTACCTCAAAATTTTCTCATTGTCATACCTATGTAAAATAAATCTTTATTATTTTTTTGGAACCTTTAATGTATACCTCTAATCTATTGATTGCTTGGACAGGATCAATTTTTTTTATTTAACAAATCTTTTAACTTTATCGGAGGAACTGAGTTTAATTTTAAAGCACATTTAAAGATAGGTATGCCTCATACTTTGAAAAGTTGTTGACTTTACTAAGTTTTAAACTTTTGCCTAGAACTGTGCTGTGTTTTCAATAATCTTTCACTTCAAACTTGTTTCTGATTTTTTCAACAAAACGTAATGGAATTGCACCCTCTATTACTATTTTTTTTTAATTACATCTAGTTATTCTTTTAGAGATGGCTTAAACAAACTTCAAATGCTTTTATTATATAATAATTAAATGGTGCTAATTTGTAACTTATAAGCAAACTGCAAACAAAAGGGATAGTGGCATTATACCTGTTAATCTTTCTAAAACCTGTATGATCAAGGCTCTGTTTCGTTATATTTTTGATTAGCTGGGCATCCAAAATAGTAAGTTTTTGATTTTGTTCTATTTCTACTGTGAATTTTATTTTGTCGTCTAACATATTAATTTAACCTAAAAAAGAGTATAATTAATCTTTGCTGTGATTCCTTATAACGAAGATCAGCCTTTAAGCCTTTCTATTTAACCCTTTATGTACTGAATTATGAATTCATGAAAATTTTATCTTTTAACGCATTTTTCGTGAATTTACATTAGAAGATTTACATAATCATTTAGAAAATTTTAAAGGGATTTTAGAAGAATTGAAGGATTTAGAAGGATTCATTAAATTTGAATTTATAGGGATTTTGAGCACTATTTATAATCCCACTCAAATCTTTTATTTGAAATATTTTTCTTAGTATGTTGTAGAATTAGGAAATGTACAAATAGAATGTTCTTAGAATAGAAATAAAGAAATATTTCCGAGTTGACCCCCCCCCCCCCTCCCAACGCCAAGAAAGCTGAAAAGATGCAAAGCCAAAGAAATCCTCCTTTTAAAAATATATCTGTTTTGTGTAACCCATCATGCTTTTAGAACAAGATAAAGTAATGTATCTATAACTCATTCTAAACTATATTACAACTAATCAATGTATTCAATGAATTTTATAACAAGTTATTTTAATGGTACTTATAAGTACCGTCAGTAGATAAAGGGTTAAGCCTCTATATGACACTCTATTTATGCTTCCCGCGGCGGATATCAGAATGCTCATGTCGATTATTTGTACAGGAATCTGTAGAAGACTCGCGCTGCGCATTAAGAGACCAGCCCTGTAAAACTCCCAACAATACAAATACAAATAGACCCGGAGGCGGCAGCACTGACCATCACCCCATCGAGTTCACGGCTGAAATTCAAGAATGAGTTAAAACTCGATCCGCCTATTAAAACGCAATCGGTCTACCAACTCCTTTCTGGGTGGAAAACACCTGAAAACCCGATTTGAGCGATTAACCCGTAGGTTTACCATAGTGTTTTCCGGCTCCCAAAGGTATGAAAACAGGGAGGACTGGGAGCAGGAAAACACAATGGTCAACCTACGAGTCAACTCCTAAAATCGGGTTTTCAGAGATTTTCCACCCAGATAGGACTTGGCAGATCAAATGCGTTTTAATATGCGGATCGAGTTTTAACTCATTCTTGAATTTCAGCCGGGAACTCGATGGGGTGATGGTCTGTGCTGCCACCAACCCGGTCTAAAAGTTGTATTAAAATTGAAAAAAGAGGAAAGACAATCAAGACACCTTTGGAAAAATAGTCATATTATAATTAAAAAATATCATATCAGTCTTCTTTAAAATTTTTACTTAACCCTTTAAGCCTGTATTCCAAAGACTCTTCTTAAGGATAAATGAAGTGTACCTTGAGATTCAAAGCTGGCTGCATACATAACAAGAACGATAAATCATGCGTCCAGCATACATTACAAGACACTTTCCAAAATAGTTTAACAAAACTTTATTTTTAGTAAAGTTGAAAGAGGACGCTTAAGCAAACAACCTTAAAAATGCATAACACATTTCAAAACCCAACTTCAGAAATGACCGTCAAAATGAAAATATTTGAATTTTTTTGTGCATCCTTGTATAGGATCTATATGTATATATATATTACATAGTATGTTTAAATTTAGCTGAGTTAGGAAATGCGTAGCACAGTTGAAAATGACCCCCCAGCAATTTCTGTCGTAAAAGAAACTGGACTCGAGATATTTTATGCAGCCCTGTATACGATCTGTAGAAATTATACACGGCAAATAATATGAGAAAAAAAAAATAGTTAAACTTAAAAACGCGTAGCACAGTTGAGAACGCACTTCCAGCAATTTATGCTACGAGTAACAGGCAGCCACAGGCGTCGCGATGGGGGGGGGGGGGGGGAGGAGCCTCCCTCTCCTATATATGTAAACTTAGGAAGTTTGAGCTTAGAGTTGGGAAATTCTAGATTTTCAAAAGACTTTTTCTTTTTTAATAATAGTAAAAAAAAAAAAAAATTGAAACTTTTATTGTATTGCTAACTACATTTCTGAGTTCTGTAACGGTAAACAAGTTAAATTATCAAAAGAAGTACAAAAAGCAGCCAGACTCAACTTGTGTTTCTCTGTGCGACGAAAACGTCTTATATGATATTTTCATATGAAGTGCGATTATGACTATACAATACAGGAGACAAAAAATTCGCAAACCTTAACCCTTAAATTGGCGATTTTTTATTTTGTTTCGAAAAAATTATATATGATTCTCTGAAAGGCTTATTACACAGGAAAAATCTCTCTATTCTAAAAAGAAGTAACTACCGCTGTCACCGCCGCCGCCGCCGCCGCCGCCGGTTTTGATTTTTTTGTGACCGGAGGCCTTTCTTCGTTAATATTAACAAAAATAATGCATACAAAAATATGAAAATCGGTGGTTTTATACAGAAATGTTTGATAAACACGCTGATGCAGACAGTTTTCAAATCGAAGAATTATTTTAAGAGATATTTAATGCTAAAGTTGGACAAAATCGTTCCACTAAAAAAGTTTTATAGCAGCAAAAACTATACATGACAGTGTAATCATTTTTAGATCATTTTATGCGTTAGAATTTGTCGGAGTGCAGATTGCATTAATTTTTTTATTTTGACTCATTTTTTCAGGTTTTATTTCAATTTTAAATTCAAATTTTCAGCATTTCGAGAGATATTTTTTACAGATTTCAGAAAATTCTACTAATTTAAACTGTTGCCAACTGTATAAAAAGTGCAAGCAATAATGTTTGCTTCAAATTAAAAATTTATTTACACGTGACTATTATAAACAGGAAAAAAACTTTCAAATTAGAATTAAATAATTACGTATAAAAAGCAGGAACTTATTAAAAATTACGTCATAAAAAGTATACACGTGAATTTTAAAAGAGAAAGGATATTGTAAAATAATAAATTCATTAACATGCGTTAGAAGTCTTAGGAGAAATTACGTCATATTTACGTGACATTATAGTTATTACATAAAATGAATACAAAATAATATTGCAAAAAAGTTTAAATTTAGAAATTGCGCTAGACATTTATTTGATATTTTTAGAATTAATTTAAAATGTCTCATTTAAAAGAACTTTCTTTCCGCTTTGTTAAAAAATACCAGGAGACAAAGACTCTCTTTACTTAATTCCTTTTATATTAGCTTATTTTGAAATGTTGTTACACGTGTATACGTCATCAAGTTATTTTTATTTCGACGTTTTATTTGTGTTTTTATTAATGTTGTACGAATTTATTTGTTCTTTCGTTATTTAAAATAAAAATTATATCAATTTGTATAATTTGGCGAGTGGTTTGGCGATTTATATAATTTGGCGAAATTGGTCGACAGGATAATCAAGTAGTACCGCAGCGGATTTGGCGTTAAAATTCCCCAATCAAAGAGAAATGAATAGAAATTCGTTTATAGGGAGATCGCCACTGTTTTTTAAATTATAATTCAATCTTTCGAAATCTTTTTAAAGCCGATCAAATTAGCGTGCATTTAGAGTCTGCTAATTAAAAATTACGTCATAAAAAGTATACACGTGAATTTTAAAAGAGAAAGGATATTGTAAAATAATAAATTCATTAACATGCGTTAGAAGTCTTAGGAGAAATTACGTCATATTTACGTGACATTATAGTTATTACATAAAATGAATACAAAATAATATTGCAAAAAAGTTTAAATTTAGAAATTGCGCTAGACATTTATTTGATATTTTTAGAATTAATTTAAAATGTCTCATTTAAAAGAACTTTCTTTCCGCTTTGTTAAAAAATACCAGGAGACAAAGACTCTCTTTACTTAATTCCTTTTATATTAGCTTATTTTGAAATGTTGTTACACGTGTATACGTCATCAAGTTATTTTTATTTCGACGTTTTATTTGTGTTTTTATTAATGTTGTACGAATTTATTTGTTCTTTCGTTATTTAAAATAAAAATTATATCAATTTGTAGCTCGTAGTGAGCTACAAATGTAGTGAGCTACGTAGTGAGCTACGTAGAGCTCGTAGTGAGCTACGTAGGCGAGCGTAGCTCGTAGGGGGCCGAGCCCCCTAGTAATGAAAAAAAAATCAGAGATATATTTTTCATATAATACGTCAAACCTTTCTTCTGTTGCACATCTGCAATATAAGTAAACACTACTATCGTCTGGCTGTTTTACACTAAAATATTGCAAATTAGTAAATATTTTAAGAAGTATGTCTCCAAATACCTTATTATATATAATTATTTATTTTATAAAACAACCTTTAACCCTTTAATTCCCAAAATAGAATACGTTCTGGAAATGACGTAGTACAGGGAATCTGACTTTACACCAGAAAGTTTCAATGGTTCATTTCGCTTTATTTAAATAGAGAATGTCTGTTATTTACATATTGTGTGCGTGACACGTACTAGTACGTTTTCTGACGATTGATACTTGAGCGCGGGACACGTACTAGTACGGGTTAACTAAATTTGCGCGCAAAACCCCCGCCTCCGGCACAATTCCGCCGCGAAATGTACCCGTACACAATGTGCTAATTAAAGCAGGTATTGCTATTTTACTTTTAGGGTGCGAATTAAGTATATACGAATAAAAAAATCTATTAAATTCAAAACACTGTTATTTGCATATATGCAAAGGTGCGCACTAATGTGTTTGGTGGGTTGGTTTTCTCTAAATATATGCAATTTTTCTAGGTTTAAATCTTACATTTACTGTATTCTTTGAAATTGCTTCTTTAACTATTCATTTAGCAATTGGGTATCTTATTATTTTCATGCTCAATGATTCCTAGATAGGAAAATAGAAATTAATCTGGTTTTGATTTTAATTATTTAAATGAAATAGGTATACTTAAACTTTCATTAAACAAACCAGTAATTATAATATTTATGTTATTAGTTTCAATATTTCTCTTCGGAAAGGATTTTTTTTACGTATAAGTATTGTTATCATAATCACACATTGCACATATAATTTCAGTTGGAAAATAAATGAATTTGTTTCAAGTTGGGAAATTTTTGAATCCCCCCCCCCCCCCCCCCGAAAAAAATATTTATAACTACGCCCCTGCAGACAGTACTGTGACTAAATCCTTTCGAGTGTTCCTGTAAGTGAACGTTGAATGGAATTTATACCATACTATATAATAAGATTAATGTAAAGTCCCTCTGTGATATATATCAGTTACAATATGCTTGAAATAATGTAGCATCATTACAATACATGACTCAAATGATTTTTTCCTATTGCCTTCATGAAATGGAGATCTTTTGGGTGTCCCTGTAAATGATCTACAAATACTACATAGTTCATATTTAATCATCAACATTATGTATATCAGTTGCATAAAAATTCGAATGTACTTACTGGAGTGATCCGATTGATAGATAACAGACAGAGAGACAAACACTATTCTTAAACACTTTTCGTGATGAAAAGCATTTTTAAATTTAACGCAATAAATATTGGCATGGCTTCTGTTTCATAACTTATCGAATAAATTCAGTCATTTGCATTCTATATTGTATAATTTTGAAAATGGCTGGATACAAACATTGGATTTTTATCACTTTGTTGACAAGGGACTAGAAGGCGTTTTTTTTCCTGGTTTTTTCCAGGTTGAAAAGAATAAAAAATCGGAAAATTGAAACCGGACAAATTTAAAACGAAAATGGATTAACTCAAAGACATGGAAAAACAAAGGGTGGGCTCGCACGACTGCTGCTGCCTCAAGCTTAATCCATGAAAAACGGACAAAATATTCTGAACGTGATATTTGCATAAATACCTCTATCTATTAAGGGGTCACAGGACTCTTAAAATTGAAAAAAAGGAAAAAAGACCATTTTCAACATTTAATATCTTAAAATGTGTTTGATTTTAAGAAACAATTTTGATTGGGATGAAAGATGTAAGTATGTTCTTTCCTTTCATGTATTTAAAAAATTGCAAGATGCAGAATTAGCATTTACAGAGGGCTCCAAACTGTGAGGCATCTGACGAGCAGAAAATCGGCGTAGGGGAAAGTAGGGGAATGGTGCTCACTTAAGGGAAAACATGAAAAGCTAGTCAAATTTGGACAAAAAAATCAATATTTTATTATCGAAGTATAACTCCAAAGCTTAAGGAACACTTTGCAATCAACTAATTTTCATAAAAGTTTTAGGAATTTTTTTTATCGTTTTATTTAAATGACCATTGATTGAGCGGTAATGCCCGACATGGTAGGGTAATGGCGCTCAGGGTTTGAATACAACATTTAAGTAAGACAAAATTCACATACGTAGTTGTGAGGGCTGTTCACACCACCGCATACATTTTGCAACCACTTTACATATATTGTGTTAGACTTATCTGATACTTTTATGTGGGTTGCTTTTTTTATATTTAGGTTTTTTGATTTTCACCACTTCTTTGAAATCGTAAAATTCTCCTTGTTTAATGACATACTAATAAAGGCGAAAACATGGAAATTTTACCATTTCAAAAAAGGGGTGTCAATCAACAAATTTGAATTTAAAAAAAGTTGCCCACTGGCAACACTTCTGGATTTCCACGCGAGCGTCATTACCCGTCATCGCCATGTTGGCTTTTATTGCATTATAACTGGCGTAACAACACACTACAAAAATAAATAAAAGTATGAAAGTACAGCTAAATGTATATATTTTGCAGACATAAAGAGTAAATTAATATTTGAAAATAAGAGTGTACACTTTCCTTCAAATTAGATGTTGTAGAATTTTATAGTAAAATAACTTCAAACTAATAACTTGATGACACAAAAATACTTTCCTCCCGACGGGCACTCAATCCTTACTGGGAATTTAGGATGAAGTTCGCTAGGTGATGGTACCGATCGCACGATTACAATTCTATTCTGTTTAGAGATATTTTGTGAGCGGGATTACCCTTCTGAGCGCCATTACCCTAACAGATTACGCGCAGGATACAAAATAAATTTCGCATCTAGAATGAACATTTTGATGCCTACGTATACTCCAGATTGTCGTAATTACCCTGAACCTAAATAAATTTGTAGTTTAAGTATATTTTTTATACAAAGTTGTATTTAGATAATGCATAATTTAGAAAATTTCAACAGTATAATCAACTAAAAAATATATTTTTTTGAACAATAAAAAGGAAATTAGAGGTTTAATATATATAGACTAACATGAACCATACGTTTCGAAAATTTCAGGAAAAAATATTCAGAAGTTTTTGAGATATCGTGGGCGTTATGCCCAAAAACGCCATTTGGAGAAAAAGGACTTCAAAGCTTCGGAAACGCCGCTTCAGCTATTGAGTGCGTATAATTCTAAAAGGAAGTGGCTATTCGTCCGACCAATCGGACTTTTAGTAATTTAGGCAAAACGTCCGACCATCGTATGCGCATGCGCGCCAGCAAATGATGGGACGAAATGGCTTTTTCATAGCTCCGCCTTTTAAAATATAATTGTTTATTTATTTTCAATGCGCATTAAGTGCATTTATGCAAATTAGGTCATTTTCTTTTTAGAAGAACGTTATCTACCCTATATATATAAAATCCTAATGAATCGAATTGAAACGAATTTATGTAACGATTCTATGAAACGACTGATTAAACAACTGATTACGTTTCACGGCGATTTCTCCTAAAATATGGAATACTTTGCGATGAAATTAACATAAAAAAATCCGCATTGATCCACAGATCTCAAAACTGGTATTAGAATTTTAAAATTAGAATTAGTTTTCGAAATATTAATTTTTTTCTAATTTTAAATACTTTTTTTCTAATGATGGCAACTCAAATTTCAATCATAACAGATATTTTTTTTCACATTTTAGAAAAGGTTATTTTAAATTAATTTGGCGACGAGTTTGACCTCCCTTAAATGTATGCTAAGACATGCATCATGTTACTTTTATTCAGAATTCGATTTGTATTTCATTATCATTTTATTTAATACAAAACTTTCAATTAAAATTGAAACCTTTAAAATAAATGGCTTTTACTCCATTCTTTTTTTAAACGAAACGAAAAGAAAAATATTAGACACAGATGTCATATACGCAACGGGGTACCTAATTGACACCAAAATGGCGCTATTTTGCCTGACATGGTAACCCGGCTATTGTTGCTTATTTATTAATAAATGTTTATTTGAATTTATTTTCTTTTTATTTACAAAAAATGTTATAAATTGTTTTGTTCTATAGTTATTAATTATTTTTTATTTATTTATTGTTATTTCATTTTAAAAATAACAGAAAATAATTTAAAAATACATATGTAACAGGTATTTGAAAACGAGGTTTTCGCCAAATTGTCGTAAAAAAAAATAAAATCACGCCAAACCCGGTGCGTATGTCACAATGTAACAAATCACGAGATTTAATTTCCACTTCAAAGCAATATTTTAATGTTATTACTTCTCCCGTCGACCAATTTCGCCAAATTATATAAATAGCCAAATTATACAAATTGACATATTTTTTTATTTTAAATAACAAAAGAACAAATAAATTAGTATAACATTAATAAAAATACAAATAAAACGTCGAAATAAAAATCACTTGATGGCGTGAACATGTGTGTCCTTAAACTCAAGTGAATGTGACATTTACGATCAAGCATTATTGGCATTTAATCTTACAGTTTGGCGACAGATTTTTGGTCGATGGGATAACCAAGTAGCACCGTTTTAATTTACCACTCGAAAAATAAAAAAATGCTAACTGGTGAGTTAAAAAAAAAGCTATTGGCGAGATTTTCACCCGGCTAACATAAAAGTACTAGGAATTCTTTGTGATCATGGTAACTTTTATGTAGTTTTATTCGAAAGAATAATTTTGATTCTTTAATCAAAATGGAAACCTTTCTTATGAAAAGCGAAGGAATCAGCCCGTTGTTTATGGCAGTTACATGACTTGAAATATTATAATATACACGAAATAATGGGGATATAATAATATTCGGACACTTATCACACCTGTGGCTGGTTAAAATTAAAGTACCAAAATGGCCGCCTGGAATATAAAAAGCGAAGGGATCCGCCTGGAGCTGTTGATGATAGTCACATGACTTAGGCTATTATTATAGAGATTGTTTTCAATTTTAAAAACAGCGCAAAGAATAATATTTCCTAACGATTAAAAATTTATGTTCACGTGACTATTAAAAACAGAAAAAAACCCCTTTAAAATTACTATTAAATGAGTACGTATTAAAGGTAGGAAAATATTGAAAATTATGTCCTGAAAATTGTATTTACACGTGAATATTAAAAGGGAAAAGGAAACTTTAAAATAATAAATACATTAATATGCGTTTAACCTTTTCACGAACAAGGCACTTCTATTCGTAAAATCTTGAAATCAGTGAATGACACCAGAATTTACAAACAAATTTCGAAATACAAAAATGCTTTTGTTCACTTACTTAATAAAAGGGAAATTTTCATCCCAATATTCTGATGCTAATGTGGCATTTAAGAATTAAAATTAAGTGGTCCAAAAATGAACCACCGCCCTTGAAGGGGTTAAAGCAGCAAATTTTAGTAATTGTATTATGTCAATCGTTTTATAACGCTGTTAAAAAATACCGAGAGGCAAAGACTCTGTTTTCTTAATTCATTTTATTTTAGCTTCTTTTCAAATGTTTAACTGATCTTATTTAACCAAACACGAAAACAACCATTGGATGTCTTAACAGCAACTGATTCTACCTTAAATTTTTGCAATCAAAGGGAATTGAATGGAAACTCGTTTACAGGGAGATCGCTACAGGTTTTTTCAGTATAATTCAATCTTCTCTAATCTTTTTAAAACCGATCAGATTAGCGTGCTTTTAGATTCTACAGTATTTGAACGGGGGTTGGCGAGCGTAGCTTGCAGGGGGCAGAGCCCCCTAGTTTATATTTATAAATATTAATTTAGTAATATTTGTCTTCAGTTATTTATTTTTTTAAACGTTATATTTCGTTAAGCAATCAAGTGTACTAAATATTTGTTTCTATATTTATATTATTAATGCTATTTATTAATTATATTGTAATATATTATTATTAATTTAATAATTTATTATATTAATATTAGCGTTATTTATTAATTATTTAATATATTATATTTAATTTAATAAATTATTATATTATTATTAATGTTATTTATTGATTATTTAATATATTATTATTAATTTAATAATTTATCATATTATAATTAATTTAATAATTAATTTATTATTATTAATTTTTTATTATTAATTTAATAATTATTATTTATTAACTAATATTAAAATATTAACAATTATAAATAGTTTGTAATTTTTTTATATTATACAATTAGTTTATTTTATATGAACGCTTGAATATAAATGCTTGAATATTTAATATTTCTTAATTGTTAAATTTATATATATATTTAATATGTTTAAAAACTGTCTAGCATGAGGAAGTCTGACAAAACAAATTGTAGTTTAGATTATTTCATGTTGATATTTTGCATTTTTAATAAATAGCAGGGGAGGTTGGGTCATAGGCAAAAATGTTCCAAAATTGTGCCCCTCCTTTGATTTCTTTCTGTCGATGTCTATATCTCTCAATATTTCAATTTAGATCTTATTATTTTCCAAGATTTAGAAAATCGGTCGGTGGGGGGGGGGGGGGGTGGTTGATGGTTTCATTTCATATTCCATGAAAATGAGCAGTATCACTTAATTTACGTTGTCTTTTTTTTTTTTTCAAATTGTACAAATTTATTTTACCCAATGAGTAATTATTTTTTGTTTTACTTTTAAAAAAGGTACTTTTCGGTTAGCCAGGCACCAGTGTTATATATACATATATATATGTGCCCATATAATATATATTATTGGCGCCCGGTTAACCGAAAAGTACCTTAAAAATAATAAAACTGATGTTTAAACACAAATTTACAGAATTTGGGTTTTTATAATCACTCACTGAAATTTAAATTCATATGCTCTTTAACTTAACAACAACAAGAATAAAAGGTGTAAGCCAGTGTTGTAGACGTAAAAAAAGAGCATGTACACTAAAATCATGAATAGTCATAGCTAGAACATATATGCCATAGCTTTATTTGAAAAACCCAGAATATATGAAGCTTTAAAAAAAAAATCTTGAAAATAATATAAATCATATCTATGTAACACACACACGCGTACACATATAACATATATGTAACATGGAACAGTATGCATATACCCAGGCTTTTCTGCCATCTTGTTTTTTAAATAACAAAACAGTATTTTAACTAAAGTGCTTACGATTAAAAAAAATATTTTAAAACATCAAAATTATTGGCAGAAAGCACAAATTATTAGCAATATTAGCTAAATTGTAATATTTGTATTTTATACATACCGATTATATTGTGTAACTTCTCTGTTGACAATAAATATATTAACATAAGGAAATATTTAAAAAATAAAACCCTTTTTATCATCTTAGGGGTCTTGTACCTTTTAAACGTGTCGAACATTAACGAAAAAGTTCAAAATTTGAATTAGTCTATCTTCAAAATCTTTTTATGTATAAACATGAAATTTTGGATATTGATTAAACAGATTGTGCTTTGCAACAGGCTACCATTAGAAATTTATTAGCCTTTTATAGAATTTGTGTATTATTGAAATCAAAATAGTTCTTTTTTTCACTCCAGAAGTCATTGCGCGCATGATATCTTGAGAAAGTATATATCAATTGTCATGAAATTTGGTAAAGATACTAAACAAATATGTGTGTTCTAAATGAACTACTTTTAAGTATTTACAATAGTAATATTTTTAGTTATGACTATTTTTATTCATTAAAAACTTAATTTTTTATTTTTTAGTACAAAAATATTTTTTTTTAAGGGAATAATTTTGGCCTAAGAGTAGTTCATTTTAAACACATGTTTAGTATCTTTACCAAATTTCATGACAATCCATACATATTTTCTCAAGATATCATGCGCACAATGAGTTATGGAGTACTTATGGTTATTTTGATTTCAACAATACACAAATTCTGTAAAAGGTTAATAAATTTCCAATGACAGCCTATTACAAAGCACAATCTATTTAATCAATATCCAAAATTTCATGTTTATACATAAAAAGGTTTTGAAGATAGACTAATTCAAACTTTGAATTTTTTCTTTTAATTTCTTCGCGTTTAACAACATAAACGCTTTATCTTTTAAAAATGCTTTTGTTTTAATTTTACATTCAAAAGCACTTAGTCTTACATGAATATAAACAACAAACCCTTTTTGCATCTTAAACAAAACACTAAAAACTTTTATTATCTAAAAACATCATGTCTCCTTCTTCACCCCCTCTTTTTTTGCATCTTTTAAAATCAAAACAAATAGTGTAATTGCTCTGATAACAAACAAGGTGGGGGTATACGTAAGGGCTGGCCCACACTATTTTTTTTACTTAGCAGATTTTATTTATGCCCCAGACTTACATATATGAATATTTATTTTACATTATATTTACAATTTTACTTTATTATTACATGGGTATTTAAAAATATTTTCAGTTAAATAAATTTTTGTACTTACTTTCCTTATTGTGTAATATTGTGTTCTCATAGTTTGTAGTGTAACATGCTATTTTTGGGAAACATAATTTAGCGAGTAATGTAATTTAAAAAACTCGTTTGTAGGGAGCCCCAAATATTATTTTTTTATGTTACTTTAATATCTCCTCTTTTGACATAGCAGTGGGAGTCCTACCATACTTACAGATTTTTTAAAATCTCCGATGCAAAGATTAATCCATAATTCTTGCAAAAGTAGCATACGGTCCAAGGGCACCTGACACATTCCAGTTGCTTGCAGAAGATCACTAATGGTAGTTACTTATTATACAATAAAACTACACACCTGTGATTTTCTGAGAGCATTCAAATTTGAAGTAAGATCTATCTCGACACCAGCTGATCCACCAGATGCTTATCTCCACCGGTTGTATTGATTGAGATACACTTTCTGGACGTAACATCAAAAATAACAATCAATGCTCCCTACAAACTAGTTTTTTTAAAGAAATTACATTACTCGCTAAATTATATGTTAAAAAAAAATAGCATATTACACAACAAACAATGACAAAACTAGGACCTACTATAGTTTCTCATTACTTCTAACATACTATTTTGACCACTGAAATGATTGAATTCATGATTCGTCTAAAACTTTATTATACACTCAAACATATAGACTCAAATCAAAGAACCTTCCACAGAAAGCATTTTATTTTTTGATAATGAATTCTATTTTCAAAAATAATAAGAATAATAAATAAATGCTTTTTGAAAAAAAAAAATAAAATTTTTAATTTAATACATTTAAACTGATGACTTATGATGACCTCAGTAAGATAAATCTATAACAATACTTGTAAAAGAAATGCACCTAAATAACAATTTACATAAAAATTTATAAATGTATATTTCAAATGGAGAATCTCCTGTTATTTTGGCATCAATAATTTTTCAATAAATGAAAATAATCACTCCGTTGCTAACAAGACATGCAGATTTAACTTAAAATACATTGAATAGATAAAATTAAATAAATGAAAATAAACTTTTGAGATTAAGAAACTTTTTAATAAAGTAATTTAACAATATAATAAAGTGATAAGTTTTTTTCAATGTTCAAAACTTATTTATTATTACATCAAAGTTATTTTTTAAAAAACTTAGTTTAAAATTTAAAATAACTGTTTTGTATTAAATTATTCAATAATTTATTCATATGAAAAGTAATAGTAGTTTTTTCATAAACAAAACATTCTAAAAGCTAAATGTTGTAACAAAAGACAACTGGGAATGGAAACTTTAAAAATACAGTAGACTCCATTAAATCAGCATATCATGGGGCCAGAAATTATGCAGATTTTAGTATTTTGAAAATTTCAAGTCACTGTTTTGTTTACGTTTTTAAACACTAATTTGAATGTAACACTGCACTCGAAATTATAATGAATGTAAAGCAAATTAAAGTCGTGTAAAGTAAATTATTAAAATATTAAGTACAAGAATAAAAATTAAGAAAATTTAAAAAATGTATAGAGAAAACGCAGGTCAAATAAAGAGAAATTTTTCTTGAACTATTCAATGAAATTTGCCTCATAAAAATACAATAACAATTTATTAAAAAAAATACAATAATAATTTATTTAAAAACTTAATATAAAAAAGGTTTCTTTCATGTTTGCTCAGACAAACCAAAAGAGCTTTATTAATACATAAATACAATTGTTAATTAAGCATGCAATCGCTACTAATATCAGCGCTCCGCTAACTTGAAATATTTCAGCTGGAAAAGCTGTAAACAAACCTGCACGCATGCGCAAACGATGGTCGGACTTTCTGCCTAAATAGCTATAAGTCCGATTGGTCGGACGAATAGCCACTTCCATTCTAAAAGCCATAACTTCTGTTGCAATGGGAATTTCAAGGAAACAATTATATCAAAATGTTCAGAAGTTTAACGTCTAAAAAAATTAAAATTTCGAAAATTTTAAAGCTTTAAGAGTCCTGAGACACCTTAGCTTATAAGTTGTTAGAGTATAAAGTATACATTAAACGTTTTTTAAGGAATTATGCGCCATAAAACCCTATACAACTAAGCAACCAACAATACATTAAAAAAATAAGCAATCCCTAGATTTTCATATTCATATAGTTGTATTAATTTGAGGATACAACAGCATTGTTAAAACAGCAGTAGCATTTAGAAAATCTGTCCCACACGTGATATGGAATGGCATATTAATAGGTTTAAAAAACCTTCACATTTTAAATCGTAGACCTACGTAATCTACCCTTTTTAGCAAACAGGCTATCAAAGCCTGAGAGCTTATGTGCCCGCCGATTCTGTATCTACGTATGTACGTACCTTTGTACGTAACGCGATAACTCTTGATAGAAATATTCGATTTGCTTCAAATTTTTTTTCTAGGTTCATTCTGATAAGACGCTTCCCTGATTAGTTTTGGGGGTTCATTGTTTAAGGATAAAGGGGGGCTAGCCCCCCTCCTTAATTTAGATAAATGGGTTTTTCATGCAGAATTATTCGATTTGCTCCAAACTTGGAATACCGGTTTATTATGCTAAGAAACTGCCTTGATTAGATTTGGAGGTTCATTAGTTAAGTATAAAGGGGGAAAGCGGGGGGTTAGCCCCCCCTTAATTAGCGAAATGGTTTTTTTCATGCAGAATTATCTGATTTGCTTCAAATTTGGTACACTGGTTTATTATGTTAAAGTGCTTCCCTGATTAGATTTGGAGGTTCATTGGTGAAGTTTAATGTGGGAGAACGGGGGGTAATCCCCCTTCATTTGTGGGCATTATTCTTTGAAGTAAGAGTATAACATACAATTAGTGTGAATAGCCTGTGAGCTCAATGCCATCAGTTTAACGGGGCAATATTCTGTTTTATTCAGAGCTATTCCATGAAAAACAGACAAAATATCTTACGCGTGACATTTACATAAATACTTATTAAATTACAGGTTGTTAGAGTATAAACTACGCATTAAAAATAACAACCTCCCTAGATTTAGCATAGTTGTTTTAATTTGAGGATATAATAACGTGGTTAAAACAGCAGTAACATTTAGAAAATCCGTCCCATACGTGACATGAAATGTCACTTTTGAGCTCTGTAAATAATATTTCCATTTCACTTACCTAAGTAACCGACATGCAGGTAACTTCAATCCTAATAAATCCCATGACTCTGTTTAATTATGAAGAGTCACAATCGCTACTTCTCGTGTGAATAAAAATACGTGAGGGTGTATGAGTATCAGTGCAGGTATCTGTTCAAAAATTGCATCATTGGAAGGTAACCTTTTCAATTTAAATTGCGAACAACGATATCTCCATAAATGATTACCGATAAGCGATTCTGAAAGGATAATAGAAAAAATATATAGGTATGCGCTTGTTTTCTTCGCAGGTTTAAACTTTGGCTGAATGATAAGATGTACCTCTATTGTTTTCAAGTGATAGGCTGTTGATGTTGCATCCATAACGAAACTGTATTGAAAGAAATGATTGCTTATCTCTTATATGTTCCCTACTTTAACCCTTTTAAACTTGCTTCTTTCGCAAACGCTAAGCTAATTTGTTCATCTATGAAATACCTAAGGAACACGTATTTGTTTGAAAGTTTCAATCAATACTAACATTTGCAGTTTCTAAGAAACTCAAAAAATAAAAGGGTGCAAGAGCTAAAATCATTCTAAAATTTCGATACTTGTGATGCCATTTGGGATAGAAAATCGAAGTTCGGATGGTGATTAGTTTTAAGGTGTAAATGCTCCCTAAGAATGGTTTATAAAGAAAAAAAATCGAAATTTAAAAGGGTGACCGCAAAATGTTCTAAATTACGGTTTTATATTACGAAGTTGAAAATTAACATAATTGTTACTTTTGAGACGTAGAATTTCCCTTGAGAATATTTTTTAAAAATTGAAATTTACATAAAATAAGAAAATAATTAGCATACAGGAAATCATTTAATTTATTTTAATTACATAAAATAAATCCAATAATTAGTATACAGGAGGAAAAATTTATAAATTGTTATTCGTGTGATACCGTTGAGGATATAAGCTAGTGATGGGCGATTTCGATTTTTTTAATCGATTTAATCGATACTATGGCCAACTCGATTTAATCGATACTATGAATTTTTTAATCGATGTCTCTAAGACAAAATAAGGTAATATCATTTTCATTTTCCGTCAAAAATTGAAGATAAAGTAGTTGGATGTGCCAATCCCAAAACTTTCATCTGCGTCCTAAATGTTAAAACTTCAAAATTCGCTATCACAATGTCAAATTTAAATGATAACCTATGCGCATCATGAGGATTTAAAAAGGATAGGTTCGTTGAAGTATGTGCATTTTAAAAGAAAATATAAGCATTGCATTTTCCTAACAAATCATTGAATTTCGGACCACACCCTCTTAGGCTAATGTCAGACGAACGTCTTTTTGCACGCTTTTTTCGCTCTTACGCCATCCCTACACCTTCGCTATCATGTGTAGGGACGGTGTAAAAGCGAAAAAAAGGCGTGCAAAAAGACGTTCGTCTGATATTAGCCTACATGTCCGCAACGGGAAATCCCAATTCAAAGAGCATAAAAGCGGCAGCTGTTGGGCAGTATACACCCAAGCCTAATAAGGATCTATTTATCTGAAAGTGTAACAGAATATGAAGTTTGATTAAATTCCGTGCATTAGTTTTGAGATATGCCTATCACAAATATCATGCAAAAAAAAAAAAAAAAAAAAACAACAAAAAAACAATATAGCCTGTTACATGATTAACACGAAAAACTCAGGAACAACTTATGTCAATGACACATAATATTAAGTTTGATGAAATTCCGGTCATTACTTCTTGAGATATTATCGCTAATATCGTGTAAATTCTGAAAAACAGTGTTAAATTCAGGTGCTGTACGGGTGGACAATTCTCCCCCCCCCCCCCCGGAACATTGAAATGTCCCTCATGACGATTTGAGATTTTATGCTTAATGGACAAAAGTCCAATACTCCCCCCGCCCCCGAAACTCTAGAATGTCCCTCTCCAGAACCATAGAAATCCCTCCTGGAGAAAAATGCCTGAATTCAACACTGCTAAAAAAAGCAGCATGGCAGCACAACCTGTTATATCATTTACACGAAAACCTAATCATGAACAACTTATGTCAGAATATTAAGTTTGATGAAATTCCGTTCATTAGTTCTTGAGATATGATCCCTAAAATCGTTTAAATCCAGAAAAGCGTGTTGAATTCCGGGGGTAGACGGGAGGGACATGCCCCACCCCCGTGCAACATTCAAATGTACCCCCAGAAGGTTTGAGATTTTATGCTTAATGTACAAATGTCCAATCCCCTTCCCCTCTGAACTGTCCCTCTCTCGATCCGCAGAAATCCCTCCCGGAGAAAATTGTCTGAATTCAACACTGCTGATAAAATCTGCATAACAACGCCCTTTGTTGGGTGATTTACACCGAAATCTAATATGCAACAATTTATGCCAACGTCTAACTGAATGTGAAGTTTGATGAAAATCCGTGCATTAGTTCTTGAGATAGAGCTATTGCGAAAATCGGGAAAAATGCAGCATAGCAGCGCCACCTGCGGGTAGATTTACATCAAAAAGTAATCAGCACCAATTTATATGAAAGTCTAATTGAATCTAAAGTTTCAACTGATGCCATGCTGTTCAGTGCTAAACTGATTAAGAATCAAATATAAGATTTTAGTTATTCTGTTTTTTGACAGATGGTAGCACTATGCATTCTGTGCTGTTGTGAAATCTTAATTATGACATCATCAGGGAGTTGATGTTTGGTTTATTGAGAGTGTGGCATGGAGAATGTTGCTCCTGCTGCATTATTGTCTTTCTTTATTCTATTTAATTATCTGCACCCAGTTTAGGCAGGGGATATATTTTTATAATGTAATTTAAGGCTTTCATGTGATGAAAGCATACTAATTAGAGTGTTAATTTTAACTAGAGAAATTTGATTCTGAAACCAGAACTGTATGTTTCATTGTGTGTTAAGTTTTCGTGAATGTCAAGGTTTGTTTTTGTGTTGTGAAATAAAAATAAGAAAATTTCAAGGATTTCTTTCTTCAAATTCTCTACATAAAGAAAATTGGAGGCACTTAGGCGTGATATGTGAGTACTTACTTTGTTTTGAAATTGTTCTTTGATGCTAAAGCTTAATTTTTTCTACTGAAGTTGCATTTAGCAAGATATTATTTTAGAATATGAGAACAATTTAGCATCTTCTTTATTGAATTGATAAAATAAGAAAAAATAGTATTCTACAATATTATGTTTTGATAGTTCTTGAAAAAGAAAATTGTTCTGATGATTATTATGATTTATTTACTTGTTGTTCTCAAGAACATTATGATTTATTTGCTTGAAATATTTGAATATTTAATTATTATGGTGAATTATTATTTTACATTGAAGAATTTTGAAGATTTTTAATTTTATGCACATTTGAGAACAGAAAATTCTATTGTTTGTATGAAAGAATAATTATGAACATTTTATAGTAGTTCTGTTTTTGAATTTGATTTGTTCTGTTTTTGAATTTAATTCAGTTACTTCTGTTTTTGAACTTAATTTGATTAGTTTTGTTTTGAAGCAATTCTGATTACTTTTGATTTTGAAGTAATTTTGATTAGTTTTGTTTTGAAGTTATCTGATTAATTTTATTTTGGAAATTATTCTGCTTATAAGTTATTGTGTAAAATGGAGGATTATGAGAAAAAATCTGCTCAAATTAAAATTGAGAGAGGTAGGGTGAAAGGCTCTGTAACTAGATTAGAGAATAGTTTTGATAATGTGAATACTAAGAATGAAATTTTGATTAGATTACAAAGATTAGATGATTTACTTAAAGAGTTCTTAAGATTAGATTCTTGTTTAAATGATGATGATTCTGAATTAGCAGAATTTGAAGACAGGTATTTTCAGTTAAAAACTAAATATCAAAACAAACTAGATTCTTTGAATCCTTCAGAAGTTGTCAATGTTGCAACACACAATTCTGTGCAAGGTTCTTCTGTTACTATTCCTAATCAATGTAATATTAGACTACCAAAATTGAATATTCCAGTATTTTCTGGAAAGTTTTCAGAATGGACAAATTTTAAGGATATGTTTGTTTCCACTGTCCATTCACAAGTAGGTTTAAGTAACATTCAGAAATTCCAGTATCTTAAAGGGTTACTTTCTGAAGAACCAGCTACATTAATTAAGCATATTCCCCTTTCTAATGAATCTTATCAAGAAGCTTGGGAAAAGTTGTTAAATCGATATGATAAAAAGAAACAAATTGTTAATTCTTTGATTAAATTATTTTTAGAACAAAAATCAGTTCTGCATCCTAATAGCATAAATATAAGGAATTTGTTGAATACTAGTGATGAAGTTATTAGGGGTTTGAAAGCTGTTGGTGATGAAGCTACAAATAGAGACCCATGGTTAATATATTTGTTATTTCAAAAATTTGATCCGGAAAGTCGAAGACTTTGGTCCATTGAAAGTACAGAAAATGAATTTCCCACTTTGAAAGAATTTTTTGATTTCTTAAGTGTAAGATGTTCTTCTTTAGAGCTCATCTCTAACAATGAAAGTGATGTGAAACATTCCAAAAGTTCAAATTTTGTTGGTTCCAAGTACAGTTCTAATGATAAGCAATCAAAGGTGTGCTTAAAGTGTCAAGGAATACATCCGCTCTATAAATGTGTTAAATTTAAATCCATGGATGTTGTTGCTCGAAAGAACTTTATTAAGCGTAATAACTGTTGCTTTCTATGTTTAAACTCTCATAAAGTTAAGGAATGTCCAAATTCTCATTTGAAATGCTTTAAATGTGAAAGTAAACATAATACACTCTTACATGAAGAGAATAAAAGTAATAATGCTTGCACTGCTAAGTTTGAAAATAAAGTTTTTCCAAATTCATCTGAGAATAAAAACCACCAGTCAAATAAAGAATTTGTAGAGGAGTCAACATCTCACGAATTACAAATTAATTCTAGTGCTTCTTTCAATAATTCAAAATGTGTTTCTTTCCTACCTACTGCTAAAGTTCTCTTATATAATAATGAAAATAAACCTTACTCTTTTAGAGCTCTACTCGATTCTGGTTCGGAATGTTCTTTTGTTAGTGAAAATGTCATAAGAACTTTAGGGTTAAAAAGGAAGAATGACAGAATTCGATTAAATGGAATTGCTGGAGTATTGGCTGGACAAACTCGTGGTTCAGTAACTCTTACAGTAGGTTCAAAGCTTTCTAATGAGTCCTTAAAGGTTCAGGCATACATCCTGCCTAAAGTGACATCTCAATTACCTGCAGAATTACTTGATACGAAAAATATAGAGTATCTTAAAAATATTACGTTAGCAGATGAAGATTTCATGAAACCACAAGAATGTGATATTATTTTGGGATCTGACTGTTTCTTTACTATTTTAAGATATGGTAGAATTGTTAGTACCGAGAATGAGCCAATTGCCCAAAACACTATGTTTGGTTGGGTGGTAGCCGGAAAATTGGAACCTAAATGTAAATATTCTTCTAGTATTCAATCTCATTTTCTTAGTGTTGAAAACGAATCCAATGTTGATCTATTATTACAAAAATTTTGGCAAGCAGAAGAAATAGATGTTAATAAACCCCATTTGTCTGAGGAAGAAGAATTTTGTGAACAACATTTTTGTTCAACTTACAGGGTAACACCAGAAGGTAGATTTGAAGTTAAATTGCCAGTTTATAAAGATGTGATGTCATTAGGCGATTCTAAATCCATGGCAGTGTCACGTTTGTTTGCTATGGAGAGAAAATTTCAATTTGATAAAAATTTTGAAAATGAGTATAGAAATTTTATGAAGCAATATGAAGACCTTGGTCATATGACACTTATCGACAAAAACTCAAATCCTGCAAGCAACAAAGTATATTATCTTCCGCATCATTCTGTTATAAAAAGCGACTCTATTTCAACAAAGTTACGTGTGGTGTTTGATGGTTCATGCAAACCTCCTAATGCTAATTCGTTAAATTCTGTTTTAGCTGTTGGACAAATTCCACAACCAAATCTTTTTACCATTTTGATAAGATTTAGAGCAAATCCTATTGCTTTTACCGCTGATATTCAGCAGATGTATAGACAAGTTTTGATTGCTCCAGAAGATCAAGATTTACAGCGTATTGTTTGGCGTGACTCAGCATACTCAGCTATAAAGGAATACAGGCTACGAACTATTACATATGGTACATCATCAGCTCCATTTTTAGCTACTCGTTGTCTATTTCAAATTGGAAAGGATATTGAAAAGAATGATCCTGTAACAGCTTCAATAATTAAAGATAGTTTCTATGTTGATGATTGTATGTCCGGTGCAATCTCAAGCGAAGAAGCTATTAAAATGGTTGAGAAACTTTCACTGGCTTTAGAAAATAGAGGTTTTCATTTACGGAAGTGGGGATCTAATTCTTCCGATGTAGTTGATGTAGTGAATCATTTATCTTCAAATTATCTTGAGTCAACAAATTTAGAAATTCATCCTGATGACTGTTCCAAAGCCTTAGGGCTTATTTGGGATTCTTCAAATGATGTTTTTGTCTTTAAAGTTAATTTACAATTTGATGATAACATAACTAAAAAAAAATTTCTTTCACAATCTGCCAAATTATTTGATCCATTAGGATTTTTGGCTCCATGTACTGTCTCTATAAAAATGTTTTACCAGCAATTGTGGTTGATGAAGTTAGACTGGGCTACTGCTCTTCCTGAAAATTTCCAAGCAAATTGGAAGAAATTCCAAAAGGAATTTGAACAAGTTTGTTCTATTCAAATTCCCCGATGGATCCAAGTTTCCACTAAAGAGCTCATTTTACATGGATTTAGCGATGCATCAGAATCAGCATATGCCGCCATCATATATGTGGTTCAACCTGGTAAAGTGAAGTCAAAGGTGACCATTTTAGTTGCTAAAAGCAAGGTAGCACCCCTTAAATCCGTTTCCATTCCAAGGCTTGAGCTCAGTGGTGCTTTACTACTTTCCAGACTATATTCTGCATTAGTGACTATTTTGAATACCTTCATTATTAAGTTTTATGCTTGGACCGACTCGCAAGTAGTTCTATCATGGCTGTCATCTCATCCTAGGTGTTGGAAACCTTATGTGGCCAATAGAACCTCAGAAATTCTAGACTCTGTTCCATCTGACTGTTGGAGGTATGTTCCAGGCAAGGAAAATCCAGCTGACATTACTTCTAGAGGTTTATCTCCTAAGGATCTTCCTGATTGTTCCCTTTGGTGGGAGGGCCCAAAGTGGCTTTCTTTAAGTCAAGAACATTGGCCTGAACAACCTCAAATAAAAACTAATTTAGACACCGTAAATAAAGAGAAAAATAACTCTAAATTTTTTTTTCCAGTAACTGTGAATAATTCTTTGATTGATTTACTTTTTGAAAAATATTCTTCTTTTACTAAAATTGTTGTTGTTTTAGCTTTTTGTATTAGGTTTGTGAGAAATTGCAAACAGGAAGTTGGCAAAATGAACACCAGTCCTTTGAGTAAAGGTAAATTTCTTCCTTTATCGACAAACGAAAGAAGACA
The DNA here is from genome assembly GCA_963932465.1 of Maratus speciosus. Lineage (NCBI taxonomy): Eukaryota > Metazoa > Arthropoda > Arachnida > Araneae > Salticidae > Maratus > Maratus speciosus. The sequence goes on from OZ010800.1 coordinate 4,785,729, forward strand.
TTCAGGTAATTTGATTATTTCTTATATTCAGCAGCTATATTTCGCAGATGAAATTAGTTGTATTAGATCAAAAAGACCAGTTTCTAAAAAAAGTTCTCTTTTTTCACTTTGTCCTTTTATTGATAGTGATGGTTTACTTAGGGTGGGAGGTAGGCTGAGAAATTCACCCCTCCAGTACAATGCAAAACATCCTGTCATTTTGCGAACTCAACATAAATTAAGTGTGTTAATTGTTAAATATTTTCATGTTATGCATTTTCATGCTGGGTTAAATTTGTTAATGGGTATCATTAGACAGAGTTATTGCATTGTATGTGCCAAGAAGATAATTAAAAATTGTATTCATAAATGTGTTACCTGCTGTAGATATAGAGCAGCTTCTTCCAAACAGTTAATGGGAGATCTTCCTCTTAACAGAGTCACTCCTAACAGGCCATTTTTTGCATGTGGAATCGATTATGCAGGGCCTATTAATATTTTGAAATATCGAGGTAGAGGAGCGAAAACTACTAAATGCTATATTGTTCTATTTGTTTGTTTTGCAACTAAAGCTCTACATTTAGAGTTGGTGAGTGATTTAACCTCCGAGGCATTTATTGCTTCATTAAACAGATTTTGCTCTCGAAGAGGAGCTCCTCAACATGTGTATAGTGATAATGCCACAACATTTGTAGGTGCTAAAAGGCAACTCTCAGATTTATATAAATTTATTTGTTCAATTGAAAGAAATGAAAAAATTTGTTATTTTTTGTCTCAAAGAAACATTGAGCGGCATATGATTCCTCCAGTGAGTCCGCATTTTGGTGGACTGTGGGAAGCCGCTGTTCGTTCTGTAAAATTTCATATCAAACGTGTAATTGGAAATACTAATTTAACTTTTGAAGAACTTTATACATTTTTTAACTCAAATTGAAGCTATTTTGAATTCTAGACCATTAGTGGCAATTGATAGTGATAACAATTCAGATGGTATAAATATATTGACTCCATCTCATTTTTTAACTTGTGATGTCATAACTTCCCCAGCTGAACCTTTAAATGAGGAAAATTTGTCTTTACGATCTCGTTGAGATATTGTACAAAAATTGAAATTATGTTTTTGGAAAAGGTGGAGTATTGATTATTTGAGTACTCTGCAAAATAGAAAAAAAATGGAGAGTAAATACTGAAAATTTTAAAGTAAATGATGTAGTAATTTTGAAAGAGGATAATGTTCTTCCTTCTGTTTGGCCATTAGGCAAAATTATTGAAATTCATCCAGGTAAGGATGGTATAGTCCGTGTAGTAACTGTTAAAACCGCTAGGGGTATTTTTAAAAGACCTATTGTAAAACTTTGTTTACTTCCTTTGCATCAAGAATAGCTTCTTGATGGGTGGGAGTATGTTCAGTGCTAAACTGATTAAGAATCAAATATAAGAATTTAGTTATTCTGTTTTTTGACAGATGGCAGCACTATGCATTCTGTGCTGTTGTGAAATCTTAATTATGACATCATCAGGGAGTTGATGTTTGGTTTACTGAGAGTGTGGCATGGAGAATGTTGCTCCTGCTGCATTATTGTCTTTCTTTATTCTATTTAATTATCTGCACCCAGTTTAGGCAGGGGATATATTTTTATAATGTAATTTAAGGCTTTCATGTGATGAAAGCATACTAATTAGAGTGTTAATTTTAACTAGAGAAATTTGATTCTGAAACCAGAACTGTATGTTTCATTGTGTGTTAAGTTTTCGTGAATGTCAAGATTTGTTTTTGTGTTGTGAAATAAAAATAAGAAAATTTCAAGGATTTCTTTCTTCAAATTCTCTACACATGCATTAGTTCTTGAAATAGACCGCCCACAATTTTTTTGTCAGAGACAAACTAATAGACAGACTGACAGACAGACAATGTATAAAAATAGTCAAATCGTATTCCAGACAAGATCTTCTAAAACTATAAATCCTTCGAAAACTGGAAATCGAAATTTTTCACGAATCCAACGCTCTCTTTTTCTAAAGACAAAAGAAAGCAAGAAAAAATTAACGCATCGATTCTGCCCGTAAATTAGATCAGAAATGCACATTTGTCCATTAAAAAGCATAAAATCTCAAAACTTTCGGGAGGGACATTCCAATGTTCCCCCGGGTCACCCCCTGAATTCAATACTAGGTTAAATAGTTATACTTTTGTTTAGAAGCCTAGTTATTTGGGATACTAGTTGTATTTTTCAAGTTCGTCCCTTCTAATCCTTTCCGCCCCCCCTTCCTCCCCAATCTTAATTTACAGGGCCGTTCAAAATATGCATGCTATTTTAAAAATGCCCAATTCTCGTTCTATTTTATTATAAATCCACATTTTGAAACCTTGACAAAAGATACATTTGAGGTCACCCCTCCCACCGTTTGAGACTTACCTGCCATTTATTGTTTATTGTTTGTTTATTGTTTATTGTTGTATTGCATATTTATTGTTTATTCCAAACCATCTCGTGTAACATATTGTTGGAAGCTTTTGATGTCCTCTTTTATTTTCTGCCCCCCCCCCACTAGTTACACGCTCTTGGCACTTTTTAGCTCACAGGCTATGAAAGCCTGAGATCTAATGTGCCCGTCGGTTTTGTATGTATGTATGTATGTACGTACGTAACGCGATAACTCTTGATAGAAATATCCGATTTGCTTCAATTTTTTTTCTATGTTAATTCTGCTAAGGCGCTTCCCTGATTAATTTGGGGGGCTCATTGGTTAAGTATAAAGGGGAAACGGGGGCTAATACCCCCTTAGCTTAGATAAATGGGTTTTTCATGCAGAATTATCAGATTTTCTTCAAATTTTGGTATTCCCCCCTTAGTTTATTTTTCGAGGGGCATTATTCTTTGAAATAAGAGCATAATATACAGTTAGTGTGAATAGCCTGTGAGCTCAATGCCATCAGTTTAACTGGGCAGTTTTCTTTTTAGCTCACAGGCTATCAAAGCCTGAGAGCTAATGTGCCCGCAGTTTCTGTATGTATGTACATACGTAACGCGATAACTCTCGATAGAAATATCCGATTTGCTTCAAATTTTTTTTCTAGCTTCATTCTCATAAGGCGCTTTCCTGATTAGTTTTGGGGGTTCATTGGTTAAGCATAAAGGACGGGGGTACGGATGCTATTCCCCCCCACTTAGATAAATGGGTTTTCATGCAGAATTATCAGATTTGCTTCAATTTTGGTTCAATTTGGTTTTTCAATTTTTTGAGATTTGGAGGCTTACTGTTTAAGTATACAGATGTGACGGGGGGGGGCTGATTCCCCCTTAATTTATTTTTCGAAAGGCATTCTTTGAAGTAAGAGTATAAAATACACTTAGTATGAATAGACTGTGAGCTCAATGCCATCAGTTTAACTCGATACTTTTCTTTTTTTTTTATTTATTATTGTTTCAGTGAGTGCACTCTGCATGTCAGCGAATGAGTCAATAACTGTTTATAATTTTTAGATTACTGCTGGAAAAAAAGAAACATATAATCAAGGAATATACTTTTATTTATTTGTTAACCAGAGAAAAGTATGTTATTTCTTTGTTAATGGCTCTAGGATGAGAACATTATTTTTTTCTTAACAGCTGAAAATTTGGTAAACATTAAAAAGAAAGATATTTATAAACTGTAAATGAGATAAGGAGATATATGTTTTAAAAAGGGAAAGAAAATTTAGTTAAATATATTATTAAAACGAGAATTTTGATTATTAATTGGGGGATAATTAGTATGTGATGATTGGTTAATTACATTCATAACAGCTATTTTAAAAGAAGATTTACAATATTTGCATTTCCCCCACGCTTATAGGAGACCCTAAAAAGACTGAAAAACCATTTAACTTTTTAAATAAATTTAGAGCCTTCAAAATTTCGCTCATCTGCGCATTTTTAAGAAGTTTATACACGTTTCAGGGAGTTTATTGGAAGTAAGTCCCCATCTGTTTGGATGAAGGAAATAAGAGTAGAAAGTACATCTTTTCCGGATGAAAAAAAAAATCATTTCTTTCTTTTTTTTATATGACCGAGATCTTTTTTAAAGATAAATTTAAATATAATATAAATTATTATCAAAATTACATCTTAAAAATAATAATTTTAAAAGTTAAAAAACCTTATTATTTGACTCAAAGGTCTGTAGTAGCTTACTTCTGGGCCGCTAACATTGTCTAGGGCCCCCATAAATGGAGGTGAGGGGTGAGAGATAGTCGTTACGGCCCTGTTGATTCCTTACGTTTTGGAATTACTATTTTTCAGCTTATCTGTGTGAATCTGTGAAGATCGAAATATCGATTCAAGTATCGATTCTAGAATATGGGAATCGATTCTTATTGCGATCGATTCTGTTTTATACGATGTCGATTTTATTGGATTCTCAAATTTTCCAGAATCGCCCATCACTAATATAAGCTTAACATTTAGCATTGTGTTTACTTTTAAGATATAAATGCCTGGCAAAGATTTTTTCTTAAAAAGTGAAAGAAATAAAATAAAATAAATAAACTTGAAATTTAAAATAAAACAAATAAACGTGAAATTTATTATGGTTGTTAATTTTAAGACGTAAATGCTGGACAAATAAAAATGGCAAAATAGAAATAAAACCTTAAATTGTAGTGATTATACACTTATTTGTATCATTCGCAACTTTTGTCCACATGACAAAAGTGGACAAGAATTGCTTTCGGGCGCATTGGACCCAACTTGGTTGCCGAGGTTTAACCCATTAATTCTCGCTCCTGTGATATTCACGAGTTGTGTCTTTTATTCAGATTGTTGGATTCCCACCAGTTTTGTAAAATAGTGTAATTGGCTTTATTGTGGTGTCAATTTACGTGTCATTAAATAAGCAGAATATTTCTTCTTCAAAAAAGTGGTGGTAATAAGCAATTTGAATTTTTAAACTGTAATTTAATGCGACCATTAAGGGGTTAAAAGGGTGCTGGAGCACAAAGCGTTCTAAAATTATAATTTCTGTCAGTGTTGCCAGTGGGTTACTTTTATAAAATTCAGATTTCTTGATTGCACTACTTATCTGAAATGGTAAAATTCCCATTGTTTCCGCCTCAATTAGTATGTCATTAAATAAGGCGAACTTTACTATTTAAAAAAAAAGGGGTGCCAATCAAGAAATCTGAATTTAAAAAAAGTAGCCCACTGGCAACACTGATTTCTGTGATAGTTTGAGATAGAAACATAAAATTCGGCATGGAAGAGTCTTTTAAATGCTTGCTAAGAAATATTTCTAAAAAATATTGAATTTTAATTAGACAAAACGAGCGGAAAATAGTCCATAAACATTATAAATTGAGATTTATTTGGAATTTTTTAGGGCTAGAAACTTGAAATGTGTCATGGCTATAACTTTTAAGACGCAAAGACTCTGACATAATAGTTTCTAAAAAAAAAACGAAATAAAAGAATGTGAAATGACCAGAACACTTTCTATAATTACGGTTACTTTGGAGCTATTGGACTGATTTCTTTTTAACACTTTCCAACAAAGTTGAAAAGTTTTTATGACTTCTGTTCGTCTGTCCTCGCTCTAACTCTCGCAAATATACTCGGATCGTTCTGAAATTTTTGGATGTTAGTGACCTCTGCCATAGCACGTTCCCTATTTCAAATGAAGTTTGTAGCATGTTTAGTTCATTTACGGGGACAGTCAAAACTTTTCCGTTAAATTACGGCCAATGGGAAAAAATCGTTTCAAATGATTTTAATGGTGTTACACTCTTTCAAACATAGTAAAATTGATATTCATTTATGATGTCCACTAAAATATGCATTCTGTTGAATATGCGGTGCAAAGAATATTTATTGTTCATTTACAGGTCCACGCAAAAGAATTCCGTTCATAAAGATATAGGAGGAATTGTTTGCGGTGTATTTGAAAAGATTTGAAATACTATATTGTATCCGAATTACTGTATTTTAGTAATGATTGCTCAAAATGCACTTTTAAATTATGATATGCGCTTTTTTCACTATATTTATGCATACTGTAAAGTGCGTATAAATGCTATATTTCATATCCAGGGCTACAGAAATGAATTCGTAAAGGTTACTGAGTATGAGCATAAGTTGCTTAAACGTGGGTCTTAAAGAAGTTTTGCATTTTCATGCTGAACTGAAATAAATTTACTAATGAATATTTGTGGAATATAGATAAAATGATCTACAGGGGCACGCAAAGAGTTGGATACATGGCCGTCTATGGGTGATAATTTCTGGAAATGTAATTTTAGTAGTTTTAAGAGTGTTTTAGTTTGAATTAAATTTTAGCTAAATAGTGGCATGTAATAAAGGTACTAGCTAAACTACAGGGTTGTACAAAAGAATTTAAGTATGTTTCCTTCTATTAGTATAAATTGCTGAAAGATGAATTTCAACCTGTTATGCATTTTCTTGCTAAACTAAATTTTCCCATTATATAGTATATATATCAAAATACAGATCAAATACAGGGCTGTTTAAAAGAATTGGAATACATATTTGGCTATGGACGGTAACTACTGAAATCAGTTTTTCAAATGTTTTATGCGTTTTATAAAATGCTTACTTAGTTATCTTATTTACCTTATTTCCCTAAATAACCAAGTTTTGTTAAAGCATTCAGGAAGTGTTGGAAAGTGTTTTATAATCTATGCTTAACGCATGATTTTTCTTTCTTGTTTATTTTATACTACTGGTGTTAATTTCTGTTTAAAACTGGGGTACTTTTTATCTGTCTTACTTATTAACTCTCCTCAGTTAGGTACAAAAGCGATAAAAGTGCTAAAATTATAATATCTTTGAATATGTTGAGGCCATAAACATGAAATTGCGCATTCTTTTTACTTACCCATCATATGTAGTATAGGGTAAGTCTCGGAATCGTTTTAAAAATCGAAAAAAAAATTTCGACGAATTTACACATTTCAGACACTGGAGATTCCGAAAAACGTATTTTTAGAAAAAAAAATTTTTTTGGTGTCCGTCTGGGTGTGTGTGTCTGTAAACGCTCTATCTCTCGAACAAATTGAGATAGAGACTTGAAATTTGGTGTGTACTTAGCGAGTTATAGTGGAAAGAATCCTATTGAAAATCAGTAACCTCGATGATCCGGAACTATTTTTTTCGGACTCTCGAAATAGTCGTTCTGATAAAAGATATACAAAAATTTTCGAAATTGTTTATTTGAAGGAATGAATATAAAAGACAATAAAAAAACATAAATTTTGCATCATGAATGAACTCAATCGGATAATGAGTTGCCGAGATATTTGTAATCCTATTTTTCACACTCTTCAATTTTTCATGACCCTGTATTTCATTCAAATTTCAATTCAAAGATATATTTTAATTGGAAATGAGACGCTTAATCCGTAGCAGTAAACTATTAGTTAATAGGATTATAATTTTTCGAATTATAAGGATGTTTCTTTTGCGCAATTCGGTACTACTCGGTTATCCCGCCGACCCAAAAAACTATCGCCAAACTATACGATTAAATGCCAATAATGGCTTATCGTAAATGTCAAGCATTTAATGCCTCTCCATACCTATAAGGGGGTTACCATAGGGGGGACCCTGTTCTGTCGCTAAATGCCTCCTAGTTTGTCGCCAACTTGGCGGTATCTCTAATATTTCGCCAATTTTCCATAGACTTCCATTGTAAACCGATAGTATCAACTTGCTTACAGAAAATCAACAAATTGAGATATTTTAATGCAACAAAAAGTAATATTAGCTTAAGGGATTCTATTAATTATATTTAAAGGAGTCCAAGTAAATTAAATTACGAATAAAAGTAACATGATACAATGCTTAGCATGTATCACATGCTTTATTTTTATATTTTATATTATGTATATCCATGATGGGTAAGTATTACGGCGGCCTCCAACGACTAGTTTTGTAACGTACACATAAAGAAGCCATTTTTGTATATCAATGTGGTGTTGGAAGTGAAAAATGTTGCGAAAAAAAAAAAAAACAAGAAATGGGGAGGAATTGAAAGTAAGCATTTTATTCACCTAACAATCACTGTAAGTGCTGAAATGTGCTACCCGATATCGATAGAGGTCTTGCCAATTGACCAACAGATATAAGGAGCTCAAATTTTTTTTCTGGTCTAGTAGTTTTATTTGAAAATATCGAAATAAGATTTCGCAAAAATTCGCCTGTTTCATTAATTATGTGAAAGGGCATAGCCGGATAAATATTGGAAACATGCCTTTCAATCAAATTTCCTGATTTTTTTCCCATATGTGGTTACATATCTGACAATATATTTCCCCTATTATCACCCTATAAATATTGATATTTAATGAGATAAAAATGTTTTTTCGATTTTTTTAAAAATTCATTCTCTCAAAAACTGTTGCACGGAATTTCTTGCCATTAACTGAGGATATATAGATACCCAAGATACATAACTGGTAATTTTTGTACAATTTTCTGTTTATAAAAACTATGTGAAATAAGCAAAATAAAAATAAAAAAAAAAATCATTTCTTATGGTTAAACTAAAGTTTCCCGTTCCAGATCCGAATGGATCCATGCAGTCCCTCGAAGAAGGTCGCGTAGCGACTCTCAGTCCTCCAAGGCACCAAACGACGCCCAGTCGTCACGACAACAAACCCGCCAGTCGGAACAGTTGCGCGCGGGACACGTTTGTCCAAAACACATTCTAGAACTTCGCAAAGACTTTCCTGCGGCATGTTATGACGAGTTCAATACTCAAGAAAACGTCTGCACCGGGGGCGACGCCGCACTAAATACACCGCATATAAATATTTCCAGATGGAAAAATTGAATTAATATTTTAAAGGAATCTTTAGAAGTTTAATTATGAATGCATTTACAAGTAAAGATTATTTATATTGCTAAATTGTTTAAATTATTTTATTTAACATGTGTCAATTTTATTTGTTTAAGAAGGTAATCAAAATTTCTTAACAATTCCATCATCTTCATGTATCTAATTGGTTATTGCAGAACTTCAGTGTTACAGAAGTTCAATTTTAATTTTAAATTTACAATTTGCGAAAAGTCTTGACGCGATAGTAAAAAAATGAAGGTCATTTTCGTCTTCAGCGGTAAAAAATACATAAAAATCAATTATCAAAAATTAAAAACACAACAATCACACCTATTTTATAGTATCAAATTTTCGCTATTTTTTTCTTTCTTTAACTTTCAAATTTACGATTTTCAAAACATCTTTACGTGATGGTAAAAAAGAATGAAGGTCAATTTCGGACTCAGCGGTACAGAATGCATAAAAATCAATTATCAAAAGCTAAAAAACATTTCATAACACAACTTTTACAGACTAGTGTAATCTAATAACTTTTTAGATTTGTGTCATTTAGTAAATAATTTAGGTTGTTAATGTTCATCATTTTATTTAACAAAAATTCTCGTCTTTTTTTCTTGTAAATGTTTATTATATTTTGCTTTAATAATGTCAGAATGATTAAAGATTTCAAATTTATAATACAATATTAATTTTATTCTCAACCATTTTTGTTAATATATCTGACGAAATTATATTTCTATTTAATTTGTGAATGACCCCTAATTTGCAGCAAAAAATAGGCTCCAACTTTAAACAGCTATTATTCGGTCAATTTTAATCGTAGAAAAGCGGGACTTTTTTGTCTTACTTGTCAGTGTAACAGGAAAATTTTACTAAATATAACTTTGAGGACCGGGGGACCGTATAAAAATTTTAATTTCATAATTTTTTAAGAAATATTTTTATCGACCCAAATCGCTTTTAAAATACTTCTTGACCTCATTTAAAACATTTTTGTAATTGGTACTATATGTCTATGACTAACGGTTTAGGAATTAGCCATTACACACCGTTGAGAGTGGACACCCTGTATAGTATGTAACATTTGAAAAAAAAATTATAGAAATCGATTATAGAAGATCCAAGTATGAGAATCCAAAATTACAATTTATTCCATTAAGTATACTTAAAAGAAACTACATGAATTGCAATTTCTTTTACAACTATAAAAATAACTTTAACATTGACTTTGGTATTCTAGAGTAAAGTTTTTTAATTGATCCAAATGTAATATCCATCTTGGGTATTCATATTAAAAGTTTTAAATTTTGTATACTTGCGTTATTTTTTTTTATTACTTTTGTATTATTGTGTAATTTAAATTTTGGAAACAAACACCCAAATATGGGCATTTTAAAATAATTAATTTTTCTTAAACTAATCCTTCGACTTTCATGAAATTTGTATTTAGGCTAATTAAGGGATGTAGAATTTATTTATGGTGCCAAAATTATCTTGCTATTGAAAAAAGAGATAAAGATTGGGTTTGTTTTGATATGTAGGTGCCCCCCCCCCGCTCCCCCCAAATTTCATATACATTATTTAACAGTAGACTTTATTTCCAATAGTTTGATAAAAAACAACTTTCTTCTAAGAGAATTTGTTGCGGATTTAGTAGGGGCTGTTTATTTTTTTTCCACGAATGTACATCTAGTATAAAGATTAATCCAGTATTTGAAAAATAACAAAGTAATTCCGAATATAGAGGGGTTTTTTTCTTCGCATGAAATTCATTGCATTTTGCATTTTCTCTTGCATTTTGCATCTTTGCATTTTTTTTGCATTTTGGAAATAATCTCGTTAATTACTTTTATACTATAAACACTATCATAAGTTTTATTTGACAAAGTTAATGGAACTTCATTTACCCTTATAAACTCTGTCTTTATAATAAGTTTTTACCTTAACTTTTCTTTTCCTGATTAAAACGTAACTTATTTAGTGATATATTTTTTTAATGAAAACCTTCTAAAGTTTAGAGAAAAAAAAACACCTCAGATAGGCGTACACTTAACTTTTAGCTTTAAATAATTTTACATTTAATTTAAATAAATTTAATAATAAACAATAACACGACGAATAATATTGTTAAAGAAGATCAAAATCATAATTTAAGTGAAATAAAAAAATTTAAATAAGGGTTTTTTTCCAAGGATTTGTTTAGGCATGTCTTCTGAAAATGTGATGATTCCTTGAAATCTTTTTTACGGAGATTTTTCATTTTAAGAATACATTTGAAACCTTGTAGCACTTTATGAAATTTCATTTCTTCTGCCTTTCCTTTTCTTTTGTATTCAATATCTCTTAATTATCTATTTATACACGTGTGTGTGTGTGAATTACCGGAGCTAGATTAGAGATAATTTAATTTGTAACTCTATATGTCTCTTTTCACCTCTTTTTTTGAATCTACATGTCGAGATTATATTATCTGTTTGTATGCGCGATGAAAAACAGCGCGATAGTTATATGACATTAAAGATTAAATGTGGGCAACCTAGATTTTTGCTATAATCTTTGCTAATCATTTGTTTTTTCAAACCCTATAGATTCAAAAACGTTCCATCTAACCAGTGTGGGGAAATGGAAAATTATTGATGTATACCGAAGAGAAACCGATGAAATACATTATTTTTGGACAAACATCTATTATTTTCGAACATACAGAGAAAGAATTCCAATTCATGGAGACTCCAGGCGCAACGAAAAAAAACTTGATATACGCATCCATACCACCACAGTACATACCTTCCTTCCTGTTTTTAGGGTTACGTACTTAAAAAGTAAAAACGGCACCAATATAAGATCATTCCTGTGTCTGTCTGTCACAGCCATTTTACTCGTGAACTTGGAACGTGGAAAGTTCAAATTGGGGGGAAGTAATAAAGACTACTGATCCACATATTTACAGATTATTAAACATTCAAAAATATATTTAGTAAAAATATAGAGGGACTAATTAAGCTACATGAAAAAAACCTCTTTTCTTTGTATATCGTGTGAAAGCTTTCGTAACGCTAAACTCAAAAATACATTCCTTTTAATTTTCGGTATTATATTTTTAAAGATATCATCGAAAATGTAGCGCAAAAAAATGTTTCCCACCCACCTAATTCCAAATCTACTGAAACTAAAATTATGAAAAAATTAGAGGTAGTAGACGTTAATTTACAACTTGAAGGAAAATTATAGCGATTACCCTAGGTCACATAGTTTTTCAGAAAATCGCATTTTTCCGATACACACAAATTTCGATTTACGGGCATTCAGGAAAGATGTTGAGTAGCGCTGGAGGTACCTATCCTAGCAGAAGTATAAAAGCATTGTTGATAATGATTTTTAAAAAATATCATCAGTAATTAACCGAGATAGTAACCCTTAAAAATACTGGCTGTTTGGACAAATATAATGACAGGGGAGGCGTACTCTATGTGCCATCGACTTTTAAAGCCTAGATAACAACTTTTAATGATATATATGTGTATTGAAATGTCCAGTCACAGTATAAAAGCAATAAACGTCAAATTGTTAAAAACATACTAATTTAAGGGGTCTCAGAACTCTTAAAATTGGAAAAACTGAAAAAAAAAGACTATTTTCAACATTTAATGTCTTAAAATGCATAAGATTTTAAAACACAATTTTTATTGGGATAAAAGATGTAAGTATGTTTTTTTATTTCATGTATTTAAAAAATTGTAAGATGCACAATTATTATTTATAGGGGGCTCGAAACTGTTAGACATTTGTCGAGCAGAAAATTGGCATAACAGCTTACGCGCAGATTACAAAATAAATATTGCAACTAGAATGAAAATTTTGATGTCTACTTATACTTCAGATTGAAATAGTTACCTAAATAAATTTGTATTTAAAGCATTTTTATATTTTTAATGAAAAGTTGTATTTAGCTAATACAAAATTTTGAAAATTTCAACAGTATAATCACTTAAAAAATATTTTTTGAACAATATAAAGAAAATTCTAGGTTCCGTTTTTACCGACTCGAGTGAAATATATGTTTGGAAAATTTCATAAAAAAATATTCAGAAGTTTTTGAGTTATGACTTCAAAGTTTCGGAAACGCTGCTTCAGCTAGTGTGCGGGTATAATTCTAAAAGTCATAACTTCTGTTTTAATGGGAATTTCAAGGAAACAATTACATCAAAATGTTCAGAAAAAATGGGAGTTTAAAATCTAAAAAAAAAAAAAATTAAAATTTCTAAAATTTTGAAGCTTTAAGTGCCCCGAGACCTGTTAATTAGAATGAATTACATAAATACTATGGGATTCGCGACTAGTTTGTATTGAGTGGATCTCTCAATACGCCTCGAGTGACTTTAAAAGTTAATTAAAAACCTATCTGGAAAAACGCGGCACGGACCAATGCGGCGTTGTAACTTTGCGACTTCCTTTGAAGCATGCTTAGTAGAATGCCAAATTTAAACTTTGAACAAAGATTTTGTTTTAGCTACACTGTAGGAAAAAAAGATTATTTCTACACAGAATTTAGTTTTATGAAATGCCAAATGAAGTTTAAGTATGCACTGCTTTTATTGTCAGTACCGAATTAAGTTCATTGTAAACATATTATGATAATATTAAAAATGAGTTATATAGAATAGCTATATTTGATATTATTTACGTTCCATATCTCTTTGAACTTTCATAGTTTATCCATTTATACTTCTCTAGTATATAGTACAATTATACCCAACCCTACGTTGTATAGCTTTTTACAAAGTCTTAGTATTCTTAGTCGTTTTTTCCAATAATACATTTACAAATTCATATATTTATTATACGAAACCCTCTGTGTGCTAGTAATATTCACACTTGACTGTTTATTAAGCCTTTATGCCCCGACGGTACTTTAAACTACCGCAGTTTTCTATCCCAACTGAAACAACTCATCGAATGCATTCTCAGTGATACTTTTAAGAAACAATAGTAAAAACTTCCCTTGACTCTCACTAAACAACAATAAGCAGTTTTAGGAACCTGAAACTTATTAACGAGGATACTTTGGCGCGTGTGTGTATAAAAATTGCTTCCATTTTGTTTTCTGACGAGGCATCCTTAACTTTTGCTTTGAATCATCTGAAATTTTAAACATAAGGTTATGATATTTTTTTTTCTTGATTTAAATAGATCACTTGCAATATGTTATGCGAAATAAAGACAAATATCCTGTTTGTATAATTATGGAGCACTTTTGAAAGTGGTACTTTTAAGTACCTTAGGTACTTTGGTTGAGCAGGTTTTTACTTGGATTTTTATCCTTTGAATATATGTGAGTTGTGGTTAAACACTCGCGCTAGCAACGAGATGCCTCAGCGATTTCCCACGGAAGACCTTATGACGTAAAGCCCAAGCAAGTATTTGCTGAGATATAGCTTTCACTAAGCTAGCTTGAGAACAATTTGAGATGGCAGAGTAGAGAAAGGCTTTGGCTTTTGAATGGGAAGGACGCCCCGGTCGAGTTTCTCGATAATTGCATCAGTGGTGTCGGCCGGTGTATGTTATTTCTCGAAATCCCCCTTAACTTAAAATTGTAAATAGTGTAGTTATCTTATGTAATCTAGATTAATTAAACTATTATTTACCTTAACCGCCAGATTTATTATCTAACATGGGGGCTGGCCGATTGAATTCGAAACAAATTAAAAAATAAAATACCACCTAGACTGATCGATCTACTTTCAGAATCAAAGAACTTTTTCATTCCGATGATTTCTCAACTGGAGTGTTTCGGTTGATGTGATTCATCTACTTGGGCCATCTGTTTTTGCGGTTCAACGTTCTTTTTATTTTTATTTTTACAAGATAGTCACCATTAAGTGTTGAAAGAAATGAATCTCTGGCTGCAAGTATATATATTTTCTCATGATCATTATTTGGATAGACATTTATATAGTAGCAGAGAAAATTGTTTAATTGGATAACTTCTTCGAAGTGAGTTTTTTCTCTCTTTCTTTTAAAATGGAATTACAAGAAATAGAATTTATCAAAAACCAGTTAAAATCGGCCAAGACGGATAAGATAAAACCATTGCATAAACTAATATTTGGTTGCGACAGGAATCGCGAAAATAGAGCAAATCTACGAAAATTTAAAGGATTTCTCTTCACCGACAAAAGTGATGATTATCAAAATAAGCTAAAAGAAATTTTGGATAATTATAATCAGTTACAATTAATTACTGCCACTAATATCTTATCGATTGATCTACATGGATCGGCGGAGGATATAGCACAGCGTATTTTAATCGCACTAGTTGATATTTCAGCTTTTAAAGAAATATTCATCGCAGTTTCCAGATCGGACACAGAATTTGATGACAGCCGCAATATAGTGGAAGCACTGGTTTAACTTCCCCTTTGGGAGTACAACCAGACCAGGATGGTGTACACTGTACACACCCCGCGTCAAAGCAAACAATTTCATTCCATGACATTGATCATTTAATTACAATGTTTAGCGGCGATAAATCACAAAACATTCAAACATGATTTCTATGATTTGAACCTTTAGCTCAGTCATTTCAACTGTCTGACATGCAGAAATTTGTATTTGCTGAACGTGCATTAAAAGGATTAGCGTTATTGTATGTACGCAGTGAAAATAACATTTCTTCATATACATCGTTAAAAGGTGCATTGTTTCGTGAATTTGGATAATCAGTTTCGTCCGAGCAGATTCACCAATTATTAGCCGCCCGAGGCTGCCGCTCAAACGAAAAACTGTTTGAATATTTTTTGAAAATGGAACAAATAGCAGAAAGAGGAAACGTTGATGATACCTCTTTAATTCACTACATAATTAATGGGATTAACGATACACCTCATAACAAAGCAATATTATACGGAATCTCTGAGTTAGCAGAGTTTAAGAAATATCTTTTAATTTATGAAGAAATCTGTAATTCTGTG
Source organism: Maratus speciosus (assembly GCA_963932465.1). NCBI lineage: Eukaryota > Metazoa > Arthropoda > Arachnida > Araneae > Salticidae > Maratus > Maratus speciosus. The sequence goes on from OZ010800.1 coordinate 4,801,511, forward strand.
CCAAATTTCAAACCTAAGGCGACACACGTCCCTTTAGATACCCAGAAATCTTTTCCCAGTGAAAAAAAATAGGAAAATTATTTGCTTTTGCTGTCGGACCGTGGGCCATAAATCTTCTACGCGTAAAGGCGTACACGCGTAAAGGCGTACACGCGTAAAGGACAAGGCTCTGAGTACTTTAATTACTCTCGTCATGGTCGCGTATCTTCTCAACGCGCAGAGCAAAATTCTGAAAGTTCGACTTCAACTCAAGGCACCTCTCCTGTCCTCGAAACCAATATTCAAGTGCATACCATAGATACCCCTTCTATATTGTCCAGTAATGTGGCGATTGTGAAAAGAAATGATATTTCGTTCGTAGCCGACACGAACCTTGTACACAACCTCAATTTTATCAGCAAAGAAGCTTATATACGCTTGGAATCCCCACCTTTAACTAATTCATCGATAAGAGTTTTTGATCCTGACACCCCCACTTTAAAACAAATTCAATACTTTGTCGCAAAAACAGAGTTTAATAATAACATTTATCAAGGTTCTTTCTATGTGCTTTCAACACCTATGCAGTATGCAGTAATTTTCGCTTTAAGACCGAATAAAAGCTCAGATGACCCACATTTTCCATCTGACGTCAGTAACCATTCTCTATCCTCATTGCAGTTTGAAGCAGATAAGAATGATTCATCAAGTTCAGTTCTTGACATCGATACTAACAGCGAAATGACGTCACCCAATATCCACTCGGACGGTACTAGCGAAAACATTCTCTCTTCCTGTGCTAGTAAAAACGAAACTGTAAATAAACCCAGTAAATTAAGTACACTGGGCCTGCAATCTTATATTTTTCCTGACGACAGTCTAACGAATGTGACGTCGCTTTCAATTGATTATACTAAAGACGACAGAATTTATCCACATGATAATGTCAATCATATAGTGGCAGATGAATTCCTGAAATTACCGCAAGATCAACATTTCTTTTTCACTTTGGCGCACTTTCTTCAAACATTCTTCAGTTTCATTATTTTGGCATGTTTACTTGTTAACATGTTTCATCTTAATCAAAAATGTAGACCTCCTGCGTCATACTCGAGTACAAGCAGTGACTACAGTATACTCCAAATACCTTTCTATGCAATGTGCAATAAATTATTTTCTTATTTATCACGCACACTCTCCAATTTCGCCACTAGGAAAAAGAAAAAGAAAAAGAATGGGAAAGTTACGAAAAATAAAAGTTTCGCTAGTTGTGCAAAGAAACTTTTCAGTGCTTATCTATTAGAAATTGTTCTTCTCAGTGTAACAACATTGTGTGTTTTTGTTTATTCATAGAGTTTACCAGAAAGTGTTTTATTTTTTTCTCCTTAAAAGAGCAGAACTTCAGTGCTTTTTTTAGAAGTTCTACTCAACATTTTTTTTATTGATGACGTGACAGTTCATTCTTAACTCTTTTTGTTTATAGTTTTTTTGTATCAAGTGTGACTTTTTAGTTTGTTTTAGAACTCTGTTATTTTCTAATTTTAATTATTAATGAAGAAGATAATTTTTATCATCGATTTTATATAATATGTGTTATAAACAGTTTTATTAAACCCATGCAGTGATTTTTTTTCGCATGGCAAATCCTTTTTATCACCTTGCAAAACAGTGCTTTTTTTTAGTTTTGCACAAAACTTCTTATTAAAACTGCAAAACAGTGTTTTTTTTTTTTTTAGTTTTGCATAAAACTTTTTCTCAGACTGCCAAGCAGTGATTTTTGTTTGTTTTGCATAAAACATTAAACTTTGACTACCCAGAACTGTTGCCAGCAATATTATTGTTTTATTATTATGTATATGTTTTTATATATTTGAATGTTTTGTTCCCTTATGTATCTATAATTTTAAATGTTATATGTGTAAGTATATTATTATTATGTGCCCCCCTTCCCATATCAGCATTCTTGTCTCTCCAGGCTGGATACGGTTATAGTTACTCAGCACAAAACAAAAATATTTTATTTTGCGTTTTTTTTCTCCTTTCTCTTTCTGTTACATTAATCAAAATTAGGCTCAGACGTGGTAAATTTTGAATTGTGTTTGCTATTTTTCTTTGTAGACGATTTAATATTCTGCTCAGACGGGGCCTTTTTCTTTCGAACGATGCAAAATTATGCTCAGACGCAGTAAATTTTGTAATTATTTTTGTGTTGACGAAGAATCAAAATTACGCTCAGACGGAGTAAATTTTGATTTTTTTTTGTGTGTGTGTTTTAGATGAGACAGAATTTTGCTCAGACGGGACAAATTTTGTAATTTTTTTTAAAATCTCTACAAGGCAAAAAGCAACTTAATTGTTTTCTTTTTCATTTAATCTGACGCAAAATTTACCTAGACGAGGAAAATTCTAGCAATTATTTTTATGATGACTGCGTGAAGTAGACGACTTTATGCCAGCATGCTACGATTTTTATCGTGAAGATTAATAATTTTTTTTCTCTTCTTTTCCAAAATTGAATCTTTCTTTTAGTTTTGTTTCTTTACCTTCTTGTTGCTTTTGGGTCAGACGTGAAACGAGGTCGTTCACATGTCGAACGGCCGAGTATGAGTTGCGATTAAACACTCGCGCTAGCAACAAGATGCCTCAGCGATTTCCCACGGAAGACCTTATGACATAAAGCCCAACGCAAGCGCAAGTATTTGCTGAGATATAACTTTCACTAAGCTATCCTGAGAACAATTTGAGATGACAGAGCAGAGAAAGGCTTTGGCTTTTGAACGGGAAGGACGCCCCGTTCGAGTCTCTCGATAATTGCGGCCGTGGTGTCGGCCGGTGTATGTTATTTCCCCAAATCCCCCTTAACTTTAATTTGTAAATAGTGTAGTTATCTTATGTAATCTAGATTAATTAAACTATTATTTAACTTAACCGTCAGATTTATTATCTAACAACATGGGGCATAAAAACATATATATTAACGAGGGATATATGGGTGCTAGGCAGGTGGATTTTGAAACAAAATAGGAGGCATGATTTACGTATGACATTGAAAAATAATCAAGCAAAATACACGTTCTTTTTTTCTTTGGAATAACTATTGCATTTTTATAAAATGATACTAAAAAATATTACATATTATAAAATAAATTCTAAAAATATCTTTTAGCATTTTTATGAATCATTTTATGTTTTCTACAACTACAAGTTTAGAAATTTCTCTCAGGTATGCTTTCCATTGGACGATAGCGATACAACTATACATTGTTCTTCTGATGACGAAATGCTCATTGATGATCAACCAATATCATCAGCTTCTAGTTATATATACATCAAAATCATATGTGCATCTAGATATATATATATATAATAAGTCACATTAAAATAATTTAAAAACATGGGCATATTTTTTTTTCTATGTCTCGATTTCTTTCCAAGCGTTATGACCCATTGGTAGTTTGAAGTACCATTTTAAGTATTAACAGTAATTAATAAAAACAACCAATAAATCTTTCATTTTTCAGCGCATATATCTTCTAATGCATCATCCAAACCCGGGGTACGTGGCGGGCTTGCTGGGGGTAAGTGAAAATAATATCGGTAATGGCGGAAATTTCAATAAACGGTCAAGTGCGAGTACTGCTCTCGCTCAGAGGGTTCCGTAAAATAAATATATGAGTTATTAACTGTATTAATAAAAAAATCGTTACTAAAAGAAGTATAAGACTTTGTAAAAAAACTATACAACGTAGGGTTGGTATAGCAGTATGTATACTAGAAAAGTATGAAGGGTTATGCCGTAAAAGTTGAAAGAGATATGAAGCCTAAATATCAAATATTGCTATTCTATATAACACTTATTTAAATCTTATCCTAATCTGTTTATGATGAACTTAATTCGGTACTAACAATAAAAGTAACGCATATTTAAACTTCATTTGGCATTTTATAAAACTAAATTCAGCGTCGTAATAATATTTTCTTTTTACAGTTTAGCTAAAACAAAACCCTTGTTCAAAGTTTAAACTTGGCATTTTGCTAAGCACGCTTCGAAAGGATTTCGCAAAAAGCAACGCCGCCTTGGTCCGTGCTGCGTTTTTCCAGATAGGTTTTTAATTAACTTTTAAATACACGGGAGGCGTATTGAGAGATCTAAACAATGCAAACTAGTCGCGAATCCATTAGTATTTACGTGATTCATTCTAATTAAGCGAATCCCATAGTATTTAGGTGATTAATTCAAATTAAATTAGTCTGTTTTTAACAATCTGACGTTTATTTCTTTTATACTGCTACTAGACATTGCATTACACAAATGTATTATTAAAAGTTGTTATCTAGGCTTTAAAAGCCGATGGTACAGTCGTGGAAAAAAAAGTAAACACCCCCTACTAACTCCTCAACAAATCATCGTATAAGAAAGTTACTGGTACCGAACGATTGGAAATAAAGTCTACTTTTAAATGATGTATATAAAATTTTCTTAGGGGTCATCTACATATTAAAACGAATCCAAACTTCATTTTTTTCAATGACAATACCCAATTTTAACGAGATATTTCAAATCTTCGGTTCAAACTATGCCTAGACACCAAATTTCAAGTCATTTGAATGATAAGTTTTTAAATTATAAACATTCAAAATTGAGTGCTTCTAATGTTAAATTACATTTTCAGATTTTTATTTATATCTCCCGAAATTATGCTCCTAATGTGCTAATTTTTTTGTAGTAATAATACTAATATACCCAAACATAAATAAGCTGAATTTGCAATTTTTATAATTTTATGATATGAATTATGAATTATTAAATTAATATTCGAAAAAATTATGAATTGCAACCTACAATTTTTTTGATGGATTTAGATTTATTAAGTCCTGCTTTATGGAAATTCAAAAATTTCACATTTTTCTTCCAAGTAGTTTTCAAATTATGCTTAAAAACGGCAAAATGATGGTTGAAGGGCCGTCTATGATGGAAGTGAGTAGGCATTTTGAAATGTATTCTGCTGTACTGTAATCTAACACGCTTCATTGACTCCTTGAGTGGCGCTTAAGGTGCCTTGATCAAGGAAGGGGTTCTCTCGGTTAACAATCCAGTACGGAACTTCAATTTGGATACATTCCTTAAAATACGCTCGTTTTAAAATAATTAATTTCTCGGAAACTTATGGTACGAATTGCATAAAAATTCGTTTTTAGGCTAATTGAAGGATGTAGAGTTCATTTACGCTATCAGAATTGGGTACTGCTATTAAAAAAAACAAAGTTATGGTTCGTTTTAATATGTAGATGGCCCCCTAAGCAAATTTTATATACATCATTTAAAAGTAGACTTCATTTACAATCGTTCGGTACCAGTAACTTTCTTCTACGATAATTTGTTGAGGAGTTAGTAGGGGGTGTTTACTTTTTTTTTCCACGACTGTACATAGAGTATTCCTCCAGTGTCATTATGTATGTCCAAACCATCTGTTTCTTTAAGGGTTAATATCTCAGCTAATTACCGACACATTTTTTTCAAAAATCGTTATCAATAATGCTTTATACTCCTGCTACGATAGGTACATCCAGCGCTCCTCAACACCTTTTCTGAATGCCCGGCCAGGTCAAAATTCTTGCAAGTACCAGCATAAAAATTATGCTAGTTATTGCTATGTATTGCTTTGTCTGCTAGATTTTCATGCTATTATATGCTTTACAATGCTAGCCAGCATCACATGCTATATAGCTAGCTTACACAGCAATAGCATGATAAGCTATATGCAAGCATTTTATGCTTGTTTGCTGTTTAAGCTTCTATCAAAGCATGGAGAGATAGGTATCTTAACGTGCTATTATATGCTTTTTTATGCTTGCCAGCATAATAGGCTATGCAGCCAGCTTAGGGAGAAATAGCATGGCAAGCTATGTACAAGCGTTTTATGCTTGTTTGTTGTTTAAGCTTCTTCCAAAACATGGAGAGGTAGGTACCTTAACGTGCTATTATATGCTTTTTTATGCTTGCCAGCATAATATGCTATGCAGCCAGCTTAGGAAGAAATAGCATGACAAGCTATGTCCAAGCATTTTATACTTATTTGCTGTTTAAGCTTCTTCCAAACCATGGAAAGGGAGGTACCTTAATGTGCTATTATATGCTTTCTTATGCTTGGCAGTATATTATGCTATGCAGCCAGCTTATTGAGGAATAGCATGACAAGCTATGTACAAGCATGTTATGCTTATATCTGTTTAAGCTTCTTTCAAAGCATGGAGAAATAGGTACCTTAACGTGCTGTTGTATGCTTTTTTATGCTTACCCGCATGATATGCTCGCAATTCGAAATTTGTGTGTAACGGAAAAATGCGCTTTTCTCAAAAACTATATGACTTAGGGTAATCGCTATACTTTTCCTACAAGGTTTAAGTTAACGTCTACTGCCTCTAATTTTTTCATAATTTTAGTTTCAGTAGATTCGTAAATAGATGGGGGGAACTTATTTTCGCACTACATTTTCGACTATATCTCATAAAATATAATACCTAAAATTAAAAGAAATGTATTTTTGAATTCAGCGTTACAAAAGCTTTCATACAATACCCCCACATGACATACAAAGAAAAGATTTTTTTTTTCAAGTAACGTAAATAGCCCCCTACATTTTCCCTAAAAATGTTTGTAAATGCTTAATAATCTGTAAATATGTGGGTCAATAGTTTTATTACTTCACCAATTTGAACTCTCCACGTTCTAAAGTTTACGAGTAAAATGGCTGTGACAGACAGACACAGGAGTGACCTTATAAAGGTTCCGTTTTTACTTTTAAGTACGGAACCATAAAAATGGTTAGTAAAGTCACAAAAGTGTTAGAAATGACAATGTAATTTGTACCGATTTATTATATGGTTTTAATAAGAAGATTACTAATGAAAAAAAGCATGTTTGAGTTATCTAGTTGAGCGGAGGGAGGTGAGGGGGTGTTTATAAGAAATAGGGGTTCTCCGAAAGGAAAAGCCTAAGAATTAGGTACATGGAAGAAAAGGTTGGGAAGCGCTGTTCTAATGTATTATTATTATTATTATTATTATTATTATATCGCAGACCAGGCCCCTATCTGCCGGGTAATATGCCTAACTTAACGAGTTTTGTTGTTTTGTACCTCCCGCGGGGCGGAAGCAGGGCCGTCGCGATCTTTCTTCTCTTACGGGACTGATTTGAGATCGCAAGCATGAGACGTTGAGTCATAAAAGAGCCTTTCTCGTCTCATCCCTGAAATGCTATGCGCCAAATTGCGTTAAATTATGATAATGTAAAGGACAATTATTTTTAATTTTCTCAAAGCCTCAAAGCCTTTCTCGTCTCATCCCTGAAATGCTATGCGCCAAATTGCGTTAAATTATGATAATGTAAAGGACAATTATTTTTAATTTTCTATCAGATCCTACGAAAGGCGTACACCACCTAAATGATCATCTATCAAATCCAATAAAATCTACAAATGATGATTATTTTTATTTTTATTTTTTTAATTCAGTGAATAGTTAAGTGAGTGGAATAAAATGCATACATTGAAAGCAGATGAGAAAGCACAAACAGTATTCCAAGTAAAGGAGGACTTCTTTCAAAAGAAACATTCTTTGCATTAAATTTTACCATAAATAATATGGTACTAAATATGATGAATAATATGGCCTACTGAATGAAATTTTAAGATGTAATACGCAATCTCATTTTTTTTTCTTTCGGAATTATAATCAAGACTTTTTTCTTTACTTGCGTGCTGATGCGTAGAGCTCAAATTCTTTGTCTTGGAAACCTATACAATGAACCAAAATTTATGCCTAGAAGGTCTTGACTCCGTTATAATAATTTGTGTATAATAGATTGTTTCTTCTCACATAAATAAACAATACGGAATAATAATAACGGAATACGTTACTAAGAATAACATTTTTTTTATTTTAATAATAATAATAATAATAATTATTATTATTAAGGAGCAGAGCTAACACAATAACATTTCAGAAAAGAAACAAAAAAATTATATTGCTTGTAACTTTCATGTGTCAACAACAGAAATTTGTGTCACACAAATAATACATTCGGATTTTATGATAATCGGAGCAATCTTATAAATAATAGATTACAGAAGGAAAAAAAATATGTAATAATGATGCAACTAGAAGAAGAATTAAGAATTGAAAATGGTTTGCCTATATTTTAATATTTTATATTTCTATTTAAAACCTTTAGATGAAAAGTGTTACAATAAGCAGTAATACTATAACAAAGTAATAAAATTGTACGCAAATGTATAGACGTTAGAAAAACACTAGGCAACAAATTTGTTTTCTAATAAAGTAAATCCTGCCTATAACGGAATACCGCTGTTAACGGGAAAAATTATGATCATTCAAAAAAACTACCATGCAATTATACCTCCTCAGTCGTAAAAAACCTGTGTAAAAAGTATTTTTTACTGATCAATTGACTTTCCGTCTCAGCGGGTATTTCTGTATCATACTTCAAAAGGGGGGCGCATTCGAATTATTAACAGGGCCTGCTTTCTACGGTCCTGTTTTCAGTGTCCTTGATAACCGAGTATGTAAAATAAGCGAAATACTATTTTTTATATTACACACTAAATCTCGTCTACATATTTCTTCAAGGCCGTATACAAATTCCCAGCAACAATAAAATATGTGCGTAAAAGGGGGGGGGGACACACATACTGGGGTCAGATAATCAGCTGTCGACGAATCTAAAAACGTTCTTATAACATTCGATATGTGCACCCTCTGCTGTGACATCAAAATGACGTATGGTGGCATATATACAGGGGTCGGATGCCCAACCCTCTCGCCAAAAGTAAAAGTCCTAGCATTGGATATCTGACCCCTTGATATGTATCCTCTTCTGCTGTGACGTCAAAATGACGTATGGGGGCATATATACAGGGATAGGATATCCAACTCTCTCGCCAAAAGTAAAAGTCCTAGCATTGGATATCTGCCCCCTTGATATGTGTCCTCTTCTGTTGTGACGTCAAAATGACTTACGAGGGCATATATACAGGGGGCGGATATACACTCTTCGACGAAAGGAAAATTTTGTAGGACTGGATATGTGTCCCCTTCAGCTGTGACGTCAAAATGACGTATGGAGGCATATATACAGGGGGTGGATATACAGTTCTCGAGGAAAATAAAATGCTCTGTATTGGATATGTGCCCCCACCTGGTATGGGGACATATATACAGGGGTCGGATATCCAGTTCTCCACCAAAGTGAAATGCTGCAGCATTGGATATGTGTCCCCTTCTACTTATGACGTCAAAATGACGTATGGGGGCAGATATACAGGGGATAGATATCAGCGTCCCCATTTTATGCTGATACTACACGTCGTTTAAACTGCAGACTCCAAACATACATGATAATATTCTTTTGTGTCGCAATTCGAAACTTTTATATAAATCAAATTCGAAAGGTTTCTCTTATGCAAAACGAAGAAAGACACACTCACAACAACTCTAATAAATTCACACACTAGATCTTAAATTAAAGCACTTCCTTTAAAAACGTATATTTACAATTTATTTACAAATATATAGAGATATTAATATTATTACTCTCATTTGAGAGTTCCATTTTTACCGACAGACGGTTCAAATTAATCTTTACATCTACCTCGAAAAGAAAATCAGAAAACAACAAGAAGGGGTTGCCATAGCAGCCGACTGACAGAAAAGAGCAAGTATCGCCAAGCTGGCATTCTCAACATACTGCCCCCGGATGAACACTTAGTTCAGCATCTACATTGAACAATTTAATAAACATAAGAATATACTTACATACATGACAAATTTTCAGATAACATACTTAATTTCAGCTACATATATACAAGAAAAATAATAAGAATGCTGCAATCTAAGAAAGAAAATAATACACATGAATTGTATGAAAACTAAATAATAATAAAGGTAAATATGATTAACAAAAGAAATTAAAAGTTTATGAATAATTTTTTTTAGTGTCAGAGTTTTTAGTCCACTAAGTCCAATTCAAGATTATATAAGAGTTGCACAGGTCGTTTAAGATCGCCTTTTGCAGTCTGTAATACACATGATCTTATTTTAGAGTCCCGACCAAATATGAGTTCTTTAACACGACCACATTTCCATATATGTTTTGGGAGCTTTTCATCATGAATTATCACTATATCGTTAACTTTTAACTGAGGCGATGAATTTATGTTTTTCACTTGAAAAGCAGAATCTAAGTTCTAACAAAAATTCATCCCTCTACTATTTCCAAAAGTGGTCAGCAATTTGTTGCTTATATTTATATTTTTTCGTCAACAAAATCTTATTGGATTTCTCTTGCGTACAAACTGGTAATCCATAAGAAGGTAAGGACATTAATCGTTTGCCAACCAAAAAATGAGATGGCGTTAAAGGTGATGGTTCAGCATTTTCTTCGTAGAGATAACATAAAGGACGCGAATTGACCACAGCTTCAATTTCAGTAAGTATTGTTTCTAGCTCTTCATAACTGAGACAAGTTTTGCCTAGAACCATTTTTAAAAGTGTTTTGACTGATGTGATCATTCTTTCCCAGAAGCCACCCCACCAGGAAGCCCTGGGAATTATAAACTTCCATGTTATCTTATTCTTTCTCAAATAATCAAAAATTTCTTGTTTGGAAATTCTTTTCCAAGCATCTTTTAACACCAAATCAGCCTTAGAAAACGTTTTGGCATTGTCACTGTATATTATTTTGCAGAAACCTCCTCTAGAGAAAAATCTTCGTAGTGCTAAGATAAAGGTTTCAGTACTTAGATTGGTGACTAACTCTAGATGTATCGTTCTAGTTACAGCACATGTGAATACGACAATATAAGCGTTCCCAGTACCTTCGAAAGTTTTATAATAAATCGGACCGCCAAATACTACACCAGAGGTTTCAAAAATTAGTGTTTTGATGATTCTGTCTTTCGGTAAAGGTGCTATTTCCACCTTTCCAGATAGCATTAAGTTTTCGACATATCATACACGATCTTAAGACGGATTTTACAAATCTTCTTTCCTTTATTATAAAATACCTTTCATGAAGGTGAGCTAAAGTGACAGCTACACCAAAATGGTACATTCTTTCATGAGCATCCTTAATTAGTAAATTTACAAAATAAGATTTATTAGGAAGTATCTACGGATGTTTTTCCTGCTCTGTAACTTCAGAAAATCCGGAAGACTGAAAGTCTTCCGGATAAAACAAGTATGTTATTTTCATCTAATTGTGGATTAAGGTTGTATAAAGAAGAATCTTTATTAAGTAGGTTTTTTGTTTAAGTGCTTCTATTTCAATTTTAAATGAAGTTTCCTGAGTTTGTTTAATCCAGTATTTTTCTGCTATCTCTATTTCTGAAGTAATTAAAGATCGTAAAATTTTAGGGTTTTTCAAATTGGCATTATGAATAAGCGCATTATCTAAGCAGTAATATTATACACGCGATTTAAATTACTAAACTTTGCCATATCAAATACTGGCATAGGAGTAGAGTTTAATTCGTTACACAATAGTATTAAATTTGGTTTTGCTTTCATTTCATTAAAAGCTTCGGGATCAATTTCTATAGCACATTTTGAAGGCCACATATCTTCCGGTAGCGATAACCAAGGTGGGCCGCACCACCATACTTTATTACCCATTAACTTCGATAAGTGTTCCCCTCACGTAAGCAGATCTGCAGGGTTTTCTTTTCCGGGACAATAATTCCAGTCCTTTGGATCTGTCAATGACTGAATTTCAGTTACACGATTTTAAATAAAGGGTTTCCAGTTTGTAGTAGAACCCGTAATCGAACAAAGAGTTATTTCTGAGTCCGACCATAACTTTATATTTAAATTCGAAATGTGTAATACTTGTTTTAAATATTTCCACATTCTAGCGGCAACTACTGCACTGATCAATTCCAGCCGTGGAATAGTTAACCTCTTGAGAGGGGCTATTCTACATTCACTCCAAACAAAACTTGTTTGAATTTCAACAGTTAACGAACTGGAACGCAGATAAGCAACTGCTCCATACCCTTTGGGACTAGCGTCACAGAAAATGTGAATTTGTGAATTTTCAGAAATGTTTATCCCATCAGGAAAATATTTTCGGGGTATTTTAAATGTTCGTAAATGTACAACTTGTGAACACCAAGTGTTCCACTCGCATTTCAAATCTTCGGGTAATTTATTGTCCCACTCTAAACCTGTTTGCCATGTTTCTTCTACAAGGCGTATTATACGTATTACAAATGGATTCACAAATCCTAATGCATCATAAATTTTCAGTAACATTTTAAGAACTATTCGCTTCGTGGGATCATCGATATAACATTCTTCAAAGGGCTGCGTATCTAACATCAAAACATCAGATTCAGTATTCCAAATCAGTCCTAGCACTTTTAAGATACTACCTGTGTTTTCCACACTTATACCTAAGTTATCAGATTCCCACATTTCCCTAAGTTTAATAGAATTTGTTTTAAATTTTCTCATATTCATTCCAGCTTCTTTAAGAATTTCAGAAGCTGTAACTGATAAATAATAAGCTTCGTTATCTAAATCTGATCCGGTAATTAAGTCATAATTAAATCATAGGGAATTATCTAACACATATACAACACTTGGATGTTGATGTCGATATTTCTTTATATGATGTTTAATTGTGGCAGCCAAAATAAATGGTGAGCATGAAACGCTAAATGGTACATGTCTAAATCTTAAAATTTTGAAAAAGTTGTTTGCGTCATTATCGAACCAAAGAAATTTAAAGTGATCTCGGTCTTCTTCAGCTACGGAAATTTGAAGAAAGGCCTTTTCAATATCCGCACAAAACGCAGTATTGAATTTTCTGAAATTAATAATAATTTCTAATAAATCAGGGTTCAGATTTGGGCCACTGTACAAATAATCATTTAATGATTTGCTGTTTTCTTTTGAGGAAGCATCAAATACCACCAAACTTTAGTTGTGGGTTTATCATCTCTCAAGACAGGTCGGTGGGGCATAAAATAACCGCTATTTACAATTTTATTAGAGCATTCTTCCACTGTGTTATTTAATTACTGTTCAATCACAATTTCTTTATATTTCTGCAATAATTTCTTACCTTTAAGCAATTTTCGATTTAAGTTAATAAATCGGTTTCTAGCATCGCTATAATTATTCCCTAAATCTCTTTTATCATCTTTCCATAATAATTTAGCTTCGTAACGGTGATCAAAGAAATTCAAATTGTTTTTGAATTTTTCGATTATCTCTTTATCTAATTCAGAAATATTTTCTTCTGTATTCATCCCTAAAGTTTCTAACTCCCACAATGTTTTCAAATCATTTTCAATAGGTTTCATAACCTGAGTAGATAAGACCCCAGCTTGTTTAATCTCACTCTTTTTATTTACGTCAATTGTCCCGCAGAGGGAATGCCTAAATAAATTTTAACAGACGAACAATGATTTATTTATGGGATATGTTCTATCATTAATTTGATATAAATAGTCAGCTCCTATTAATATATCAACATCACTATTTTCAAAATGTCCCCACCTGTCAAGACGAAATTTAGAAAGTTTTCTCTTAATTTTGATTAGAAGAGGAGGAATTTGTATCAAAGAATTGGTTTTCAGCGGTGTGACTAATGCTTCAATTATTATACCACGTTTTCTGCCCGTCACGCTTTAGCTTAACGAGATCATAACATCGTTCTTCAGATTTTTTCGAACCGAAAGTATAAACAATTAATTTTTCCTTTCTAATGGGCTCAGGTTTTAATTTTGAAACTAAATTTTCTGTAACGAAAGTTCGATGACTAGTAGAGTCAAATAAACTAAGTGCAGTTTCTGAATTTTCACCCGCTTCTACTTTTACATGAATAATTGTTTGCAATATTACTTCTCTACTAATATTATTTATATTGCTTTTGCAATGAGATACGGAGGAAATATTACTATCTGAATTTTTTGATACTTCTGTTTTTTTATTAGAATTACAAAGTATAGTATTGTGATATGTTTTGCCACACACTTTGCAATTTTCGTTCGAAAATTTACAAAAATTATCGATGTGAAATTTACGGAAGCATTTAAAGCATCTTCCTTCCTTTTTCAATTTTTCTCGCATTTCCGGAATGGTGAAAGACTTACAATGTTCAGCATTGTGATCAGTCTGGTTACAAAAAATACAGTTATTTTTAATATTTGCGGTTAAGCTGATGGAATGAATTTTTTATAATTTTTCTTATAATTTTCCTGCTTCTCAGGGATTTTTTCAAAATAGTTTAATTGGACAGTGGCCTCGCGAGATCCAATTTCGTCTTTAATGAAATTTATCAGCTCATTAACATACCAGTCAGTATGTTTAATACGTTTTCTATTAAATTCTAGTTCAATATCTGATGGAACAAGTTTCAGAAAAATCGGACATAACAAGTGCCCATATGAACCTGATTTTCTTATTTGAATTTCGCATTCATCATATAAATCTCTAAGAGCTTTAATGTTACTAGAATTTCGCACAGGTTTCAAATTTAGTAGTTTAGTCATGTGAGTATTTATCACCAGGTCATTACGACCAAATCGATTTTTCAATAATTCTATAGCATGAGCATAATTTTCCTTAGTCAGCGAAAAGCCTGCTATAGTATTTGCAGCACTTCCGCCCAAAAGTGACTTTAAGTAGGAAAATTTATCAATCGGAGTTAAATGTTCATTATTATCAATCGCATTCGAAAATTGACTCTAACCATAAGCACGAATCACCATAATATTTAGATATATTAAGTTTAGGAAGTTTTACGAAATTTTGATTCAGAATTTTCTGACTTTTTAGTAGAGAACTATTGTTGCTACTACTATTACTTTCAATGTTTGAAGCATCTTGTTTAGTTTCAGGATTAACGATGTTATCATTTATAAATTTGGAAATTTTATATTTCCATTCAATAATAATTTCATTATAAGATTCTGATTTCTCGATTTCTTTTTCAAATTCAGTACTTGGAACCAGTGGTTCAATCTCAGAATTTAATGAGTTTAAAGTTTTCATTTTATCATTCAACTGCTGTTTTAAAATATTCAGCTGTGATTTTCTATTCTCGAGATCTAAATTTTGTGTATTATCTAATAAATCCCTTACTTTATCAAATATTTTCGTAGTTTGACTACGAATCGTGCCTCTTTTTTTCTTAAGAGTTTCCAGATCCATCGTAAAATAAAGAATTTAATCAATAAATATATATATATTCAATTTATTCAATATAATTTAATTTGAGGTACTTACAGACGTGTTAAAATTATTAGAATAATTGTGAAATTTGCAATAAAATCTTGTTATATTAAAGAAATAATACATTTTAAAAATATTGATACATTTAATATTTAGTGTGCATACCCTTGTTTTTTATTAAAGATTCGATACGTGTTGGCATATTTTTTATGAGTTTTTGGCAATTAATTTGTATTTCGTTGTCATGATGCCAAATTTGGAAGAGTTTTTCTATCAGAGCATTCTTGTTTGTGATGTTGTATTTCTTTAATTTAATTAAAGAAAACATTTCCATGGCCTGGAAACAGTCCAGATATGAATCCCATAGAGAACCTTTGAGCATTTTAAAGAAAAATTAAAGAAATACAGCATCACAAAGAAGACTAGTTTGATAAAAAGACTTAACCAAATTTGGCATCATGACAACGAAATACAAATTAATTGTAAAAAACTCATACAAAGTATGCCAAGACAAGTATGCTATCATTTCTTTAATAAAAGACAAAGGATGCACACTAAATATTAAATGTATCAATATTTTTAAAATATTTCTTTAATATAACAAGTTTTTATTGTAAATTTCACAATTATTCTAATAATTTTCACACGCCTGTACCTCATTCGATGACGAAATCCAGACGTCCTGTCGCGGACACCAAAAATTGATACTACACATCGTTTAAACTGCAGGCTCGAAACATACATGATAATATTCTTTTGTATCGCAATTCGAAACTTTTATATAAATAAAATTCGAAAAGTTTCTCTTATGCAAAACGAAGAAAGGCACACTCACAACAACTCTAATAAATTCACACACTAGATCTTAAATTAAAGCACTTCCTTTAAAACGCATGTTTACAATTTATTTACAAATATATTGAGATATTAATATTATTACTCTCATTTGAGAGTTCCATTTTTACCTACAGACGGTTCAAATCAATCTTTACCTTGAAAAGAAAATCAGAAAACAACAAGAGGGGGTTGCCATAGCAGCCGACTGACAGAAAATGAGAAGTATCGCCAAGCTGGCATTCTCAACATATGCTTTAAACAGTTAAAAATTATTTAAAATATGTGTTAATTTTTCGCGTTGTCGAGCAGTGAATTTGAGAACACTTTAAGGTATATTTCCAAAGATTACATTAACAGAAGTTCATTATCGCTATTAATATTTTTACAAAACATATTGCCTGTCCTACACATCCTTAGAACAATTAAGTCCAGTTACGACCCGGTTCGAATATGTAGAAAAGAAATGCAAGCATGATCTAGGCACGGCACGAATCTGCTGAAAAAACAAAACAAAACAAAAAAAAAAAAAAAACTAAGCCGTGTCAGATACCATGTAACTCCCCGATTCCAATCTCTACACTGGGCATGTTACATTTCTGCATTGATGTTGTCAAACTAGCACTGACTCGTGACGCACATTTATATTTACTCTCGCGAAAGTCACATTCATTGAAAATATCTCATATTTTATCAACCTAGCTTAAATTTTTATATCGGACCGGTAGGCCCGCTAAATTTTTTTTATCGGCCCGGTCCATTGAAATAATTATCCTAATTCTGCCGGGCCGGGTACGGACTTCGGGCCAAACCCGGCCACGTGCAGACCTCTAGATTACCGTAACATGTATGTAAAACTCCTAAGTCAAAATGATTATATTTGTAAACCAAATATAAGTTACATAAGTACCACGTAGATAAAAGGTACCTTTTTAAAATATATTTTCTGGTTGGTAGTGCATTTATTTAATTTTTAAAAATCTGAAGTTGGTAGGTGTGCCGTCAAAGCTATATCGCAAGAACTAAAGCACGGTATTTCATCGAATTTCATCATATTCAGTTAGTATGGGTGACATTTTGGTGTATATTGTCCTACAGTTGATTTTTTTCTGTGCTGAGTTTTTTAGAATTTTCGAGATTTATATCTCTGCATGTATTGAAAAGAATTGAACCACACTTTTTATGTTTTTTTTTTTTAAAATCAATACTGTCTCAATTTTGGCTTCGAACACTCAGTAGCGGGCGGTGCTATGCTATGTCGCCTGGAAGACGTTCCTTATCGGATCCACAACCAATTGATGCACTTACTCCTAGTGAGTAACTAGCTTTAGAGGGTAGTTTATTCATTATTAGTTATTCTAGCGACTTTTATACACTTTTAAGCATATTGTTGCTGCAATCTTTCAGTTTTGTTTTTGTTATCTTTAGGTTGAGTTAACTGATTTTGCTCCTTTATTTGGAAATTTATATCTAAAAATTTAATTAGTTTTGCAAACCAGCTTTTCATTTGAGTAGTGCAATTTAAGGCAGAATAGTTAAAAAAAATTTTAAATGTATTTTGTATTTTAAATGTATTTTCAAAATACATGTATCTTGTATTTTGAATTTTTGAAATTTCGAAAGTATTTTGTATTTTGTATTTTAAGTTGTAAAACCAATGTATTTTGTATTTTGTATCGAAAATGGGTTTTCGATGTATTTTGCCCAACTCTGCACTCAACACACACAATATAGTTTTTAATTTTAACCGGTTTATAATAAAAAATTGAATTCTTAATCTTTGTCAAATTTGGCTTATATTACAGTCCACCGTCCCCGTAAAAAAATAGATGAAGAGAAATTAGGAACGATGTAAGGCGTTATGAAAGTTCTTTTCGTTGTTTCAAAGCAATTTGAAACAGAAAATATATTTCTATACAACTGCTAAATATTTGATGGATGGTGTTTGTTCCCAAATGCCTATTTTAGCTGCTTGTGATCAGTGTAAATGTCATATTTATTAAAATTATGTTTGGTGCATAGAACAGATTAGAAACTTTTAAATCTCTTAACTGATTATATAACAGAATATTTTTCCCTAAAAATGTCCACATAATTTAATTTTGAATCTACTTCTTATCATAATATTAATAAGATTTTAATTATTTAAAAAAATATTGTGTATTATAATTTTCAAATAGAAGTTCTTTGTATATAAAGATTTTAATTTACTTAGCCGTTTAGAACTGGATGCTGAATAGAAGACAAATGGCTAAAAAAACTGTTTCAGAGATACAGAGGAAAATTTTGTCAAAATATTTTTGTAGTTTACGATCCAAAATTTTCTAACTGAATGTAAGAGCATCCGGCCCAGAAAGTATCGAAATGAGACCCCTGGTTTGGATATATTTTTATTTAATTTGAAAATTTCAGCTCGTATGATTCCTTTATCAAACAGTATGATTGAAATAAAATGATAAAGTATCATTACGTATTCGTCGTTTAATGGAGTTTCTTTACCGAAGTTTGAATACGTTGAGCTGCGTAATATTGCAGAATAGTTATTAATGGCAAAACTTGTCTGAAGGAATTGTGTCGAACAACATCGTCCAGCATAGATCACCTGATAATGTGCCCGCACGTCCAGCCCGTCGTCCAAGGTTCGATTCTTAAGATGGACAATTTTTACTTAGTTAAAATTTTTCATACTATTTCTTTATCAATTACTAGGATTGAGATAAAACATTTAAGTATTTTAATAGAATGCTTTTAAATACATAGCACGTTTTGTAGAGTAACAAAACAATTTACAGGATATTGTGAACAAATTAATGGCCCTCATAAAAAATCAAATAAAAATAAAAATAAAAGACCTCCAAACTGTATGGGAAAATTCGTAAATTTGTGTATTAAATCCTTTTGAATGTGTTCTTTAATTTGCGTACTTTTCAACACAGGTTTTAATTTTACTAGCAACTATTTCTAAGTTATTTTTATTCAGAAGTATATATTTTTTAAGTGATCTTATGTTATGCACCTATTATTAATATTTTTTTAATTTATCCTGCTACGTTTAAACAAGTAATTTTTTGAAAATATCAGAAAATGCTTTCTTGTTTTATATGAAAGCTTTTACACTTACCGATTTAGAGCAAGCTCTGTTTTCTTCATGCGATCTTCGGAAGTTTATTTATGACAGTTTTAGTTTCAGCTGTCAAACCAGAAGTATGTAATTAAGTACGAGGAAGTTTCTATTTAAAGACCTTCAAAAAAGAAAAAAAAATGTAATATTGAGATTAAGAAAAGTACAAATAACGTAAATTTTGAAAGAACAGGAGGATGACTTTTCTCATAAATTTTCAGCGACAAAAATTTTAAATAAGGTTTCTGAGAAACATGATTTTTATAAGGAGTCAGTTATGATAAAAGTTCTAGCTCTAAAAATATGGTGATATAAAAGTGATCGCCTACAGTTTATGTCAGTGTCAGGAACTAAAAGTTTATTTAAATATATGAGAATTGCGTGAAACTTTACAATTATTTTTATAAATTAACATACAACAAATGTATTAAAAATCATCAAACTCAGAATTTGAATTGAAGAATTTTGCTATTTTTATATACCTTTATACACCTATTTTATACCTTAATTTTGCCCTGTGGACATTTGGTAATTAATAAATATTGCATTATTTTTTCTTGAAATATAATAATTAAATAATTTGCATCAAACTAATTTATATAACAAATGAAATTACCTTTTAATGTACTTAATTATTTAAAACAAACAGCACTGTACTCATTTTTACTTTATTTAAAAACTAAATGGGTGTCAAATAGAGTGGGATGCGTTAATGCACCCAGAAACAAAAACTTCAGGAACATAAAGGAAAGAAAATTGATTAAATTGTGTATATAGAATAATTAAAGTGAAATGGGTAAATGATTAAATCTCGCACTATGCATATGTAAGTACGGTAAAATATATAAAATGAGATGGACAGTTGAGAATAACTATTCTCTGTGAGTTTCTGTAAAGATAATGTTGATAGGGAAGTAAACCCAAGTTTCAAATGCAATTTAGTAGAAGGTATTATGTACCAGATTCGAATTTTCAGATAATTTTTTATACGTTAATCTATATCTTGGCATTTCGAAGAGCTGATAATATTTATAATCAAAAATCATTTTTCTACACATTCAGCGCCATTTAATAGCTTAGAGGGTAAAATTATATATTATGAAAGTTTCTTTTAAGTGGCTTTAAAGGGTGGTTTCTACGACGCCTGAAATATCCTGATATTTTATAATTGTTTTTTAGAAAACTATACATCGGAATGAAAATAGGTTTAAAGGTATTTATTTATTATATTAATCTGTAGCATCATTAACCTATTTTTTTTCTTTAGAGACTATTTTATGAAGCCTGTACCGAGCGCTTGAAACATGTATTAGAAGTTGGCTTGCAGCATAACTTTAACAATCTTAAAAGGATCGCCTTTAAATCTTACCTACACATTCTCAACAATTTCCTGTAGAGAGATACATCAGTTTATTGTAATTAATTACATATTTTTATTTCTTTTAAATGTACAAAGCCACCTTTTACATTAACCCCTTAATTCTCGCTCCCATGATATTCACGGGCTGTGTGTTTTATTCAGATTCTTTGATCCCCATCAGTTTTAAAAATAGCATAATTGGCTTTATTCTGGTATCATTTTATTTGTCATTAAATAAGGGAATATTTCTTTTTCGAAACAGTGGTGGCAATAAGCAATCTAAATTTTTAAAAGGCAATTTAATGCGATCCTTAAGGGATTAAAATTCGTACCCATTTTTTGCATCCCTGCAATTTTATAAATACCAGAATTTTTAAATGATCCTATGTACCTCTCTTGAAAGTTTCATGTCAATTAACAGACAACAAAACATTTTTGTAACAGGTTCATTTGAGGAGAACTTGTGCTACAAGCCCCGGAGGGCTACATTTTTTACATGGATCATATTGCTACAGCTGCAGCGCCACCACTTTGAGTTTTAATTTAAACAAGAAAGAAAAATCATGCGTCAAGCATAGATTAGGAAATACGTTCCAACAATCCAACATTTTACGTATTCTTTAACGAAACTTAATAGCACATGATTAGATGAAAGAAGATATCTAAATAAACAATTTAGAAACGCACAACGTATGTAAAAACAAGATTTGAGCAATTACCATTCATATCCAGGAAGATACTCGAATTCTTTCGTGCATTCCAGTACACGATCTATATATCTGTATAAACATTTGACAGTGCTAAAATTTAGCTTAATTACAAAACGCATAAGACAGTCAAAAATTCACTTTCGGCAACTTCCATCAATAGACGAAAATGCACCTGAATAATTTTGTGCAACCCTACATATTATCTACGGATTTTTAAGGACGCGTTCAGTTTAGTTAAATTTTAATTCAGGAAAAAATGTATAATACAACTAAAAACGTACTTTTAGAAATTACCAACCACGGACAGCAGTTCATGTTCCGTGTGTAACCTTGCATATGAATCCATTTATATTCTACAAACATCGCTTACTATCTATATTATAAAGGACAAACATATCTGTGCGTAACGCATACGTCATTTTGCGAATGGCAACACTTTGAAATTTGAAATAAGATTTTGGTTTTGCATTTTCTCTACTGCAAATTTTTGAACTTCTATGCATCACACATTTTAACTTTTTACACCGTCGTATAAGGAAAATAATTCTCTTTTAAATACTATTTGTTTGAAAGCTGTATCTCAATTTGTTTTTGAGATATTAATTTTTTTGTAGTTTTTAATACAAATTTTGTAATTGTGGCAACAGAAGTACTCCATTTATATTGAAAGTAAAGGGAAAATATTCATGGTTTATTATTTTTATTCATTATATCCTTATTGATGCCATTTTCACATTACAAATAAAAGTAACTTGTTTATAATTTTTGAACAGAAAATGATGTCAGACATTAAATAAAACACGCATTCTTCTTCATAAATCAGCTACATTTTAATATTTTTACATTACGTGTTAAATGAGTTTGAGGCGCTCGGCAAAATGATTCATTGAGTAAAAATGATATATTTAAAACAAAACGATCATTTTTTTTTTTTTTGATAAAACTAAATATTTGACCAATACTATAAATGGCGAATACTATGACAACTAAAGTCCAATTTCTGAATTTTGTTTTCGCGGGTACTAAGATTAGAACTTAAGGTTTGTGCGAAGGTTCACATGAAAAGTTGTATCGGACAAATGTGACTTTAACTTTGGAAATGCATTCATTAATAATCTATTCTTGTTCGCGTTAAAATACTTTCAAATTGTGAATTTGAGTGGTGCGTATGTAAATTACGAGAATGTGAAAATAACGTACAGTTTAGATTTTATGAGGGAAAATTTTATAATGTGACAAAGCGAAATCCTTTTTACTGATTTTTCATCCCGTAAAAACAAACATATGAGCTCCATCGATAACTTCATCATAATTACTCATCTTTATTACGTAATCTAATACAGTTTAATTTTTCAATAATTTAAGCAGTTGAAGTTTGTAGAAATAATATTTTGGTAATTTTGGGTTTAAAATATTATTTGTTTTAAGAGTTAGACAACCAATGTAAGATGATTTTTTTGTTGTAATTATTTTTGTAGGTTTATTATAATTTCGATCTGACAGTTGCTTTCAAACATTTTAGTACGTCGAATTTCGACGGGTTGCAACTCGTAATTCTAAATATAGTTCAGCTGGAAAATACACAACTCAATTAAAAAGTCCCCTCAGGCGGTTCACACGCATGCACACTAATTCCTACGAATTATTTTGTGTAGCCCTGTATAGGATCAATGGAATTTATATACACCACATGCATAAAAAATTTAGTTAAACGTAAAAAAAAAACATACAACAACGGAAAATGCGCTTCCAGCATGTATCACTGAAGGACGGTACTGTAACGGAAAACTTTTTCGTTTGTGTAAATGAACGATAAATTTATGCTCGTCATTTTCTACGGTAAGCATATTATAGTACAACTCAAAAAGTATATAAATTCCATTATGTTTGAAATAGTCTAACATCCATAAAATATGCTGCATTTTTATTTATTTATTTATTTATTTTACCAATAGATGATCATTGTGCAACCGAATTCTTTTGTGTGAACCTGCAAATGAATGATAAATGCTCACCATATTCTACAGAAAGCTTGTTTTAGTGCACATCATAAATGCGTACCACTTTCATCAAATTTGAAATAGTTTAACATTATTAAAATATACCATAAAAGATTTCTCCTATAGACCATAATGCTACGAGAATCTTTGAATATTTCTGTAAACGAACTATAAATGCTGCACATGTCATTTTCAAATGATGCCATCCCTAGTAAACCTCAATAACATATATCAATAACATGGCAATTCGGGTATAATTACGAGAGTTAGAGTACGGAGAGACGGAATCCTGACAAACTATAAACCGTTTCAACTATGTTATAAAGTAGTCACGGGCGATAAAGTGATGTTTTTATCGATTTTCTCGATTGCATGAACATCTCGATATTTTTCGATTGTGCAAAAATTTTCTCGATGACTCCAGTTTGCTAATTGCTTTTATACATTTTAAATTTATCAAGAATCGTCTGCAGGTGAACTGGAATGAGTCGGCGTTAATAAGGACTAAGTGGTTTCGCCCGCTAGCGGGACCTTCCTTTAGTCGAGGACTCTAATTTATACGTAATCTTGTAATGTGAAATCTCGAACTGGCTCCCCGCTATATAAGGCACCGTTTAGCAAGCGTGGTGTGCACGTACTACAAAATCTTGTAAAAAAATAATCTCGAACAGGACGAACCTCGGATCCCTGGGTGGGGAGGAGTCAAAGTGAAAGGAGGAGCACAGAAGCTGCATAATATGAATAAGTCGTCATGGGACATTAGGCCTTTCCAACTATATATCACATGTCACATGAGGGATCTTGATCTGAATTTAAAAAAATTGCCATCCCCGTGGGGGCAAGGGGGGAGGGGCGAGGGGGTGCATAATGTGAGTAAGTGGTCGCAGGCCTTTCCGACAATATATCATAAGGGGGTCTCTGGTAAATTTAGAAAAGTCCCATGAAAGGTCCCGGCTAAATTTATAAAAATGGCCTCCATGGGACAAAGTTGTGGGAAGGGCCGCGGGAGGTGCATAACATGAGTAAGGGGTCACGGGCCTTTCCAACAATATGTCACATGAGAGGTTTCGGCTAAATTTAGAAAAGTACCGCCGTGGAGGGGGCAAAGTGGGGGGTGCATAACATGAATACGTGGTCACAAACCTTTCCAATATGTAACATAAGGAGTGTCAGCAAAATTTAGAAAAATGCCCCGGTGTCAAAGTGGGGAAAGGGACAGGTAGGTGCTTAATATGAACAAGTGGATTTTTTAATGATATATCACATGAGGAGTGTCAGTAAAAGTTAGGAAAGTGCTCCCCCCCCCCGCCCTCAAGGTGGCAACTACCGCCCTCCCCGGAATATAACCCAACTTTTTGAAATTTCATATATTATAAATAATACCGGATGGCTCCGTAAAAAATCCGATCTAAAATGATGAAAATGCAAAAAAGTGTAAAAACTACCCGACCCCCCCCACACACACAGTGGGAGTAAAATTGGGGAGAGGGGACAAAAGTCTCATAATATATAAGATTTATCCGAGACCTTTCCGATGATATATCACATGACGGGTTCAAAAATGTTTGAAAATTGCTTCCCCGACCCCTCTCTGCAGTGGGTCCACTCTTTCGCCCTGGAATTCACGCAGCCCCCACTTTCAAAATTTATATGTTTAATAAATAATAATTACCGGAAGGCTCCATAAAACATCCACATCTAAAATGATATTTATAATTATATAAATCGCTAAGGTTTTAAAAATTTGCCCTCCCCACCCCCAAAATTCAATTTTGTGGGAAGAAAAGTGGTCAGAGAGATTTCCGAAGATATATCACAAGAAGGGTTTCATAAAAGTGTGAAAATTGCACTCCTGTGGGTCCGCTCTCACGCCCCTTGAATACTCCCGGAATTCCCCAACTCTTATTTATTATTTTTATATTTAATAAATGTTATTTTTCTGAGGGCTCCGACAAAAAACCCATGTAAATGATAATTATTCTAGATATCGCTACAGTTTTAAAAATTTGTCCGCGCACACCCCTCCTCCCGCATCCTGAAATTCAACAGCGGGTGGGAGAAAGGTTCATAATATGAAAGTGTTGTCAAAGAGAATTCCGATTATGTATCACATGACGTGTTCAGTAAAAATTTGAAAATCCCCCCTCCCCCGTGGGTTCACTCTTGAGCCCCCCGAAACTCACCAATCTCTGTTTTTGAATTTTTTTATTTAATACATAATATTTGTCGGAAGGCTCCATCATTTCACTACTCATTGTCGTACTTATCTCTCTTTCCAGCTCTCCCTTCGATATCTCTTCTCGACCAAGAACGAGAAATCAGTTTTCTTGACAGTCATCGAGAGTAATATGTCGAGAATGGAAGAAAATTGATTTCTCATTCTCGGCCTAAGTTAGAACCAAGAAGAGGTATCTCGAGGAAAGCGAGAAGGTTGCATCGAGAAGAGATATCTCGAGGTAAGCGAGAAGTTTCCATCGAGGAGAGATATCTCGAGGTAAACGAAAAGTTTGCATCGAGAAGATATATGTCGAGGCGCGAGAGCGAGAAAGAGAGAGAGAAATGAATGAGCATATTCCGTCTACGTCATGATTACGTAGTCTGGGTTGGCTAGGAACTTCTAGCGTAAAGAAGGGAAGTCTTTGAAATGAATGTGATATAGTAAATTCCCGCTAGAAAAACAGTAATGGAGCCCTTTCTTATAAGTTAGAAGTTCTTTGGGTATTTATTTAGCTTTCACACTCAGATTGACACTTGGTGCGTTTTTGGTTTAAGTCATAGTTTCTCAAAGAAGGATATAGATTAGGAGGCGTGTGATTTTGCTACATGTTCTTAAGTTGAAAAGGGTTTAATTCAGTTTGTATGGGGCATTTTTCCCTTTTTACTTTCATCTATCTTTACAAGAAGAATGTATTGCATTCATGAAAAATTTGTCAGTTTAAAAAAAATATGTGTCTTGTATGTGACAAAAATTTTGATAACGCTCTATCTCAAGAAGTAATGCACGAAATTTAATAATACTTCATATTCAGTTAGACCTAGATATAAATTGCTGTTGATTTGTTTGTTGTGCAAATAGCCCAACAGGTAATGCTATTATATTTCAAAAACTAATGCACGCAATTTAATCAAACTTCATAAGCTACTGCTAGAGATTGGAACGAATTCCTTGTTAGACAGGTTCACTCTTAGCAAATATACTTGTCTGGTTCCATTTCTTGATAAAGCTCTTTTGTTTTCGATCAACTTTGAAATTCTACAACATTAGGCATTTAGGGGAACTTTTATCTGTATTAAATCGTTTGCCTTTATCGAAAAAAGGAAAAATGCTGTTCGATTCTAATGAGTTCGTGAATGTCTCACAAAGTAGCTACTTTGGATTTAGGTACAGGTGGGCAGCAGTCACCTTAGGGGCCCATTTAGTGACTGGAAATCAATTTCGTTTTAGACAGATTCCGTCTTAGCTGATTTGTCTAGTTATCCTCCCATTTTTGGATAAAGCTCTTTATCTTTTGAACAACCAGAAAATTCCACAGAATTAGACACGCATTCAACATTTAGGAACTTTTCCTCTATCGAACCTTTTACTTTTATCGAAAATGTGAAAATGCAAATCGATGCACCTAAGAATAAAAATGAGTTAGAAAGTTGCTACTTTAGATTTAGATACAGACAACGAAGAGTCATGTTTCAATCGCTAGGGACCAAAGACCAATTCCGTTTTAGACAGTTTCTCTCTTAGCTAGTATGTTTATGCGGTTATTCTTCCATTTTTGGATACAATGCACCTTTAAATAAAATTGAGTTTTTAAATGAATCAAAAAGTAACTACTTTGGATTTGAGTACAAACGCAGAAAATCATTTCGGAATCAATTGGCAGTGGAAATCGGTTTCCGTTTCAGATAGGTTCCCACTTAGGTGGTATATGAGTCCGGTTATCCTTCTGTTTTTCAGCCAAGTTCTTTATTTTTCGATTAATGGTGAAATTCCCCAATATTAGGCACGCATTTACAAAAATTTGAACGAAATTACAAAAATGATCAAACATTTGTCTTTAGCGAAAAAAGAAAAATTCGATTCGATTCAAGTTTATACTCTTGAGAATAAAAATAAGTTCGTTAATGTGTCAGAAAGTAACTATTTTTAATTGGAATGCAAATTTAAAGAATCATTTTGGCATAGATAAGGAGTGGTAACCAGTTTCCGGCTTAGACAATTTCCCTTTTAGCAAGTATATTTGTCTGGTTTTCCTTCCCCTTTTTCGATAAAGCTCTTTTTTTGATGAACGGAAAATCTCACAGCATTAGATATTTAGGAGAACTTTAACTTGTATAAAATTTTTGCCTTTATCGAAAATGTGAAAAAGCTATTCAATTCTAACGAATGCGCCATAGTTACGCGATTTAGACATCGCGCTTTCATAAAAAATAAAAGGGAACTTATTCCAAAACAAAATTAACAAAAAGATATTACAATCCTTGAAAAAACCTAAATAATGTTTTTAAAGGTAGAAAGATGAACTGAAAGTATTTTCTTAAGTTATTTAGCGTTCCAAAATAGTGTTGTTCTTATCATTACTTTGAACATATTTTTTGATAAAATATTGATCTTATATTTAAAAAAACTTGTTTGAAAAGATCGTTTTGAAAAATTCTGAGGGGTGGGGGTTACCATGTTCAACTCATTTTGCTGGCATCTGGTTCATCTGAAGTATTCTCAATTTACTGGACTTGCATACATAACACACATTGCCATACATAAAATAAAATTTGATATGAAAATCCATGATACTTATTATTAATATGCTCAAACATTACAAACTTAAAATATTTTACAGTGTTTTATAGAAACATTAGTATGCACACTTCATTAAAGAAATTTATACGGAACATATCTTAAACATATTAATCATTTAGAGTTTATTGGCTTGTATTAAAATATAGAATGGCACATAATATTCGAAAGGTAAATACTATAGCGGAGATGCTGTAACATTAAAGTTAATTTCTTAAACGCATTTCCAGCAATTTGTTAATTGTCATAAACCATTAGTACAGAAAAGGGGGTAGGATTAGAATTAACATTTCTTTCAGAAGGCTTAAAAACTAATAAGATGTTTTAAATAACAAGTTGTATTAAGATTATTAACAAATGTTAGAATACGACTTTTTAAAGGCTTCATATCAGGTGCCAATACTTATGGAGTCGTTTGATTCTCCATGCTGCGGTGGTTCACGGGTTCGATGATATGGTGAGATTAAAAAAAACTCCAACATTATAGGTGGAAGAAAGTGCAATCAATGTTTATTCATTTTCAAATAAAAACAGACCGTAAAAAGAGCATCAGATAAAAAGATATGTAGAAATATAATTATCCATGACAAAGTGCTCCGTAACGTCAACAGAAGGAGCAAATAACGGTGGCCCTTTCTCGGACATTCCAGCACAGAGGTCGGGAGCTAACTATACTTTTTTTGCGTACTGAATCACATGACTTGGCGTATTACATTATCGCCAATTTACAAAGTTTTTGACGCCGGAATTACAGAGACAAAACATTGGCGGCAGGTTTAGCAGACAAATAATGTGGCAGCTCCCCTTTCAGCACACCCACAGGATGTAAAGCAACCCGACATATTTCATGAATAAGAGCGGCATGAAGTCTGACTTTGTTTAATTTAACAACAAATTGCGCTTAAATGTGATTGTGAAACCTTTAACGAATGTATGTAAAATGTAGATGGCATATGTGCTAAGATAAATGAAATATAATTTGAAACAGCAATTTCCATAAAATACTTTTTTATTTTTATTTCTTTTACCCGTCAAATTCTAACTGCAATTAAGAGTGACTTATTTAAAACGCAGATAAAATACGATAAAGAAAATGAAACGTTAAAAAGTGCAGATGTACTTATGTTTATGTGTCCCTGATTGCTTTTAACAAAAAACCGTTATGAAAGAAAAATAAATATGCGAGAATGAGAACTGTGAATAAGTGGAAAAAATATGAAATCATAAATCTTTGAATGTGTTGACTTACGTTCTTAATGAAAAGGAAGGAGAAAGAAAAAATATATATGTATGAAGGTAGAACTATGTATTGTTTTAAGAAAAAGAATTAATTTAATGATGTTACTTGTTCCAAGTAGAATTTTAGTAACGGAGGGGGGGGGGGGGGGGAACCGATTTGTTGCAGAGAAAGCTGCAACACCTCCATCAATTGAAGTTGAATGAAAGAGATAATGAAAACGAGAGCAGCAAACTACATTACTGCTTCTGTTTTTTCACAACCTTTCATTTAGCTTCAAATGAAGATTGTGGATGAGGATCTTTTTACAAAGTCATCTAGCATCTCAGTGTTAAATTTACATTGATTTCTTGGTATTTTTTTTACTCTATCTATCTTTAGTTGCCACGTATTTATTAAAAACTTAAAAATTACTCTATAAGCATGAAAAATCAATGATTTTAATAATCGATTGTAAACATCTCGATTGTAGATTCCGGGAAGTAATCGATGACTGTATCGATTGTATTTTTACGATGACGATTTTTCTCGATTGGTAAAATCTCGAGAATCGCCCATCACTATTATAGTGTTACAAAAATAGATATTGAAGTTTAATATAATAGGTGAGAGTAGCCGAATTTGGACCACTTCACTTATATTCAAGTGCAACTTGCTTCATTTTCGCAATATCTGTAAAACATCACTACACGTGGTCAATTTATTCATCTACTAACTAAATAAATCTTTAGAACAGTTTCTTTTTGAAAATCTTAAGCTTTATTTTAATTTGAAAAAAATGTCAAAAGTGATCCAAATTAAGCAACTGGTCGCCTAAGTTGAAACCCTCGTCTCCTAAATTGGATAAAACAATATTAGGCTGTTTTAATGAATAGGGGATATAACTAAATTTACTAAAATTAGGCAATTTAAAAGCAAAGTTTGCTATTAATGAAACAATCAGACAAAACAACAGCAATGATATATAATGAAATCAAATGTCTGAAAATAAGGGCAATTGTTTAAAATCAAAATATATTCAAAATATAAATCAAAGCTATAAGTAATTAAGAATAGGAATTATGGAACTAATTACAAGTTACTTGAAAATGATGTAAGGAGTGATGCAAGGCTTACATATGAATTTCTTTTGTTTTGTTTTTTTATTCCAGCGCACACAACATGGAACCATATTTGACAATCTAAACATTGAATTATTTCTGCTTTTTATTTTTCTTAAAAATTAGGCAAAACCAATCATCACTGTCTTGATTTTTTTTTTAGATTCTGAATCATTAGACTGTTTTTTTTTCAGCTGAAGTTTTCTTTACCTTATGACTGTAGTTCTTCCCTTCCATCATTTTTCTTTCCATTTAAATTACGCCTATATTTTAAAACTTGATTTTTCAATTGCTTTTCCGCTTTGAGAGCTTTTTGTCCTTTTTTTTGTTACTTTATTTCAAGGTTTACTTTATATGGCGAAGATGTTAACATAGCTGTTTTTTGGCTCCGTTTGTATTTTGATTTAACTGATTTTTGCAAGGGAGATAACATTTCTAATGATTCTTTGGGGTTTTGGAGGTTTTGTAGCTGCAGCTTTCCTGCAGGTCAATCTCTTCTCAACTTACTCTTTCCTTTTCGCTTCCTATATCTTTAACAACTTTTGCTGTCACTAATGTTTTACTTCCAGATTGTTTGTCTGTGTTGTTTTCATCATTTTTTTTTACTATCTTAGTTTTAGTAGGTTTTATGATTTCTGACTCTGACTCCGAAATCTCATTAGCAGAAGAATCAACGGATCTATCTGCAGTACGTATCTCCTTGTCAGGAATAATTGATGAAGCAGCTGCGAAATGATGATCGTATATCTGTTTAAATTTAAGCAAATTAAATTGGTCCATTTAAAGCAACTGCGCCATTTTTAAAAACAGATAATCTCAAGACTAAGAACATAAACGAAAGCAAACAAATCCGTGTGAAAAATATACGCAATAAACAAAAGAATTTAGATATGTGTGTGAAAACATAACAACTTACCAACAACACAACGACTTAGATTAGAGTTTTAAAGCATTTTCTTACGTTATGTAGGAAAAAATTAGATCAAAACAGCTAATTTTAGGTTTTTTTTAAATATATGAAAAGAGCAGGTGGAAGGCGGGTGATTCTTCTAATCATAATTTACGTCATTCCTATGAGTAGGATTTCTGCGGTAGATGGCGTCTCTTTCTGTAATTAACTTCAGAATTGCAGCGGTCTATTTATGGCTACTCTCCCCTAAATACCTTCAAACCAATCTTCATTCCGATTTGTAATTTTCTAAAAAAAATTTTCAAAAATTACTGATTTTTCGAGTGTCGTAGGTAGTATGATCCATTAAGCTGTTTCACAGTTTAGCTTTCCGCAGCAATGTACGAATAATAATGTCCTTCTGTTATTCTGTTTGATATGCAGAATGCACGTCGCTTCATCAGCAGTTTAATCTTTAGAATAACTTGGTCGTAGAATGGCAGAATGCGGCATTTAGTGTTTAAACACGATCCGTTCTGATATTCGTTCATCTTGTGCGTCATGTGCGAAGACATGGCAAAGGAAAACTGATCATTTTTTATTGTTTGGCATCAACTAGTTATGACAGTCAATATGTTCAAAAATCACACCATAACCACAGTTCTATTCAGGTTTCTCCATGTAGTAAGCTTGCAGCCCCTCTCTAGAATAAGTGCGTTTCAAAACCTGTTACACTATCTTGCCACCTTCAATTATTTGTGGCGCTATTCTAAAGAAAATGGCCCGCCCAAACACCCCAATATTATTCACCACTGAATTATCACACATGTTTGAGAACGTAAAAAGATATAAATTCCTTTTGCGTATATGACCTACTAAAATGCAGCAAGACGATGCTGAGAAAAAACATGCATCTTGATCGAAACTATCGGAAAAGTGCATAAGTATGATACAATATATCGTCTATTTCAAACACGTGTGAAGAATAATGACTATATACCGAACAAAGGGTATATCTCATGCATAAACGTTTTTACTCAACAATTAGGTTTTATCCTTGATCCATTAAATATTTAAATTTTTTTAAATTGGTAGTCAAATTTCATCCAGATATTTCTAAGCGGGTCTTTTAAAGATTCTATTCCACACCGAAACTATTTTAAAATAATTATATTAATTTAAAAAAATTGTGTGAGTATCGGTCTATTTCTTTATTTGTTGGTGACGGATATGAAAATCTAAGACTCGTAGAGGTCTGAAAATTTAGTTCCGGATAAACAATAAATCTTGTTGCAAGTGAGGCTCAGATTTTGGATTTTTTTATTAAGTATTTTGTTTTGTTTTTTCTTGAATTTTGGATTTTTTTATTAAGTATTTTGTTCTGTTTTTTCTTGAATTTTGGATTTTTTTATTAAGTATTTTGTTTTGTTTTTTCTTGAACGGAAAAATGTCGGCGATTATTCTCAGTTACTCGTAAAATCCAAATTCAATGTATTTGTTCGATATAGGCTATTTTGTCCTACATTCAATAAAGTTTATTTGAAATTCATATAGCGATTTTTGAGGCGTTTTTTTAAACTTTCATTTTACCAAAAATGAGAAATTTTATAAAGTTTATGAGAATTTTTTTTCAACCAATTTCCATTTGATACCTTATCCATCCAATCTTATATTTCATACCCCTTTAGTGGCGCATACTTTCATGAATCGACTAAAAAATCTGACATAGTTGTTTTAAAAATTAATTAAAGACATTTATTTTTTTCTCTGAAATGGGAAGAAAAAAGTAGAGGGTGAAATACTGCGTGGGTTTGGTACGCAACCTCTTTTATCGCCTACATCCGTTCCCATGATGACTCAGGTGACAACATGATCCGAAGTTCTTTTTTATTATTTAGTGCCTGGAGTTTGTTTGTAAAAGCAGACTAGCATAGTGAGATCGCGATATATTTAAAATAATTCCGAAATATCGAAATGGGCCTCTGGAAAATGTAGAATGGTATGCATATTAATGATCTAGAAGTGCAACCTCTCCAGAACTCCACAGTGCCCCCCCACCCCCTAAAACTGCTGTTATCACTTCCGGAGAAAGATGTTTGAACTCAACACTGAATTTAATTATATTTAATTTTATCTCAGGGACAGGCAATGCAGGGCGTGACATCTAGTGATGAATAAAGTAAATTGCCCTCTGTTGATTGAATGGGAAATAGAAATGAAATGGGTAGGCGTTCTTGAAGAATGTATTTTCATAGAGATAAGAATATGAAGAAACAAAATAATAAATTTATAAACATCATTAAAATTCATTACTATTAATGTTCGTAAACGTGTCTCTGTCTGTGTACAATTCCCTTGTAACGGGATAAACTTTTTTCACCGAGCACTCACAACGTCGAGAAAAGTGTCACATGAAAGATTGTTTTCTTAAGATGCTCAAACTTTTTTTCTTAAATCGAGCCGTAATTAACCTAATTACGAGCTAATTAACGTCTGAAATTAACCAATTTACCAATTTAACGCAGGTACAAATAGACCTTCTCCAAATCATGCTCCGAGTTCTCCTAAGGGTTGCCAGAAAAATGAGGGATGCCGGTTTACCGTGGAGGAATTTAAGCCCAAAAATAAACTGGACAATTTAAAGCGAAATTGCATCTCAGAAAGTACTGGCCGTAGACATTTGTAAATGGTACAGACAGACGCAGAAAAAAATCTACTTTCATTTGGTATTCAGATCACATCTCTAAGATGTATATAACAGAAAATATCCACTAAAAATCGATCGATAAAAAATCCATTTTCCTTAATTGGAAAGAAAAGGAAAATAGATTTCATTTCGGAGGGAAGGCAGGTGTTGTCATTTGCAGACAGGTCGGCGCTGGAGAAATTTAAGCAGACCACTTAGTTTTTTCATAGTGGGATATTTTAAAACGAATTTTAAACTTTTAAATTATTAAATTTTTTGATTAGATTTTTTTGCATCCGGACGTAAAAATTTTCGCTGATTTCATTAAAGCCCATTTCAAACTTTTATCTTCATTACAAGCTGATATATTAATTATTATTTAATTAATTGGTTTTATTTCTATCAAATGCGTACATTAAAATGAAGTAATGTGCTTTTTTAACCGCGATTTCATTTAAATTAGGAAATATGACAATTTGTGTGGGGTTTTTTCACGGCGCTACGAGATAAGTATTACTTATTCATTATCAGAAAGAATTCATTATTCATACCACTATTTTCAAAATAATTTCAGCAAATATCTAAAATTATTGGTTAAAACCACCACTCTCCCGACCCATGTATCTACAGAAAGGTTGCGCGAAGGAGTTTCGTTCAGATACGCTTTTATTAAGAATAGAGTGCGCTCCCTGGTGGTGGAATGTGGAACTAACAGACCGCCATTTCATTTAAAGTAAGAAATCTAACAAGGCGATCTGTTTGAAACTTTATGATAGTTTATAACACATAAACTAGAGAGTAAAAAAGACTTTCCGGGGGGGGGGGGCGCTAAATTTCTTTTTAAAAAATTTGCGTTTCTGACCGTTTTATGAGCTTTTTTTTTAGGGAATCCTGGGATATATGCTACTTATCTAATCTAAACTAATATTATAAAGAAGTAAAAATTGTTTGTTTGTGTGTTTGTTCGAGGTAATATCTGGAGGTACCGAACCGATTTCAAAAGTAATGCTATCAAAATGATGGTGTTAGTCCAACTTAGAACATAGTTTATATTTTATGTAGGTGCCACTACCCCAAAGGGGGTGCAGGAGTAAAAAACATTCAAAAATGCGATTTTTGTGTTACTGAGAGGCCTAGAAATACGAAATTTGGAATATTAGTTACTTATAAGATATAAATGATGTCTAAGAACATTTTCTAAACAATCTGAAATTTGAAAGTGGGGAAAATGCACAAAAAGCGTTCTAAAAAACGTTCTAAATGCTGGTTTCTACACAATCTCAGGAAATACCTAGTCGATTTAAAAAATAATGGTGTCAAAATGATGGTGACAACCCTTGCTCTAATATAGGCTATATTTTATGTCGGTGCCACTACTCCAAATGGGGTGCAGGAGCAAAAAACGTTCTAAAAATGCGATTTTTACGTTAGATAAGGGCCTAGAAATTTGAAATTTGAAATATTAGTTTCTTATCGGATATAAAGGATTTCTAAGAACAGTTCTTAAACAATTCGAAATTTAAAAGGGGTGAAAATGCGCGAAAAGCGTTCTAAAGAATTTTCTAAATGGTGGTTTCTACACAATCCCAGGAAATACCAAACCGATTTAAAAAATAATGGTGTCAAAATCATGGTGACAACTCTTGCTCTAACATAGGCTATGTTTTATGTCGGTGCCACTACCCCAAAGGGGGGTGCAGGAGCAAAAAACTTTCTAAAAATGCGATTTATGCGTTACTGAAGGACCTAGAAATATGAAATTTGAAATATTATTTACTTATTAGATATAACGGATTTCTAAGAACAGTTCACAAAAATTTCGAAATTTAAAAGGGGTGAAAATGCACAAAAAGCGTTCTAAAAAACGTTCTAAATGGCGATTTCTACTCAATTTTGGGATGTATCAAATCGATTTCAAAAGTAATGGTTGTAAATCGATGGTGACAGACCTTGCTCTAACATAGGCTCTGTTTTACGTTTTTATGACTACCACCTGGGGGTTGCAGGAAAAAAATGCTCTAAATTGCTGTCTTTGTGTTATGGAAGGGCCTAGAATCATGAAATTTGGAATGGTAGTTACTTATAAGATATCAATGACCTCTAAGGACATTTAAAAAAAAAATCGAATTTTAAAAGGGGTGCAAATGCGAGAAAAGCGTTGTAAAAAACTTTCTAAATTGCGATTTCTATGCAATCTCAGGAAGTACTGAACCGATTTCAAATATAATGGTTTAAAAATGATGGTGACAGCTCTTGCTCCAAGATAGGCTATATTTTATGTCTGTTTCCACTACCCCAGAGGAGATACAGGAGCAAAAATCGTTCTAAAAATGCGATTTTTTAATTATGGAAGGACCTAGATTCATGAAATTTTGCATGGTATATATTTATTAGATACAAATGATCTCTAAGAACATTTCTTTAAAAATTTGAAATTTAAAAGGGGTTAAAATGCCCGAAAAGCGTTCAAAAACGTTCTAAATGCCGATTTGTGAGCAATCTCATGAAGAATCAAACTGATTTCAAAAGTAATGGCAGGAAATTGATGCTGACAGCCTCTGCTCTACCGTAGGCGCTATTTCATGTCGGTGTCACTATCACCCGGAGGTTGCAGGAGCAAAAAAAAAACGTTCTAAATTTCGATTTTTGTGATCGGTAAGGGCTAGCAATATGAAGTTAGATAAGGTACATATTTATTAGATATAAATGATCTTTAAGAACAGTTTCGAAAAAATTGGAAATTTAAAAGGGTTGAAAATGTGTGAAAAGCATTCTAAAAATGTTCTAAATTGCGATTTCTACTCAACCAGGAAATACCAAACTTATTTCAAAAGTAATTGTTGCAAATTGATGGTGATAAACCCTTCTCCAACATAGGCTATATTTTATGTTGAGGTCACTACTATCTGGGGGTTGCAAGAGCAAACAATTTTCTAATTTGCATTTCTTGCACAACTGAGGGGTTTTTGAACATTTTGAAATATAGCATGGTATTTACTTATAAGATGGCAACTGATTTCTAAGAACAGTCGAAAGAAAATTTCAAATTTAAAAGAATGAAGTGAGCGAAAAGCGTTCCAAAATCGTTCTAAATTACAATTTTTATACAATCTTATCAAATACCAAACAAATTTAAAAATAATGGTGACAAACTGTTGGTGATAGAACCTGCTCAAACATAAGCTATATTTGATGTTTGGGCCACTACCACCAAAGGGTTGCAGGAGCAAAAAACTTTCTAAATTGCGATTTCTGTGATACGGAAGAGGCTAGAAACTTTAAATATGGCATGGTAGTTACTTATAAAATATAAATACCCTCGAAGGACTGTCGAAAATAAATTCGAATTGAAAGGGGGGAAGCGAAGGGGAAGTGCGAAAAGCGTTCTAAAAAAGTCCTAAATTACGATTTCTATGCAATTTCAGGGAATATAAACCGATTATAAAAGTAATACTTGCGAATCAATGGTAACAGTCTCTGATTCTACACAGGCTATATTTTTATGCCGATGATTCTACCACATGGGGTTCACAGGAACAACAAACGTTCTAAAAAATGCCTTTAAAAGCTTTCTAAATTACGTTTCTGTGGAATATTAGGAAATAACAAACCGATTTCAAAATTAATTTTGGCAAATTAATGGACCAGTTCCTATTTCAACATAGCCCTTTATGTTGAGAGAGGTGGTAGGACTTTGAATTGGACATGATGGTTAATTTTAAGATGTAAGATCACAGTTTCTGAAAAATTAAAAACTTCAAATGAATACTGAAATGAGCGTATTAATTGAGCATAAAAGTTTCAAAACATTTTCTAAATTATCATTTATTTAGTTTTATTTCTTTTTTATTAATTTAAGTCTCATTTCTGCCTAATGAAGTGTAATAATGAAGTTTAGTCAACCTGTTTTTAAATAGTAATTTTTGAATTATTCCTAAAAGTATAATTTCTTTTATTAAAAATTAGACATAAAAATATCACTTGGCATATTTCAAATATTACGCGAGCAAAGCCGCGGGGTTTGTTAGTTAAATATAAAAATGTCAAAAGTTTAGTTACCACTATTTCCGAATAGTAATTTCAACAAATATCTCAAATTCTTGCGTAAGACCACCACCCTCTCGACTAACATATCTACTGATATGTTGTTTCACGGAGTTTCGTTCAGATGGACTTTGGTTAAGAATAGAGTGCGCTCCCTGGTGGCGGAATGTGGAACTAACAGACCGCGATTTCGTTTACAGTAGGAATTCCAACAAAGCGATCTGTTTGAAATTTTAATATAATTTATAACACATAATAAGAGTTTCTAAAAAATGTCACGTGAAATTGCGGCGAGGTGGGGAGAAGGGGGAGCGGCGAAATTATTCTTTTTTTTTTTACCTTTGCGTTTCATACAGTTTCAGGTGCGGTTTTTTGACGGCGTCCTAAGATACATGTTACTTATTAAACACAGTAGAGCGCCGATTATCGGAACTCCGATTAACTGAACTTCCAATTATCCGAACAGTCTATTTCTTTCAAAAAATAATTTTAGCCGGGCTTCCAACTATATGAATAGCCTATTTCTCTCAATTTTTTTTAAACTGAACTTCCAATTATCAAACGCCTTATTTCTCTCATTTTTTCGGGTAAAGTTCTTGCCACTTAATGTTACATCTGTACTCCAACCCGTGGATGAAGTGACATTCAAACGACTTTACAGAAAGCAAATTTTAAGAAAGCTCTTTTTATCAGAAGAAACAAAAAAGCCTGATTTCCCAAGATACCATAAAAATTGATTAGAAAGATTGTTGTACAATGGCTTCTGATTCCTTGAATCTAGTAAACTCCTCAACAATAAAAAAAGAAGGCTTGGAACAAAATTTGAAGAAAAAACGGATAGTGGATTCGAAAATGAGTAATGTAAAACAATAAAGGAGATGTTATGAAGAATATGAAATTGTTGTGTCATACCTAAAACATTTCTATATAGACACAAACACGTGGTAGATAAATTTATTCCTAGAGGAAAAAAGTCACGATCGTATAGCATATAATTTCATTGTAACAAAACATAAAAGTAAAAAGTAATGATGCTGCTGTGGGAAAGAAATAAATTAATTACAGAGTTTATGTGCTGAATTAAATTAAGGTTTATTTAAATAAAATAGAATAAGCATTTAAATTAATCTTCGTTACATTATCTAATTAAATTTACAATATTATTATACTCGCCATTTTCTCATACCTTTTAATAATAACAGGGATATTTTGGAAGGTTATTCATGCATGAAAAATTTAAGAATACTCGGAGTAAAAAAAAAAAAATAAGAGGTACCTCTAAAAGATTTAAGATTAACTTTTATGAATCATAGTGCTGCATCTCCATGAAAGTCGATGGGGCTTTTCTTCCGTTGGCCGAGGTCATGCCTTACTCTTGGCTTCTAAATCCCTCTATCTTTACGGCCTCTCCATCTTCCCTCCTTCGGGCGTTCGATGTTCTCCGCTCCGCCAACTTTCCGGAACCCCAGCGTCTCCTCCCGAGCCAGCCGTCACAGCAGAAGCCGCCAAACCCAAGTTCCCGTTCGGCGAAAAACCTGCTCCTTTTATCATCTCGCTTCATCACCTCTTTTCGTCGGCACACAAGTAAACAGTCCGATTGCGCGCCAAAGATAACTGTGTTATGTTGTATTATTTAATTTACAGGCTTCCTAGAAATGAATTAATCGATGATTAAATTATACTTAGTATCTATTTTTTTACAGTATATTTTCAAATTAAAAGGACTATTATTGCTTGTAAAACGTGGTCCGATCGCCGCGGATGAATACCAAAAACATCGCCGTTTCGGAATCACGTGTTTCGTAAAAATGAAATAATAAATTAAACTTCTATATTTTCAAACAGAATAACTCTAAAAACTTTTAAAATAATAATATTTTGACATTTGAATACATATTTTCAAAATTAAATTAAGAGTTAGCTGTAACTTTAAGTATTTTTTACAGACATTTTATAACATTATAAACTTATATTTTACACATAAAATATTCATAAATTTGTGAGGAAAAAGTCTTTACATTGGCGGGTGCCAAGCCAACATAAAAAAACTTCCTCAAAATGTTATTGGACATTACAATAATCAATTTTAGATATTATATGGAGTAATTTGTAACTACTGACTGACAAAAAAATAGTTATTCTAAAATTAAAAAAAACAACTATTATTTATACAAAACAGTTAAAAATATAGTATTTCTTTTCTTTCTTTTTTTTCATATTTAATTACTTATTTAAGAAAACCCAAATTATCAACATAACACATTACATTTCCGTCTCCTCAAAAAAAAAAAAAAAAAAAAAAAAATTGAAAAAAAATTTTTGTAAGCAAAAGGAAAAGAATTAGGTCCTCGTCAAAAAAAGAAAAAAAAATACATGTTGCATGTAAATAGCCCTCTAACTATACCCATTGAAATACCAGTAACTGGCTAATCTCCCAACACCTAGTCACAAAAACCGACCAAATCAGGATTCAGACAACCTTACAAAACATTATTAATGATATCTGAATACCAATTTTTGTAACATATATTCATAACCACAATGCATAATTATACATGAAAAACAATACAAGGTGATTTCTACTAGCTGACTTGTGTGTTAGGATTATATACATATTTTATTGCATATTCATACAATAAATAGTAAGTTTGTTCAAAGATTTAAGGCAAAATTTGTTCCTGATTATACAATATATTACACAAGTTATACAATACAATACAATAGAAAACTATATATACAACATTATGCAACTGTGAGAATGTATTCACCAAATAAAAATGTTATTTTTTCACAACAAAACCATGTGTGTCTCTGGTCCGAAAATTATAATCGCTAACAACCGCAGGTCTCGTATGCTGTGTACAATTTTGTGCAGACCCTGAATGAGACTGACCAGGTAAGCCTATATTTATGTCAACATTATCAGTGTTATTTTTATTATTGTGTGGATGAGTTTGACTGTTACTACTATCACTATAACTTATCAAATCGAAAACTGGATACTGATCAACAATCTCTTCTACCTGAGAACCCCTAACATCCATATCAACTTGAGTGTTTTGATCTGTATCCTGTTTCCTGCTTCTACTCTCTTCCTCAAAAAGTGCAGGGAAAATAATCCTTTCAGTGATTTTAGTCAATCTATCAAAATATACTAATTGCTCGTCTTTGAGATTTTGTATGTGAACAATTTTGAAATTTACTGTATTAGTTTGTTGAGTGATACGATAAGGTCCTTTATTAAACTGTGTAAGTTTTTTACTAGCCCCCGGCTTAACTACTGGTGTGTACAATAGCACCAAATCCCCCTCTTGTAAATTTTTGTCTGTGGCAAATTTTAATCTATATGCTTCCTGTTTTTCTGCAGCTGTAGTTAAATTTTGTTTAACCATGCGAAAAATTTTGCTCAACCTTAAATGTAAATCTTCACTTAACTCACGGGTATCTGCGTAAGATCTTTGAATAGGTTTGGTTATGAGGTCAACAGGTAAAAGTAGATTCCTACCGTAAACTAAATGTGCTGGGCTATCTCCTATAGCAGCGTGATAAGCTGTTCTGTAAGCCAATAAAGCAAAATGTAAAACTTTGTTCCAATCTTCCTTTGAAGAGTACACTAAGTGTTTTAACATATTAACTATCGTGCCATTGGCCCATTCCACAACCCCGTTTACACTCTGGTGATATCTAGTCGTAGTATGCTTTTTAATGTGAAGTTTCTCATATACTTTTAGGATTGCCTCAGATATAAAGGATTTGCCCTTGTCTGTAGTGAGGTGTTCAGGAATTCCATGAGTAGAAACGAATTTTTCTAACACAGACATTATAACTTAAGATTGTAAGTTTGTACAGGGTAAGCCTCAGCCCATCTTGTAAAATAATCTGTAATTACAATAATGTGTCTGTTTCGCTCTGCTGTAGTACTTAACGGACCCACAGCATCAACAGCTATCTTTTCAAAAGGACGTGAAGTAATTTCGACTCTCTGTAATGGTTCTTTCTGTTTAGATTTATATCCTTTACGAATGGCACACTGTACACAAGATTTAACGTGGTTGAATGTGTGTTTATATTGACCCCACCAGAAGTAATTTTTCTTAGTTTTAATTAACGTTTTTTTAAAATCCTGGATTTTCTGAGGTTACCGAGTCATGAGCTAAATTTAAAATGTGTGAAATTAAGGTTTTAGGAATAACTAATTTAGTTTGATTGTCATTATGTGAGTCTTTTTTTATGCAATGTAATAAATCGTCTTTTAAAAAAAAAGTTAAATCATTTAATTGTACTTCATTTATATTATTTAATTTTCCAATTATGTTTTTGCATTTTGCATCTTGATTTTGTGATGTTTTAATAAATTCTTTTGAAAAATTTGTGTTGATATTTATTTCTTGAATCACATTAACATTTCTCGATAGTACATCAACTGGTACATTACATTTACCTGGAGTGTGACAATATTTTATATTATAATTTTTCAGTGCAAGAGCCCAACGAGAAACGCGACTACTGTCCTGGATTCTCAACACCTGCGAAATTGCCTGCTGATCACAATATAGAGTAAATTCCCTCCCGTAAAGATAATGTCTAAAATTACTAATTCCCCAAACTACACCGAGAAGTTCTCTCTGAAAAGTGCTATATCTCGTCTCGGCATCCTTTAAAGTCCTGCTAGCATAAGCGACTGGATGCAAATCACCTAATTCGTCTTTTTGGCTAAGTACCGCACCTAACGCGAAACCGGATGCGTCAGTATGTAAAAAGAAGGGTTGCTCAACATCCGGCAACATTAAACAAGGATAAGAGGTCAAACACTGTTTTAATTTGTTAAACGCTGAGTCTGCTTCCTGACTCCATTTGAAAGGGGTTTTCAATTTAGTTAATTCTGTTAAAGGCTTTACGATGTCGGCAAAATGATCAATAAATTTTCTATAAAAGTTGCATATACCAATAAAACTACGTACAGCTTTTTTGTTTTTTCGTATGGGGAAGTTTTCTACAGCTTTTACGTTTTTTTCATTTGAAGAGACTACACCATTTTTAATTTGAAATCCAAGGTAAGTTATTGAATTTTTTGCTATTTGACATTTTTCAGGGATAATTTTCAGGTTATGAGAATTGAGTCTTTTAAAAACCTGATCTAATTTTTGAATGTGTTCTTCAAAAGTTGCAGAACCAATAATTATGTCATCAATGTAAGTATTAGTATCTAAACCTAATAAAATTGTAGCAACCAGCCTTTGAAAAGAAGCCGCAGCATTGACTAGACCCTGTGGCAATCTCGTCCACTCGAATAAACCAAATTCTGTACAAAAGGCGGTTTTGTATCTGTCTTCAGGATGCAATTCCATTTGCCAATATCCCGAGCATAAATCTTTTTAACCAAAATTACCGGTGATGCATAAGGCGAATCAGAGGGGGTAATTATGTCAGCTTCAAGTAAATCATCAATTTGTTGTTTTAACTCTGTTCTTAATGCATATGGAGTCCTATAAGGTTTAGAACGAACTGGAATAGCATCCGTTAAATAAATTCAATAACTAGTTGTGTTACAACCTGTTAAGTCTTTAACTGACTGAGCATAAATAGCTTTATTTTTATTTATAACTTCCATGACTGCCTGTTTTTGTAATTCGGTTAAATGATCTGAATCGAATTTCTCACCACAAGGGTTAAAATCAGTTATCTCATTTTCCACTTCTAAATTGTTTACAGTTGTATTGTGGACATTAATTGCTTCAACAAATTCAATTTTTTCTGTCTGACAATTTTTATTTATATGAATTTTCCTTTCTGTTACATTAGCTACTTTAATCCACAAATCTTTGTTGCCTGCATAATTATAAATTCCATTCGCTACTAACCAAGAATTATTTAGAGATTTATTTGATGGCTAATAATATTTTGACATTTGAATACATATTTTCAAGATTAAATTACGAGTTAGCTGTAACTTTAAATATTTTTTACAGACATTTTATAACATTATAAACTTATATTTTACACATAAAATATTCATAAATTTCTTAGGAAAAAGTCTTTACATTGGCGGGCGCCAAGCCAACATAAAAAAAACTTCCTCAAAATGTTATTGGACATTACAATAATCAATTTT
The DNA here is from genome assembly GCA_963932465.1 of Maratus speciosus. Lineage (NCBI taxonomy): Eukaryota > Metazoa > Arthropoda > Arachnida > Araneae > Salticidae > Maratus > Maratus speciosus. The sequence goes on from OZ010800.1 coordinate 4,845,633, forward strand.
AGATATTATATGGAGTAATTTGTAACTACTGACTGACAAAAAAAAAAAAGAATTATTCTAAAATTAAAAAAAACAACTATTATTTATACAAAACAGTTAAAAATATAGTATTTCTTTTCTTTCTTTTTTTTCCATATTTAATTACTTAATTCCATAGTTATTTAAGAAAACCCAAATTATCAACATAACAAAATTAACGAATGGTTAAATTGTGACGTACATGAGCCTGGATATCAGATTTTAAATGATGATGATGAGATTGTCGATGAGATTGAAGAAATTGAAGAAAATTAAAACGAATGCTCTGAAATTGACGTATTTAAGAAGAATTTGAGATATGGCAGTATTTAAAATAATGTCTTCTTTGAAGCAAACAACAATCGAAAGCTTTTTTGCTAAAATTATAATCTCTGGAGTTCAAAAAATGATAAAAAGAGAAAAAGAAACTTTTAAATAATAATAATAATAAATAAATAATAAGACAAAAAAAATATATATATATAACAATATTTAAACACGCCAGCACTAACTGGTATTGGCAGTTTTAAGCGTGTATAAAATGTGAAGGTTTTAGTACAGTCAAGAACATCGCTTAAATTGTCTATCCATTTATCCGAACTTTTGCTGATCCGAACTAGGATCGGTCCCGTCTTGTTCGGATAATCGGCGTTCTACTGCATAAACATGTCAAAGGTTAAATTACCACTATTTCCGAATAGTAATTTCAACAAATATCTTAAATTCTTGCTGAAGACCTCCACCCTCTCGAGTAACACATCTACTGATAGGTTTTATAAAGAAGTTTCGTTCGTATACGCTTTTGTTAAGAATAGAGTGCACTCTCTGGTGGTGGAATGTGGAACTAACATAACGCGATTTTGTTAAAATTAGGAAATCTAACAAGGCAATCTGTTTGAAATTTTAAGATGGTTTATAACGCATAAGATAAAGTGTAAAAAAAAAAATGGCGCGTGAAATTCGGGAGGATGGGGGGGGGGGATAGGTGCTAGATTTCTTTTTAAAAAATTAGCGATTCTGACCGTTTTATGCGCTGTTTTTAGAGGGAGTCCTGAGATATATACTACTTATTTATTATAAAAATGTCAAAAGTTCAGTTAACATTACTTCCGAACAGTAATTTCAGCAAATATCTTAACTTCTTCCTAAAGACCGCCACCAACTCGAGTAAAATATCTACTGATAGGTTGTTTAACGGAGTTTCGTTCAGATACGCTTTTATTAAGAATAGCGTGCGCTTCCTGGTGGTGGAATGTGGAAAACCTATATTTTTTTCACATTTCCTCAAATATCTCGGCTTTTATTGGTCGTAGAGCTTAGATCTCGCGACAAAATTAGCTGCCGCGCGCCCAAGCAAACTTTTCCCCACGATTCTTTTGCCGTCTTCCGATTTGCTCTAACTCTATTAGGGGCCCGGGAAGGGCCCCTTTTAAATATATTTTGAAAAGTATGAAATCCTGGTTTACCCCCCCCCCTCCCCCAACATACACCTTATTTTAAAGTTAATTAAATTTCCTGTTAACATATTTCAAATAATTAATGTTACGAGACACCTCCACCCAGCAAGGCCCCCCCAACGTTAGGGGCTATTTTTTGGGTGGCCAAAACTTTGCCCATAATTGAGTCGCAATGGGGAAAAAAAATCTGAGAAAGCTCCAGCGAAGCTAACTTTTCCCCGCTGATCGAATGGCAATCTCCATTTTCGATAAATGTCCATCCCCCACTTCGCAACCCCCCAAGGGGGCCACCTTTCTATATTTTTCAGTTACCCGTCATGTGATATATCTTAGGAAAGGTGTGTGACTGCTGAATCATGTTATGCATCTCCGGTTTTCATCCACCACTTTTCACTCCACCACCACTTTTCTAAATTTTGGCGATACCCGTCATGTGATATATCGTTGGAAAGGTCTGTGAGCGCTTTATGATATGATGCATCTGAGGTGTCCATCCCCCACTTTGCCACCCAAGGGGGCAATTTTGTAAATTTTGCCGATACCCCTCATGTGATATACCGTTGGAATGGTCTGTGACCGCTTAATCATATTATACATCCGAAGTATCCATCCACCCACTTTGGTCACCAAGCGTGATTAGCTTTTTCACAAGATGTTGTAGCCCGTGCTCAGCACGCCTGCTATACGGTGTTGTAGGCAGCAGGGACCCGGTTCGAGGTTCGGTTTAGCTAGATTGCCTTTTTAACAAGATTTTGCAGTTCATGCGCAGCACGACCACTATACGGTGCGGAGAGACGGTTCGAGGTTCGTTCGAGCGAGATTGCCTTTTTTTTCAAGATTTTGCAGTGCGTCCAGAGCACGCCTGCTATACGGTGCCGTAGGCAGCGGGGACCCATTTCGAGGTTCGTTCACTTCGAGATTTCACATTATTAGAGTTTCCGAAATATATGAGGTTCATAAAGGGGAGGGGCCCGCTAGCAAGCGAAGCCAGGTAGTTTTAATAATAAAGTGTATATTACCGTTGATTTTTCAGATGACAATTTAAGGCAAAGTAAGTTATCTGGGTTCATACAGAACATTAGTTGCGTTAAAGAGTTATTATATTCTTATGACGTTTTAAACTTAAATCTTATATTCAGATTTCGTTCTGGTATTTTTATATTTACTTGCTTTGTGTTAATAAAGGCAATAATATGTAACGAAGTACAGTTCCAGTATAAGTTACTCTATTGGTTATTCACACTACCTGCATTTTTCTCCTCTTATTTAAAGTTATTTAAGTGCCCTTTTATTTAAAATTTACAATGCATGAAGTTCTTAAAATTGACACATTTCCTATTAGGATGTTACTTTATAAGTGCACCAAACACAATAAGGTTGAACTGATATACGGAAGTGAATCTTTTTATCTTCATGTAATAATTAAACTTTCGACGAAATTTTTAGACAAAAATGGTATTTCTTGAACCGTTCTTAAACACCAAACTGAATGTATATGAAGATCATTGCTATTTTTCAAATCATTAATTCCCTTCGGAATAAAACCAGTTTCTCCGATTACAATGCAGTTTTTTTTAGGTAGATTTCGTATGAAATACTACCTATTGGGATCGTTCCTATGTTGGAATTTCTAAAAAATTTTTGCAGATCTACACCGATCATGACCCCCTAGAACCCAAAACCATCCTCAGTAAAAAATTTTATCTATCTATCTATCTATCTATCTATCTATCTATCTATCTATCTATCTATCTATCTATATATATCACTTTCTTCTGGAGACGATAACTTTCGTAATTCTGCACCAATCTCGTCCAAACTGATACATAAAATCAATGGGCATAAAATCTCGGTCAAGTTCGTTAATGGGTAAAATCGGACCAAGGGGAGGGAAATAGGGAGGGGTTTTGTGAAAACAGAAAACCCCCCATAACTTCTTAATTTTTGTACATATCAAATCAGTTTAAAGTTTTTATTACTTCTAAAAATAGGGCCAAAAATTTATGTATCACAGATTTTTGATAAATTTAAAAATGAGCTCAAGGGGCGCAAAAAATAGGGTTTTGGGGAGAAAAAAAATCATAACTTCGTCAATTCTCAAGATATCAAATTCAGTTAATTTTATTATAAATCTCCTTAACATTATCTAAAACTTTTATATTCACAAGTTTTTGATAGGAGCAATTCGTACCGCAAAAAAATTTAAAACGAAAACAAAAAGGGCGTTTGAAGAAGAAAAAAATCCATAACTTCGTCAATTATCAAGATATAAAATCCAATTAATTTTATCATGAATCTCCTTAACATTATCTACAACTTTTATATTCACAAGTTTTTGATAGGACCAATTCGTACTGCAAAAAAAAAAAATTAAAAATGAAAACAAAAAGGGGGTTTGAAGAAGAAAAAAATCCATAACTCCGTCAATTCAAAAGATATAAAATCCCCATGAATTTATCATATATCTTCTTAATATTGTCTACAACATCTATATAGACAAGTTTTGGATAGGACCAATTCTTAGAGCAAAAACAAATTAAAAATACATACCGGTTGAAGAAAAAAAATGATCTTAGTAAGGGTGTATTCAAATCCAAACTGCTTATTTTCTGACTCATTTTACAATTCATTTTTGCTCTCAAAGGCTTCCAATTGGTACGTTTTCTTACTCAGAAACTATATAATGTACCGTAATGGTCGATTTTCTGATAGGGGCAGAATATATTTTTTAAAATGCTGTTAAAAAGGGCATTTTGAACCGAATTTACCGAAGCGGATTGTGTTGGAAAAATCATTGTATTAAGGATGCGCTTAAATCCAAACTGCTTATTTTCGGACTGGTTTTTAAATTCATTTTTGCTCTCAAACGCATTTAATTGGTAGATTCGCTTATTCAGAAACTATATAATGTACCGTAATAATCGATTTTTAGATAGAGGCAGAATATATTTAAAAAAATGATGTCAAAGTGGGCATTTTGAACGGAATTTCCCGAAGCGATTGTGTTAGAAACGAAAAATATTGTCCTTCTGAGAAAATAATTGTTTATATATCAAGTTTTAATTAATTGAACAAAAAATAAAAACACCGGCCGCTTATAAATCTCTTCAAAAATCACGTCAGCATGTTTCATATTTTTTTTTAATTAAAAATGAATCTGGAATTATGGCAGAAAATTTCGCGTTGTTGAGCATGGAAAAGTATTTTTTTTGAATGCCGCCCTAACATGATTCTGATAAAACCAGCTATTATACGAAAATGAAATAAAAACTCGTCAAGAGCGGCCAGATAAAATTGTTAAAGTGGATTTATCTCTAATCATGATTTAGTTTTTGTTTGTGAAATTAGTATATTTGACTTCGAAATCTACCTCTGCCTGTAGGCCGGGCCGGCAGGGATTTTTTTTTTATTTTTTTTTTTTTTGAAAATTTGAATTACACGCCGTTTTGCGTGCAGATGTATTAAATAATTAATTCACATTTTAAAGATTTGTTTATGTAATAATGTAATTCATATACGTTACGCGGGGTTATTAATTTGTTTGACATAGTTAAATGAAAAGTATTTAATAGAAATTTTTGCCATTATGACTCAAAACTAGAAAAATTTGGAGATATTCAACAAATATCTGACGACGATTCAGAAAAATCTGTTGAATATATAAAAATATATATTTAAAGATAAAACTAAAAAATGGCGTAAAACAGAATATGTTAAGAGGTCAAAAACGAGTAACCTCTACAGAGTGAAAGTTCTTTCTGGTATCTAAAAAATGCGAAAAAAAGATGAAGCGTTTTAAAAAAATAATATATATTTTTTAGTAGTATATTTTCTTATCTTTGACTTCTAAATCAAGCTTTGATTTTTATGAAATATATATGTTTTATCATTAATAGTTGATACTTAGAATCTTGAAACATATAATTCTGGATATTTTTTCTGCATGTAAGAACTATTGAAATTTTTTAATTTGATTAATGTAAAAGCACTTATTTTCGCGAGCTGTAATTTTCGAAAAAATGAAGATATCGGTGATTTCGCGAGTTGAAAATTCCGCGAATTTTATATGAACAGAACCGAAAGTTGAAAAATCCCGAAATAGAACACCTTTTGCTTAAATTTCTAGAGGAAAAAGAATCTGTGGACCTGCGAATATCACTACTAAACCCGATTCACGCTTCTTGGCTTGTGAGAACATTTAACGGTGTTAAAGCCAAACATGAGACAATTTTGAATGGCTTCAAAGAAGCTGGTATAAATATTGTAAGTGAATGAGCTGCATTCTATTAGTTGTATTATTTTTTTTATTCAAGAAATAGTTGTATAGTATTAGAATTAGTTGTAAGTATTCAAGAAATTTTTGTACTTATTTCTTATATAAACAACTGTAATCATTAAATTTTGGATAAGTGAAAATTTTGTGATCTTTTATTATTATTTGAGGCGAAAAAAGGAAGTATTTCGCGAGGCTTAAATTTTCGCGATTACGACGGGCTCGCGAAAATCGCGAAAATTAAAGCCTCGCGAAAATAAGTGCTTTTACAGTATTTATTTTTCTATTTAATTAGTCTGTCGTAAAAATTGTCACGCATGCCCGCTCATGAGAAAATATATAGCACGTCCTTTGAAAGGTTAAAGAACACAATTATAGTTTCGGTTAAAATTGCTGTATAAATGAGGCTAGTCCAGGAAGTAAAATCCGTTTACATATAATTAAAAGAAAAGTTAAGGAAAGTAAATGATGATTTTATTTAAATGGAAGTAATACATTTACTCATTTTTCAATTCAGTCACCGCCGTTGTTGAGAAATTTTTTGTATCTTAAAACCAGTTTGTTTATGCTTTCCTCGTAAATCTCTACCGCCAAAGTAGCCAGCCAATGCTGTAGTAACCCAATGCTGTGTAAGTCATAATGACTTTGGAAACGTTCTCTTGACAAGAAATCCTAGAGTTTAGTGAAGAAATTATAGTCACTTATCCCTATAGCCAAGTCAGAGTTATAGGGAGGGTGATCAAAAATCTCCCACTTAAACTTCCGAAGAAAGTCTCTTACGTCTTTGAAATTTCGACCCCGCGCCTTACAAGTGACTCATCCGTTGTTCCCTTACCGTGCACTTCAGTAATCCTGTGATGAATTTTGCTTGGAAGAACGTTTTCTGCATCCAAAAAAAAGGATAGCACTTCGCATTTGACGGGATTTTTTATCTTATGCGCCAATGTAAACGGTCACAAAACTCACAACATGCATCGGAAGAACTCAAACTTTTTTATCCCCGGAAAACTACGACGCTAATCTAGACACCTCCGCAACTTAACTTTTAATGGAATCTATAGCGCCATCTGTATGAGTAAACTGGTAGTACTTTCTGGAAAGTCCTCGTGTATATATATATATATATATATATATATATATGAAGCTCGTATACTGCAAATCACGAATCTCTACGCCTCTGGATCATCTGCTTGCTTACTATTATTCTTTCTACACAATACCACTGGTGACGCAAGCGGAAACTCAATTGGCATAATAATGTCATCAGATAACATTTTAGCAATGGGATAATCAATAATCTCCTGCTTAACTCGTTCATGCCTATACGCTTTGCTAGTGACAGATGTAGCAGAACCCGTATAAATATCATGCCAAGCCATATAAGTTAACCCTGGATTGCCATAAAACGCCTTACAAAATTAAACTAAAAATTGCCAAACCCTTTTTCACCGAACAAACTCCACAACTAAATCCATATCCTCTTTATTAACACAAACTGACCCCTGGACAGAATACACAAGAAGACTTGGAAATTTTAAACATTTTTAAACTAAAATACTTCCTATAAATAGCATATGAATGGAACCAGCGCTTGGACCCCGCGTGAAATAAACTTTTAAACATGATCCTATTCAATACAATTAAAAATTCAGGAAGCTCAAACGGATTAATTGTCACAATATTTAAATTTACAGGCGGCTTTTATTGCTTAACAAATAACTTTACACCTTCCAATCAACGGCCATTAGCCAGTTTAACTAATCCTACTTTTTACCACATCACCCTTCCATATTACCCCTATCCCCAACAATTTCAACCACCGTTAACTACCTTAAACGAGAACGCAAATTTCCTATCCCGAACTCCAGCTCTTTTAGAATTACCTCTGATATTTCCACCATTATCTCTGTAACCATTATCGTAATCAGAATTTATATCATTTCCAACATTACGGCTAGAATTATTAAGATTCCCATAATTTCTACTCCCATTTCTATAACCATTACCATTATCATAGATGAACTCTTGGTTTTCTCCTCTAAAATCATTAATATCCCACTCATTTCTAAATAGATTATTGGGAAATCCTCTTTGTCTTGGCATACCCAACTCATCACAATGATCTGAGCTATGCATACCTTCATATTCTAATAGCTCGTACATTTCAGCTGAACTCTTGAGTGCTAACAATTTAACATAATGATTTGTCACATGAAAAAGGTGTAAAATTGTATCAACGAGTTCATCAAAAGTCAATTCAATCTCAAATTTGTTTTTCAATTCTAATTTATTTAAGTAAAATTTTGATGATTTTTTCAAAAATGCTCTGTTTATGGCAATAAAATTACTGACGTAGAACACTTAAAACCCTAATGGACGGAAACATTTTTTTAGGTTCTATGCTACTTTTTAGGGTTTCATTCATCTCACGAAACCCTTATAGTCTTGCTTCTCTGTCTGCCTGTCACAGGCTCATACTTGGAAACTATTTAAGTTATAGACTTGATTTTTTTAAATACATATAGCTGAATACCACCTGTCCTTCACAAAATCATAAAATTTTAAAAAATCCTTATATTATTTTAACTAGGCGAATTCGTTCTTTTTTCGATTTCACAACATAATCTTACATTCAGCAAATATCCCGAGCGCCGATGACGTCGAGGTAACGCAGATGTCTCCCACGCAGTACATCGTGGTTTTGAAGCTCTCAGCGAAATTTCACAATTTTGATTTTTATTATTACACTTCATTTTCACATGGATTTAATTAAAAGAAAATTCCCTTTTCTGGCAATCTAACTGCTTTTTTTAGAGGTATTTTTCAGAGGTATTTTTTAAAATCCTTTTTTATTTCAGACACAGAAAGAAAATCTGGAATTTCAATCTGGAACCAGTATTTTTGTTTACTGCTGCCATCTACTAGCCATTTTTTGAAATATCAGGGCAACTTTTGAAAGGCTTTTTGAAATAATAGGGCAACGTTTGAAAGGCTTTTTGAAATAATAGGACAACTAGGTTTTTTTTTTTTTTTTTTATTTCGAATTTTAATAAATGTTAACATTCTTTCTTTGACGCCATCTAGTGAGTGTTTTTATTAGTCAAACAATTAATATGGATTACTTGAGCATTTTAAATGTGTTTTAAATAATTTTTTGCTTTTAAAATTTGTATATTTTATTTATACCCGCGCTAAATTTTTGAAATTGCTGAATTTAAAAATATTCGGATTTTTTATTTTATTTAAATAACTTTTCTTGAATATTTTTAATGTGATTTAAAAATATTTTTCTAATTATTTTTAAATAAAATGTAATGGTGCTGTCATTTATGTAAGGATTTAATAATTATAAACAATTTTGATTTATTAATTTAAGGATAAAGTGTTTTAAAAGAGATATTAAATAAAACCTTCTGTGCGATCTGCGATCACACTTACCCACTTGTTTCCTATCGCTGGGCTTCGTCTCTTAGCAAAATCTTTTCCTATATTTTGCAACCATAGCAGTGTATCACCCTTCAATAAGCATTTGAAAACTAGATATCTGTTTTTTTTAAATTTTTTTTGTGGATGTTATTGTACGATATGTAATCTTTCAGGTGCAAGATGAACTCATTAACATTTTATTCACCCTGAAATACACCCTCGGCACAATATATAACGACCCAATTTCTAAAATATTTTCTGCGCCGATTGTAAAATGCATGTTCGCCACGTCATTCAGTAAGGCTGTCATGACTCTAGTTTAAGATAACAACCACCAGTTTTTTCAATATTAATAAGCAATGGATATTTCAGTGGAGCTGGCAGCGATCTAAACACTTTAATCAAATTTAGCGCCAACAAACTCTCAAAAAATCTTAAAAACAAATTTATCAGTCTTAAAACTCTGTTAGGTACTCAGGCCATTTTCCCTACCGAAGAATCTAAATCTCCGAAAATACTTTTCTAGAAAACAATTCAAATGTCCTAGATGTCACTACTAACTAGAAACCCGTGGTTTCTGAAAAGTACTTTATTAAAATACTCTGAAGTCACTTCTTACGAAATAGAGAACTCTTCCACTAAAAGAAGATGATATTGTCCGAGCACTTAGCAGCAAAGCCAGCCTTTAAGGGGACAAGGGACCTCCAGATTCATTTTTTTTAATTGCACTTTGAATAGTATTCAAGGGCACACGATATGAATTATGACATATATTTATCACACAAGAAATTAAAAAAAGAAATTGGAAAAAAATAAGGAATTTTCCTGAATATTTTAAGCGTTATGAAGAACTTTACAAAATACCCCGTGCGCATTCCATATCAATTAAAATTCCCAATATATTTTATGCCAGTTTTGTTTACATATACAAATAAAACTGTGCATCGAATTTTGTATATTTGAATATAAATATTTTCTAAATTTTATGAAATTCTCAGCATTTTTGCATCCTATACCTGCACTAACTACCTTTAACTCTTTCAATTATATTTAGTTTCAAAACACTATGCACAGTTTTATTTGTATATGTAAACCAAACTGGCATAAAAAATATTGGGGATTTTAATTGATATGGAATGCGCATGGGGCATTTTCAAAAGTTCTTCATAACACTTAAAATATTCAGGAAAATTCCTTATTTTTCTCAATTTTTTTAAATTTCTTGTGTGATATATATATATGTGCCACAATTCATAATTTGTGCCTTGAATAGTATTTAAAGCGATATTTTTTTAAAAAGTAAAAAATGAGTTTGAAGGTCCCTTCTCCCCTTAATCCAAAGATGAGTCTAAGGCTCCTCTGCGACGCAAGACTCGACTTAAATCCCTCGTTTAACCTTTCACTCCCATATTTATAATTCGCTGTCTGACCACCGCGCGCTAATTAATAAAAAATTTATTAAAAAACTGCGAAACACAAATTAAGAGAAGCACAATCTCATTTGTGAAAATTTGGGAAATAAAGGATAGATGGGGTATTCCCCCACACATTTTGTCCTATCAAAATTTGGAATCCCTTTATAAGTGAGTAGCTTAGCTCCTGCAACAAAACTAGTTCGAAATTAATTATTATTCAATTGGTTAGTTCGAAATAAAAAATTAAACATCATCACTCCGCCCTCCTCCGCTCCTTAAAAAAGGAGGGAAGAAAATATTAAAACTGTACGTCATTGGTAAACATTTGGAAATTATTTTTAATTTCCTTACTTACAAACATGAAAGTTATAATGTTAGACTGCTATCGGTCAGTAGTAAACTGTATGCCACAAATAGTTCTTTAAATAGGAAAAATAAGTAATTGCATTCACCCTACCAGATTTACTGATATACAAGGAGCGCATCATTCAAAAAGTTAAAACAGCATGATGCTAGAATTTCCCAACTCGAAAGAAAAAATACTGCAAAAGTGTAACATTTCTGTTAAGGTTAGCAGTGTATAATGATTTAAAAATTCTTTTGGGATTTGAATAAAGAAAAACTTATTAAAAGTATCAAAGATAAAGAACTAAAAAGGTATCTGGTTTGGAAGAGGACTTTCTGTTAGATTATGGGACTTTTACATTCCTTAAACATCCTGATGAAATATCCATAACGGATGCAATTCTTTAAAAACTTTTATTTACATGGATCCTTCAGCACACGAAGAAATTAATTGTTTATTTAAAATAGAAAGATATACTAAAAACATAGAAACAAAGAATTAAAACAAATATAAATTGTCCAATTTATTATTTTTTTCCGTTAAACATTTCAGTTCATTAAATGTTTATTTCAGTTTCTGATTTTTTTTTAAATTAAATGTCTATTTATGAAATAGGTAAGATTTGTTTGACTTATTAAAATTAATTTGCATCAATAATTTAAATTTTATACTGTAATATAATTATAATGTAGTGCTTTTTAAAAATTCGAATTAGATAAAGGCCTATTTTTCCAATGTTGATAAAGGGGGTTTTCTTTCTTTTAATGACGGTGTAAAAGTCATTTTCCTTTAAGACTCCATTAGTTAGAATGAATGAGAGTCTAATGTGTATTATTTAACCTTTGGAAAACAAGTGTTTTAAGTATGGGCGAATCACTCTTTCATAAAAGACACAGTTCTGACTTAAAATCTGCCAAACGCTTCTTTTCCTCATACTTATCTCCAATCATGCCAACCTGAAGAGCATATGAACATCAAAAGAAAAGAAGCGTTTGGTAAGTATTAAGATTATTACCGCCTTTTTTAACTCCTTGAAAATTTATATCTGTTGTTATAGCACTTAATTTTAACCAATATTTGTAACAGAATTGTTTATGAAATATTTATTTTTCTAACTTTGGTGCAAAAAGGTGTAAATTTGCATTCACTTCTTTTTAAATAAATTTTGTGAAAATTCTGGTGTGAATTCCCTATTACAGTAACACAATTACTTTTCCCTAAAAGTGTTAAACCCAGATGCATTCTGGTCAGTATTTAAATGCCTTGTCCTAAAAAAGTCAATTTTAATTATTCTTTAAATAAAAACGTATGATCATTTTATAGATAGTGAATATTCTGCGTAACTCTGAATTTTTCTTTGAGAAAAATTAATAATATAAAAAAAGACCCTCGCATATTTTCCGCATCCCCTAAATTGTAGAGCTAATAAATGAGGAAATAAAAGGGCTAAAAAAAGAGAGTCATTATGGTAATTATGTTTCTTTTTTACAAAATTGCAAATCACTCATCTCTAATAAAGTGTCAGAATTTTTTTTGCCATATTTACACTTTTAAACACTTTGCTATATTTATCGGGATTCGTCGAATAAAAGACCGTGTGAAAAACCGAATGCTTCTAGAAGAAAAAAAAATTAAAATATATTAAATCAGACCTTGAACATATGTTGCAATCTTTAAGCGATAATCTCAAGTTGACAGAAGTCACCATTCCGATATAATTTATCATTTTTCTCATAATTTTAAATCCAAATGTGTAAGTCAGAATTATCAAAATGTATAGAAGATAAAATTTTCTTTCGATGTAAGTGGATTGTTCAATTTTGCATAGAGATTTTGATTTTATTTCAAATTAAGATATATAACTTTAATTTTGTTTAAAAAATCAATCAATTTATAACCTACACGGTAGGAAAAAAAAAAAAAAACGTGTAAATCTACAAAACTAGTTTTTGTAAAAGCTTCAGAAATCTGTATATTTACAAAAATTTTATCTGTACACTGTAAAGATGTTTTTGTATTTCATATAAAATCAGTGTATTTTAATTGTATGTAATATATGTATTTTAAATGTATGTGTTTTAAATCAAAGTTCTGTGTTTTAAATGAAATGAGTAAGAAACTTGTATTTTAGATTAAATGAATCCAGTACAAATGATGGTGATGACAATAATACTTTAGCGGTTTATCACATGGCTAACTAGAATTTATAGACCTTGGTAAGTTCTACACATGCTTAGTCACAGCCAAATTGGTTAATAAATAACAGTGCTGTCGCATAACAAAAATTATAGTGGCTCAAAAATATCACACACGCTAGACTTTCAAACTGCTATACCTCAGCTACTTTTTAGGATATAGCCAAAATAATAAAAAAAAAGTCTTCAGAATCCTTGTATCAAGCTAAACACTTAAAGTTTTTGCACATGTTTTTGAATTTTTAAAAATTCAAAACAATTTTAAGTGGCCTCCATTTTGAAGCAAGGTGGCAGTGAAAGCTGACCAACGAACTTGGTCGAGACCTTGCTATGTCCTGTACATATCCAAAGAGGTTGATAAATACGTGTGCTATGGCATGACAAACGTGAAATTGTTTCAAAATGTTAGCCACCCTAGAAATTCAAACTGCTATATCTCGGTCATTTTTTAAAATAAAGGCGAAACAAAAAGATGCTTTGTAATCCTTGTATCAGGGTCAAAGACTTAAGAAAAAATCTTTTTCAATTTCTAATTTTGCTGTACCTCTTTTGAAAAAAAAAATATTAAAATTTCATTTAAAACTCCATTTTTATTTTTAGGTAGCTTTCATTACAAAAAGCTACCTATTGAAGCCGTTCGGAGGAAAGCGATTTCAAAAAATTTTGGTATATTTTCATCGATCATGACCCCCAGACCCCGAAACCACCCTCTGTTTAAAATTGATATATATATATATATATACTAGCGAACTTGCCCGGCGTTGCCCGGGTACGTCAAAAAACAGCAGAAATTACGAAAAGCTCTGAAAATCACAATAAGATATAGCGAAATTTTTTTAAATCGCTTCTCAAATTCTGAAAAGAGAAAAAACATATATATATTATGTTCAAAGATTGCAAGTTGATTCCTTTCACTAATGTAGAAAAATAGTAGCAAATCGCTAAAATACACTAAAAATCTCATACAAAATTCCCGAAAAATTCGAAAATTGCTATACGAAATCCGAATAAACTTTATTGAAATGAGGGCAGAATGTACTTTAGGTGAAAAATGGAATGTCAAAAAATTGCAGCAGATCGCGAAGAAACGTAAAAAGCACATTAAAAATTACAAAACGTTCAATAATCATGAAAGTCAAAATTTACTATAATTGAATAAAAGTTTCAAATCTAATTCCTCTGACCTGTGGGCTCTCTTAAAATTTATGTTTTGGAAATCCTGCTAAGCATTAGATCATGTTACTTTTATTTCGTAATTAATTTACTTGGACTCCCTTAAATATAATTAATATAATCCCTTAAGTTAATATTAGTTTTTGTTGCATTAAAATATCTCAATTTGTTGATTTTCTGTAAGCAAGTAAACTCTATTGTTTTACAGTGGAAGTCTATGGGAATTTGGCGAAATATTAGAGCTATCGCCAAGTTGGCGTCACTTTTGGCGACTCATTTTGCTCGCCAAATTTGGCATTATATCGCCAAGTTGGCGACAAACTTGGCATTATTTGGCGACAGAACTGGATCCCTCCCACGGTAACCCCCCCTTATAGGTATGGACATGTATTATATGCTGTTCAATAATCGCATAAAAAATTCGCTAAAAATTCAAAAATCGCTGCACGAATTCCAAATAAACTTTTTTGAAAAGAGAACAAAATTTACTATATTGGGTTAAAAGAAAGAAACTGTATTCTTTTTCCTAATGTGGAAAAATCGAATTAATATAATCCCTTAATATAGTTTTTGTTGCATTAAAATATCTCAATTTGTTGATTTTCTGTAAGAAAGTAATCCATAGTGGTTTACAATGGAAGTCTATGGGAATTTGACGAAATATTAGTGATATCGCCAAGTTGGCGTCCCTTTTGGCGACTCATTTTGGTCGCCAAATTTGGCGATATACTACCAATTTGTCGATTAAGTTAGCTGCATTTGGCGACAGAACCATGTCCCTCTACGGTAACCTCCTTATAGGTATGGAAATGTATTAAATGCTGTTCAATAATTGCATAAAAAATTCGCTAAAAATTCAAAAATCGCTGCACGAATTCCGAATAAACTTTTTTGAAAAGAGAATAAAATTTACTATATTGCACTGCAAATAAAGGCGTCTTAAATTCAGACACATATGTGACTGAAAAAGTAATTCAGACACTTAAGTGTCTGAATATGTAATTTCAGACATCATAGGTGTCTGAAATTAAGACACTTAAGTGTCTTACTATGATCATGGTATAAACACTGTAAACTGAAATGTCTGAAATTCAGACACTTAAGTGTCTGAAAATGGAGTGTTCAATTTTCAGACGTTTTAAAGTGTCTTAATTTTTAAGACACGTGTATCCGTCTGAATTTAAGACAGTTGAAACGTCTGAATCGCATCCATCTTTGATCAACCTGCCTGTTCAGCAATAGGCAGCCGTTTTTTTCACTTTTTTGTAAGCTTTATACACTGTAAAAAGTATCCGTTAAAATATGGGAATTGTACTGTCTATTCAGACACCCATTTACGTTATTTATTTTAATGTAATTTTTGTCCGTACATTCCAGAAAATTTTCCATTTTTTTTGCATATTTCTGTATTTAAAAAGTTCCATTTAAAAGATAAAAGGACCTTTCTAGGACAAACCCATATAATTCAATCCCCTTTTCAAAAATCACCTATATTAGACAGGATTTATTTATTTATATTCATACCAGTGTGTTATTTCCAAGAAATCATGAAATTTTTCATTTCAGAGAAATTTCCGTTATACAGAGGTTTACTTCAGTTTTATTTACTGTTAATTGAGTTACAGTTAGCAAATAATTTTTAGTAGTACGTTTAAAAATATACGATATAACCATGCTGAAAGCGAAATTTTGCTCAGTCTCATTCGATTCCTTGTTTGATTGAAAGTTTGATTGCATAATACTTGCGATACCTACTGTTATAGATGTTAAAATAAATAAAAAGGCAGACATAAAGACGTGGATCGAAGTGAGTATATTTGATATTAACAAGAACAATTACAAACATACTGAAAGAAAACAGAAAATTTACAGGTATTTATAGATTTTGCAAGGCCCATGGCAGAGAATTGGCGGCCGTGAAAGAAAGCTACATTAAATCAATAAACCAATCACACTAAAAATAGTTGTACAAAAAGAAATTAATAAGAATTTAATGTAATGCTGTGATTATTTTCAACACCCGCCCATAATCTAGCATTACATCAGAAAACATAGAAATTTCTTGAAATCAATCATTAATAATAATATGACACAATTTAAACATTACTTGTACAAACAACAAAGAAATAATAGTTCATAAAATTTAACTTTAGGTAATGCCTTTGTAAATAAATCAGCAATTTGCATATTCGTAGGAACATATTCAATTTTGATGTTATTTTCTTTTATAATATTGCGAACAAATTTCAATTTGATATCAATGTGTTTCATTCTACCATAATTACTCTCATTACTGATACATTTTATACATGATTGATTATCCTCAAAAATTACTAAATCCTTAATATTTACAATTTCACTAGCAATATTTTTAAACCATAACAAGTCTTGCAAACTTTTAGTTAAAGCAATGACTTCAGCTTCAGTTGACGATAAAGCAACTGATTTTTGTTTATTACAACACCACAGAACAGGCATGTTACAAAACATTAAAATATAACCTGTTACTGATTTGCGGTCATTTGTGTTAGCCCCCCAATCAGCATCAACATACATGGATAATTTAGGATCAGAATTTTGCTTTTTATACACAAGTTTTAAAGACAATGTTTCTTTTAAATATCTTAAGATTTTCTTAAGTGCTTTCCATGCAATTTCAGTAGGATTTTCATGCAATTGACTTAAACAGTTAATAGCATACAAAATATCAGGTCGAGAAATATAAGCTAACTATAATAAACAACCTACAAGTTCACGATATGGGCCATTAAAAGGTTTACCATTTTTGAAATCAGATGGGGTGGACTTAGGAGAAATAGGAATGTCACTGGGTTTACAATCTAGCATATTAAACTTACTTAACAATTTAATTATGTAAGACTCTTGATCCATTATTAAACTATCAGAATTGAATTTCATTTGAATACCTAGAAATTCTGAAACACTTTGCGATTTTGACATGTGAAACTCGTTATGTAATAGGGAAATAACTACATTAGTTTCATTTACATCTGAACCTGCAATTAACATATCATCTACATACAAAGCAATAATTATTTTATGATAATTATTATACCGAATAAAAATACAAGGTTCATTATCACAAGATTTAAAATTTAACTTTGAAATAAATTCATGAAACCTTTCAAACCATTGTCGTGGGGCTTGTTTTAAACCATATAAACTTCTTTTAAGTTTACACTTTCGCCCACTTTTATCATCATAGCCTTGCGGCTGATCCATAAAAACAAGTTCATTTAACTTACCATTCAGGAACGCTGTTTTAACATCTAACACAGATGCATATAAGTCTTCATTTAAAATCAAAATAAGAACCAAACGTAAAGCTGGCATACTTATTACAGGGGAAAAGGTTTCACTATAGTCTAGCCCTTCTTTTTGCATAAATCCACGAGCTACGAGTCTCGCCTTATGTCGACCATCTCTTTTGATGGTAAATACCCATTTGCAGGAAATAGGTCGTTTGTCAGGTGGTAATTTTTCAAGATCCCAGACATCGTTGATTTTCATACTTTCAATCTCCGCGTCCATAGCTTCTTTCCACAAGCGTTGTTCATCACTAGGGAGGGATCTGATATCATCAAACGTTAATGTTTCTTTTTGGCAAAGTAATGCTTCGTAAACTTCAGGATCTGGATACCGTACAGGTTGCTTTTTAAATCTTTCAGATTTTCTTGTTTTGTCTTCTTTCTCTTCAGGATCATCTAATTCATCACTCGTATTTTCTAGAACATCAGGATCAATTTCATTATCGACTGGTTCTGAATTTTCTAAAATGTATTGTTTCGACTGAACATTTTCCTTTTTCTCTTCGTCGAATTTCACATTTCTTGATACAGTTATGCGTTTCGTTTCAGGATCTAGTAATCTATATCCCATTGAAGAATAACCAATGAAGATCATTTGTTTAGACCTATCGTCAAGCTTCTTTCGATGAACGGAAGGAATTAACATGTAAGCACTGCATCCAAAAACACGTATGTGCTTGAAATCGGCTTCTTCTCCATATTTCAGGAAGTACGGAGTTTTGTTCTCAATAGTGCTGCTTGGCATTCGGTTTTTCAAGTAAGCTGCTGAAAGGATAGCTTGACCCCAAAAAGTCTTTGGTAAATTTGATTCAGCAATCAAAGCACGTCCTATATTCAGAAGCGACCTATTGCAGCGTTCAGCTACTCCATTCAAAGATTGCGTGTATGGAGGAGCGGGATCTATCACTATACCAAGATCTCTAGTAAAATTCACTAAATCATTAGAAAAATATTCCTTCCCGTTATCACATCTAATTTTCTTCACTGTAGGGTTGGATTTTAAGAACATTTTTAATTCTTCTGAGACTTCACTTTTATGTTTCAGTAAACGTACTTCAGTAAAACGAGAAAAATCATCGATAAGAGTCATAAAATAGCACTCGCCAGAAAAGGTTGTCGGAAAAATAGGTCCACAAATGTCACTATGAATCAAAGTCATTGGCTTGGTTTCTCTTTTTCTTGGTCCTCTTCCCATTGGTGTTGCACTCTGTTTTGCCCGAGCACAAATATCACAAAAAGAATCAGGTACCGGAAGCTTCATATCTTTCAATACTTTGTCACTCGGATGACCAAGTCTGCAATGCCAGATATCACAATGATTTTTCTTTGAAGTAAGAACGGTTTCGTAAACAGGGACAAAGTCACTTACGTATTGTCCATTCAAATCCCGTTCACCGAAGTAAAAACGGTTTCTTCCTTTTTCGATAAATACTTTTTGGTTCTTGAAAATAACTGTATAATTTGCACTTTCAATTTTCCTAACGGAAATGAGTTGCCCGTTTAAGTCTGGAACATAAAGGACATCCTTTAAAGTAATTTCCATTCCATTTGACAGTTTTCCATTAATATTTCCAATACCTTTGATTTCTAGATTCGTTGTTTTTGATGCGCATTTAATAGTTCCTGAAGAAGGTACTAAGGATGCGAAATAATTCTCATTAGAACACATATGGGAAGTTGCTCCGGAATCTACTATAAATTCATTCCTTTTCCTGGAAGCATTTCCAGCAACGAAAGAAACAGCTGAAGAGGCAAATTTTTCTTCATTTGAATTTTTAACAGCTTTACAGTTACGTTTTATGTGTCCGAATTTTCCACAAGAATGGCAAGTAATTTTCTTTCTACAATATTTCGCTGTATGCCCTTTAGAGTTGCAAATTTTGCAAAAGAATTCTTTGCGAGTCGACACAAATGCAGTATTATCATGAGCAGCCTTAGTATATACTTTTTCTTTCTTTGAATCCAAAAGAAGTGCTTCAGCATCTAATAATCTTTGTGTCACGAAATCTAATGTCAAAACAGAATTCGGTTGGTTTTCTAAAGCAATCTTAACATTTTCAAATTCCTGAGGCAATGACATCAAAATATAAACAATAGTATCCGTTTCATTAACTTCTGCCCCAGACAGCTTAAGATCCGAAATTAATTTATTTATTTCATCAATGTGATTTCTCATAGAAACTGTACGATCTTTCTTAATCGTTGCCAATCTCTTCCGAATTAAAATTTGATTCACTGCACGCTTTGTATCATAAGTGCGTTCTAATTTATTCCAAATTTTATGAGCTGTATTTTCATCTTGAAGTGATGCAAGAACATTATCACTTAATAATGATAATAATAAAGCGTAAGCCTTTCTGGCTTTCACGACATCGGCGGCATTGTCGGGAGCCGCTTCAATTTCCAAGAATTTTTCCAATTCTTTAGCAGCAAAAATTGCCGTTACTCTTCGTTTCCATACCGAAAAAACTTTTCCATCACCTTCAAAAAGAGGGATACCGTAAACATCTTTTGAAGAATCCATTCTGCTCAATAAAATATATAAAAAGAAAGATAAAATCTTTTTCACTCAAAATCCCAGCAGAAATGAAAAACAGAAAGATAACGGCGTCAGTATGTCTCGCAGCTCATTTCAACACTTGCTAGAACCACGCTCTGCTGTTAAAATAAATAAAAAGGCAGACATAAAGACGTGGATCGAAGTGAGTATATTTGATATTAACAAGAACAATTACAAACATACTGAAAGAAAACAGAAAATTTACAGGTATTTATAGATTTTGCAAGGCCCATGGCAGAGAATTGGCGGCCGTGAAAGAAAGCTACATTAAACAACCAATCACAATAAACATAGTTGTACAAAAAGAAATTAATAAGAATTTAATGTAATGCTGTGATTATTTTCAACAATAGAAACCTGTTTAAAGAGGATCGCTTATAATTCGATAGGTAATTTATTCATCAAAAAATAGAAAACTTATTTCGATCACATATTTTCTGAATAACATCATCTGCCAATTACATGATTTAAGAACAAAAATGAATTAAAATTTATACATTTCCAATTTGGAGTGGAAATTAAACCTTTAATTTTTGAAAATGAATAGTGGCGCCATCTCGTGTAGTCAAAGTAATCTATCTGGAAATAAAACTACAGCGAAAAGTCGATACATGACGTTAATGACTTTAGCGTATACCAGTGGTTCCCAACCTTTTTTTGGCCGTGCCCCACCTAGGCATCTCTAAAATCATGATGCCCCCCCCCCCTCCCTTCTATATTATATAAATATTGTCACATAAAAAATAAACTTCCATTTTCCCAGATGGATCCGAAAATAGCATTAAATCCATCATAAGTGATTTCACATTCTTTAATTTATCAAAATCATATTTTTTTTAATTACAAATATGCTTTTAAACTAACTCCATGAATGCAGTGATGCCATGGATCTTCGCATTTACATCGTTTTATTGTTTTTTGGCAACTTACCTCAAATTTTATAACTGACAAACAGTCTACATTTTTATTTTCGCAAATTTTCTTGAAAACATTTTCATATTTTGTATAATATCTGATAGAATTGATACATTTTATAATGGATTTTAGTACTTCATTAAGAATAAGTGATATTTGTTTATCGCCAAGACTGTATGGATAACACAATTCACAAGTAGCATTTCCGGGTTCACACTTTTATCCAGTTTAAGTTACTACTTACCTTTCCTCCCATAACATACTTCTTTGATAGCGGATTTTTTTCCCATTATTATTATTTGGGCCCCTTGTTTTCTCCAATTTAAAATTTTAAAATTTTAAAATGCATATGTCATGAATTTCATATTCTGTATGTGGTCTGCAGAAGACCCATAAGAAGTTTACTTTCAACACTTTCCTTCCGTGATGCACACGGGGTTTTATTAATCTCATAAATGCAGCACCTCATTTTTATCATTCAAAACATTTTTTAGATTAAACATGTCCAAATAGTCAATTTTAGATATACTCTACAAAATTTCCTATGTAAAATTTCTCTCGTGGGGCATATTACACTATGAATAGATGTACAAGTTTTTTTTAAAATAAATAGTAAAAAGAAGAGGTGCAATTTACTAAAATAGTATTAAAACCAGAGAAATTAAATGATTCTTTATTAAATAAAAGGTTTCAAATTATAGAAGATAATCCATATAATTATTTCGGTGTCAGTGTATTTTTGATTTTTTAAATGGGATCGTTTCGGAAATTAATTTTTATTCAGTTATTTTTAAATTTTTTCATCTATTATTTCTATTTTTAGACTAAGATACTACTTTCATTAGAAAAAAATGACAGAAAATGTGTTAATAAGAAGTCTGAAATTGCCCCCCTGAAAAGCCATATTGCCCCCCTGTGGGGCGTACGCCCCACGTTGGGAACAACTGGCGTATACCCTCTGCCATACGTGTACCCTGTGTTTTTTTTTTACGACTACAGCACTGTGTTTAAACTGTTCAGAATGATACTAAATTGGAAAAAAACTTACTGCTACTTAAGGGGACCGGGAAAGCAAAATTCAACCAAAAAATCGATTTTTACTTTTTTATATCATTAAATATCCAACGATGTGTCACACATATTTATATATGAAAAAATAAGTGTTGAAATTATTCATTTATTATTCATTATTTCATATTTCACGACTTTTTCTCAAAACTTGGATTTTTCATGTTTATGTTTCTTTTTTTCAATATCTATTAAACTTAAGAACTCAGATTTTTTTTAAATATTTGTGTTATGTTATATTGTATACTTTAACTCTGGGATTTAATGATTTGTTGAAAATTATTTATTTTAGGCAGTGAAATCTTACCAAAAATGCTAATTTAAAAATGATTTTCAATAAATAATTAATAATTAATTTTGAGTTTCACATAGAACGAAAATGGTCTGTTAAAATACGTAAAGTATGTTATTTTGTCTACTCTAAAAAATCTAGATCTCTATCTTTCACAATTTCTGAGAAAAAGGTACATAAAGTTGGTGAATTTAACATGGCGGAGGTAAGGCTTTCCCGGTCTCCTTAAAAACATTGCTTGTGCTTGATGAATAACATTATTTTGAAAAATCTGCTGACGAAGTCGTAGCCGAGTGGTTAGCGCGCCCTTCTCCTACGCAGAGGACTCTGGATCGAATCCCACCTGTGGTAAGTGTTAAAGTTTACTCTAGTTTGGAATGAATACTATATAATTCAGATGGCCTTTGGTTAGTGGTTGTATATAAAATATGGAGATTAGTTCTTGAAAAATTATGTTTTATCTTTTAAATGGAAATTTTTAAATACAGAAATATGCAAAATAAATGGATTTTTTTCTGGAATTTACATCAGATAATTTCAATTAAAATATGTAAATTATACTGGAGTCTCGAGGGGCTACAGTTTCCATATTTTTAGGGATATATATGTATATATATATATTTTACACCGTATAATGCTTACGAAAGAAAAAAAAAGGTGAAAAAATGTTTCTTGAAGTGGTTAAACATGGATGCAATTCAGACATTTGAAGTGTTTGAAATTCAGACGCATACAAGTGTCTTAAAAATTAAGACACTTTAAAACGTCTGAAAATTGAACACTCCGTTTCAGACACTTAAATGTCTGAATTTAAGACATTTCAGTTTACAGTGTGGGTTAAAAGAAAGAAACCATATTCTTCTCACTTATATGGAAAAATCTCCTCGAAACATAAAAAAGCGCTAAAAATCGCATAAAAAATTAAATAAAAAAAAATCTAATCAAAAAATCGAAAATCGGGCTTCGAGGTGCAAAACTTCATATATAGACGTACCTTTTCCCCAAATTTTGTAGCTCTACGTGTAGTGCTCTCTTCAGAACTCCGTCGACACACTCACTCACACACAAACTTCTTTCTTTATTATTATAGAAGATATATATATATATATGACCTATGTCACACTCTAACTCTCGTAATTATGAACCGATTTCGATGTAATTCGGTGTGTACATAGTACATACCAATGTCTCGACCGAGTTCGTTGGCCAGCTACATCCGCCGTTTTGTTTCAAAATGGTGGCCATTTAAAAATTTAAAAAAAAATTAAAATTTGAAATGTGGTACCAAAAAATTAAAAATGGAAAAATATTTTTTTCTTGTGTATTTGACCTTTATACAAAGATTCTGGAGCAGTTTTTGTTTCGTCTATATCTTAAAAAATGGCTGAGTTGCAGCATTTTGAATTTCTAGCGTGGCTGGCATTTTGAAACGTCCTGAATTCTGTCACGCGATATAAGGCGTATTTATGAACCGATTTCGATGTATTTCTGTGCGTACATACTACATATCAATGTCTCGACCGAGTTCGTTGGCCAGCTTCATCCGCCATTTTGTTTCAAAATGGCGGCCATTTAAAATTTTTAAAAAAATTTAAAATTTGAAATGTGGTACCAAAAAATTGAAAATGGAAAAATATTTTTTTCTTATGTATTTGACCTTTATACAAAGATTTCGGAAGAGTTTTTGTTTCGTCTATATCTTAAAAAATGGCTGAGTTGCAGCATTTTGAATTTCTAGCGTGGCTGACATTTTGAAACGTCCTGAACTTTGTCACGCGATAAAAGGCGTATTTATGAACCGATTTGGATGTAACTTCGTTTATACATAGTACATACCAATGTCTCGACCGGGTTTGTTGGCCAGCTTCATCCGCCATCTTGTTTAAAAATGGCGGCCATTTAAATTTTTAAGAAAAATTTAAATTTGAAATGTGGTACCAAAAAATTGAAAATTGAAAAAATATTTTCTTCTTATGTGTTTGACCTTGATAAAAGGATTCGGGAGCAGTTTTTGTTTCGTCTATATCTTAAGAAATGGTTGAGCTATAGCATTTTGAATTTCTAGCGTGGCTGACATTTTGAAACGTCCTGATTTTTGTCACGTAATAACAGGCGTATTTATGAACCGATTTGGATGTACCTTGGTGTGTACATAGTACATACAAATATCTCGACCAAGTTCGTTGGCCAGCT
The DNA here is from genome assembly GCA_963932465.1 of Maratus speciosus. Classification (NCBI taxonomy): domain Eukaryota; kingdom Metazoa; phylum Arthropoda; class Arachnida; order Araneae; family Salticidae; genus Maratus; species Maratus speciosus. The sequence continues at coordinate 4,870,293 of OZ010800.1, forward strand.
TCATCCGCCATCTTGTTTCAAAATGGCGGCCATTAAAAAAAATTTAAAAAATTAAAAAATTAAGATGAGATACCAAAAAATTGGAAAGATGAAAAAGATTTTTTTCGTATGTGTTTGACCTTAATACAAAGATTCCGGAACAGTTTTTGTTTCGTCTATATCTAAAAAAATGGCTGAGTAATAGCATTTTGAATTTCTATTGTGGTTGACATTTTAAAACGACCTGATTTTTGTCACGCGATAACAGGCGTATTTATGAACCGATTGGGATGTAACTTGGTCTGTATATAGTACATACCAATGTCTCGACCGAGTTCGTTGGCCAGCTTCATTCGCCATCTTGTTTCAAAAGGGTTGCCATTTAAAAATAAATTAAATTTAAAATTTAAAATGAGGTATTAAAAAATTGGAAAATGAAAAAGATTTTTTTATGTGTTTGGCCTTGATACAAAGATTCCGGAGCAGTTTTTGTTTCTGAAAATTTGTTCTTTTGTTTATATCTTAAAAAATTTTTGAATTATTGAATCTCCTATATTCGGTTTTCACTAAACTGAGCTTCGTGTGTTTGAATGATATAAGTTGGCTTTTTTAAAATAAGGAATATGAAAGCTACCTCTTCCTCCCGGCACTGGTCGGAAGGACTTTTTTTTAATCTTTTTGAATTTTTAAAAATTTTAAGTAGTCGCAATTTTGATTCAAGATGACGGGTGAAGTTGGTCAACGAACTCGGCCGAGAATTTGTATGTCCTATTCACATGCTCAGTTACATCCAATCGATTCATAAATACGAGAGTTCCGCCATGAAAAAAATCATATTGTTTGAATATGTCAGCAACCCTAGAATTTCATACTGCTATATCTCATTATTTTTTAAGATAAAGGCAAAACGAAAAAATGCTCTGAAATCCTTGTAGGAAGGTCAAACACTTAAAGGGGAAGAAATTAATTTCTAATTTTTTGTGGAAATTTTTGAAATTTTAAAAAATTTACGTGCTTAGTCACATCCAAATCGGTTCAAAATACGAGAGTTACAACAAAACAAAAATCAGATATATAGAGCATACAGTGTGATTCATAAATATTTAAACAATAGGCTATTTCCTTAAATATATCCTCTAGACTGGGGATGCACAACCTGTGGCCCGCGAATTTCGAAAATTTATAGCAGGGTAAAATCGCAATTTTTGGCTATATGTTGTTGGAAAAAATCGGTAATTTTGTCAATTTCTCGCTGGAAACATAGCAAATTTCGTTTATCGGATCCGGAAAAATCACGAGTTTCGTCAGTTTATCGCAAATTTCGTCAAATTGCCGCGGGAAAAAGTTGATCGAGTGCGGAAAAATTGCGAATTTTGATGAGGTGCTCAAAAATTTCAAATTTCGTTGATCGGATTCGGAAAAATAACAAGTTTCGTCATTTTATCACGAGAAAAAATCGCGAATTTCGTCAATTTTCCGCGGGGAAAAAATACAAATTTCGTCAGTCAGTTAAGGATCACAAATTTCGTTGATCAGATTCGGAAAAATCGCGAATTTTCTCGATCATGTGTGAAAAAATCTCAAATTTCGTTGATCATTTGCAAAAAAATCGCGAGTTTCGTCAGTTTATCGCGGGAAAAATTACAAATTTCGTCATAGTCAGTTAAGAATCGCGAATTTCGGTGATCGCCCGCGCAAAGATCTCGAATTTCGTTGATCGAGTGCGGGAAAATCTCGAATTTTGCCGATTTAGTGCGGAAAAGTCTCAAATTTCGCTAATTGGGCACAGAAAAATCGCGAATTTTGTCAACGAAGAGCGGGAAATTGCAAATATCGTTGATCAAGCCGCGGAAAAATCGCGAATTTCGTCAGTTTATCGCAAGAAAAAAATCGTCGATTTCGTCAATTTTCCGTGGGAAAAAATTACAAATTTCGTCAGTCAGTTAAGAATCACGAATTTCGTTGATCAGGGCGAAAAAATCGCGAAATTTGCCAATCAGGCGCGGAAGAATCTCAAATTTCGGTGATCGGCTGAAGAAAAATCGCGAGTTTCGTCAATTTAGCTCGAATAAAATCGCGAATTTTGTCACTCTGTCGCGGTAAAAAAAATCACGTATTTTGACAACTGATGTAAACTTTTGTCAATTGATCACAAAAATATCGCGAAATTCTTCAATCGCTCGTGGAAAAAAAACTGTAAATTTTGTCAAAATTTTCCATTTATCAAGAAAGAACAGTTAGTCTTCATAAAGTGTTGTATGGTTACAGATGGATATGAATACAGATGTGAAGAAGCCCTGCATACAATTACTTATTTCTATTTGTTTATTTTTTATATACAAAAATTCATTTTTCTTAAGAAAAAAGAGTTATTCCCCCCCCCCCCCCCCAACTTCCCGATATTGAATCCTGTCTGTGTTACTGATGTGGCCTTCGACAACCCAAACATTTTTGTAAGTGGCCCTTCTCTCAAAAAGGTCGTGCACCCCTACTCTAGACACATACTTCCAATTGCAAAGTTTCATAAAAAAAGTGCAAAATTTAATGACATAAATAAATAAATGACATAAATAAATGAATAAATGACATAAAATAAAAAAACTAAATTTTTATACGACCCCCGTAGAGTAAAATTCCCAATTAGGAAATTTTTCCTTATGCATTCCTGAATTAAACACACACACACAAAAATTCATCTCGATATTTTCAAAATTCGGAGAGATATTAAAATCTAAAATTCGTAACTTACACCATTTATCCATGCCTCTGAGTGACGAGTTTTTGACTCATTTTGAATGCAAGATAGGGATCATCCACAAATTGTACATTATTAAAAGTGGATTTAAGACAGTGCCTCTCCTTTGTGCATAAAATAGCAGCGTATAGATTTTACGTGAAACCTGCTTTCAAGATATGCTGGCGGTCTGCAGGGTCGAAATATCTAGGTTCGGTCCCGAACCGACCTATAGAAAAAAAGTTCAGCCCGGTCTAGAAAAAAGTTCAGATCATATCCCGGCCCGGCCTCGGAGAATTTCTACATAGTTTTTTACATCGACATGGTTGAAAATTTTTTCGTATGGAGGAGTTCTGACCAAAAATACTTATTATAGCTTTTCCTTTTCACTTTTTCATGTTTATAATTATTATTTTTAAAGAAGCGACAAAAGCTGTGATTATTTGTTTTATTAATGAATCTCTATTTATATGCAAATCTTTCACTTATCCTTTAACCCTCCGAGCGTCTTGCAAAAGGGTAAAATTGTAATGTTGTTTCCTTTTCATTTCTTTTAAATGTTAAGAAAATATTATTCTTTCAACATTATAAAAAAAACCTCAATTACAAATATGAATGTAATCCCTGAGAGTATTAATCATTCTTTAATGTATTTAAAATTCATTAAATCTATAGAATTATATTATCTTAAATATTGCTTGTATTGCTGTGAAACCTGGAGCTTAGTGAACGGAATAATACGCCCCAAACACTTAGAGGGTTAATATCGTTAATCCATATTCCATGTGTTGGAGACTTTAAAAATGATATACAGTAAAATCTTTTAACACGGAATCACATAGGAAATAAAAAAAATGCGTTATAGACAAGTACCCTTATTAGGAGTTGCAAATGTAGTCTATTTTTTTTCTCGGGTATCATTATTTATATCAGTTTTGCATGGATCAACAGATTTTTCCGTTTAAGAAAGGATTCCGTCGTAGGCAGGTTCTTTTTCACTAGTTTTACTGCATTTTAATTTTTTTTACCTTAAAATCTACTAGCCTTTAAAAAAAACGAATTTTAAAGTTTTATTGTAAAATAATGGTCATTTAAATATATATGCATTTTTAAAAAAGTTTTTGGGCTGAGCCAAATTTTACTTATTTTTAAACGGATTAGGTCAGTCAGACACAACGACTGGTTGTGTCGAGACCAAGACTGAAAATTTCGCCCCCTGCAGAACTAGGAAGAAGGAAGCCAGTCCCGGTCCGGTATGAAAAAATACGTTAAGCGTGGCCTGGCCGAGTCTTCAGAAAAAAAGTCGCCATTCCCGGGCCTGGCCGAGTCTTCAGAAAAAAAGTCGCCATTCCCGGGCCTGGCCCCCAGGATATAGATTTGTTTTAACAGCTCCACCGGGACGATAAAAAGTCTGAAGTTGTGAGGGCTAAAATTATGAAAAAACTTTTAATCGGCATGTTAGAAAAAGCATTGTTTTAAATTACACACTTAACATTTATTTACGGGCATTTAAATAGTACAGAAAGGAGGTGGAAAGGGCAAAAGTTAAACTGAATCGGAAGTTTAAGCTACAGAAAGGAGCTCATTTTTCACGTGCAATTTTTTTTAAAGCATTTAAACATTAGGAGACGATCTTTGTTTAAAACTTTAAATGCGTTTTTATGCGTAAAAAAATACTAATCATTTAAAAATTATTTAACTTTATGAGAAATTTTAGGATGTGATTTTGTTTGCAAATTATATGGTTAACCATCACAAAAAAGAAAAAAATAATCAAATTTCTAACTCAATAAATATATTTTTAACATGTTTCCCAGAACTCTTAAAGTAACATTGTTTCTTGAATTGTACGCATTTCAATTTGTATTTAATCACTTAAAATCTTATGAATTATTTAAATGGCCATAACTCTGCGAGTTTTGCAGATATGAAGATGCAATTGTTTGTGTTTAATTCAGGCATGGACAAGAAAAAAGTCTCTAATTGGAATTTTTACCCTACGGGGGCCGTATAAAAATTTAATTTTCGTATTTTTTCAAATAAATCCCCATGGAAATGCAACTTATGTCATCATATTTTGCACCTTTTTTTATGAAACCTTGAAATTAGAAGCATGGGTTAGGGGCAATATTTAAGTAAATAGCCTATAGTTTCGATATTCATGAATCACACTGTATATATAGTGTGCATCATAAGTTTGTCCAAACTTAAAAAGTTCATAATAAAAGAAGTAATAACCGGAAAACATTTCGGTTTGCGCGAATATGATCAGAGGGACATTGGATTTTTTTTTCCATGCATAAAAAACGATTGCAAAATTACCAGCAGCTTTATCTACTTGACAGAAAAAAAACATCTGTTTTAATTTAGTTATTTCACTTCTGATATCTCCACTAAAATTATGATAAGAAGAATTATTAAGGAAACTGTCCTGAAAAGATTTAAAATCACTTAAGATATGTAACTTCCAATCTGTAAAGAGGGGGATTGGTGTATTATATCTGTAACTCAAGTTTAAAGTAAAAGCATTTAAATCAGCTTTAAAAATATTGTCTTTATTGGATTCAATTTTTTCTTAATATGAAATTTGGTTCCGAAATTCAAAAGATAGCTTAAATTATCGTTTTCCATAATGTTCAGATCTTCTGTTACGATATGTTGTCCGGTATTGTTTAAAAAAGTTGAGTTTTTATAATCTTTACATTCACATTCCAAACCCATATATGATTCAAGTTCTTGAGAAACGTCTCTGTAATTAAACAGAATACTGCCCAGCGTTTTAGTATATTTATATGTCAATATAACTGCAATATCTTTAACAAAAATAGTCTATTTTATCGCGAAATTATTGAGCTTAAATGTAAATGGTCAAAACTTTTCTGCTGAAAAGTGCATACAAAATAAACCTTTTTCATATCAGGGGGCCTGCTTTTACCAATTTTATGTAGCAAAATATCATTAACCAAATCCTTAAACTGCAAGTTTGCACAGTTAAAATTTCCAATTTTCTGTTGCAATATTTTAAGTATTTTAAACTTTAAACCAAATAAAATTATTTTAATCTGTCTGATATTATAGCTATTACAAAATAAATTACAAAGATTCTGCAAAATATAGATGGATTTATGCCAAAATACTTTCTTTGTAATAATTTATCAGTATGATTTCCACGTTTACATCTTTTATATTGAAATGATGGTATAAATACTGACAAAAAAAGACTATAGATACATGTAGAATATTCAGTACGATAATTTAACTTTGTATTCAATCCGTAAGGATACAAGGATTTTAAACGAAGTTGGGGAAAGACGCTCACTTAAAAGAAAACATGAATAGCTAGTCAAATTTAGACAAAAAAATCAATATTTTATTAACGAAGTATAACTCCAAAGCATAGGGAACAGTTTGCAATCAACTAATTTCCACAAAAGTTTTAGGAATTTTTTTTATCGTTTTATTTGAATGACCATCGATTGAGCGCTAATGCCCGACATGGAAGGGTAATTGCGCTCAGAGTTTGAATACAACATTTAAGTAAGAAAAAAGTTACATATATAGTTGTGTGGGCTGTTCACACCACTGTAGATTTTTTCCAACCACTTTACACATATTGTGTCAGACACTTGTGCTACTTTTTTTATATTTAGGTTTTTTGATTTTCACCAATTTTTTGAAATCGCAAAATTCTCCTTGTTTAATGACATATTAATTAAGGCGAAAACAGGGAAATTTTACCATTTCATAAAAGTGGTGTCAATCACCAAATTTGAATTTAAAATTGTTGCCCACTGACAACACTTCTTCTGGAATTCCACGCGAGCGCCATGACCCGTTATCGCCATGTTGGGTTTTTATTTCATTATAATTGGCGTAACAACGCACTACAAATATAAATAAAAGCATTAAAGTACAGCTAAATGTATATATTTTCTAGACATAATGAATAAATTAGTACTTGAAAATAACAGTGTGCACTTACCTTCAAGTTAGATGTTGTAGAATTTTATAATAAAACAACTTCAAACTAATAACGTGAGGACACAAAAATACTTTCCTCCCGACGGGCACTAAATCCTTACTGGGAACTTAAGATGAAGTTAGCTAGATGCAGGTACCGATTGCACGTTTTCAATTATATTCTGTTTAGAGATATTTGGTGTGCGGAATTACCCTTCTGAGTGTCATTACCCTTCTTTCCCCTATTTAAAAACTTTCACTCTTTAACCGGAAGGGATCATCAATAATTTGCTCCAATATTTGAATTTTAACATTATGAAAACCCTCTTAATTTTATAAAAAAATATTCAGATTTTGCAGATTTTCTTCATTATTGATCGTTTGCTTTTCGACGTCAGTGAATGACTCGTATTGCCTAAAGCCTGTTTAAGAACGGTTTTACGATGATGTGCTGTGTCGACTGGCAATAGACCTGGAACGAATTTGGTTTGGAGGTTGGAAGATGGATTCTGCTTGTTTAGTTTGTTTTATGTTTTATATTTTTGGTTGTAGCAACGTGGCTGAGTTGGTGGAGTGTGGTTTTTTCAACGAACATAATTTTGCATCTTTTACTATGTGAGTCCAGGTGAGTCATTCATTTAACAATGAGGCGTAGGGTCCGGTGGGGGAACATGTGATATGTAGCCATCGAGTGTTTAACATTTGATTTTGCTAATCACTGTTCTGGCCGAAACGCACTGCCACTTATACATATTTTATATACATTTTTTGAATGCTCGGCTGCTTTTGAAATATAATCCACTGCCGAGGAGGCCGCAGCCTGTTTTCTCCTAGTTTTCTCTGTATTTTCTTGTTGAAATTTAAACTTTTTAAAAACAGTTATATTCTTTTTTCTTGTTCTGTGTGCAGGGTTGGCTTTTTACCGGTAAAAACTGGTTTTTACCAGGACATGGTAAAAACTAGGTTTTTACCGGTAAAATCCTGGGAAAAAGTGGTAAAAACCTAAGGATACAATGAACTCTACTAGTCATTAAACTGTATTTAAATACTATTGATTGAAGGTGTATTTTCATGTAACTGGTGCATATATATACATATAAAGAGATGCGAAATAAAGAATTAATTTCCTAAAGTTGCTGATATAGTACTTTAATCACATACATTTTACCATATTTTCTATTCCCCATCTATAAATAGAACAACAGGTGTTCAGTATCGGTTTCGCAAAGCAGGGTTTCCATTTCACTTGTACTATGATAAGTAACTATGTAGTGAAGTGTACTAGTATGACTATGTAACTACTAGAAGGTAGCCCGTCAGAATGACGTGTTTGCATTTTCAAAAGAATGATATAGCATTGCATTATAAAAAGAATTATGAGGTAATGAATTTTATCTTATCTGACTAATAGGATCAGGTGGGAGTAAAATAGTTATAAAAACAGCCCATTTATAATTGAAACTTAATTTGCAAGAAAGAACTTCACTCACAAAATTTAAAGAACTACTTCACAAAAAACATGCAAATTAGAATTAATATGCTATTTTAAAATATATTGCCAATTAACTTTCGTCTTCGTTCATTGGTTTGAAAAAATCAATAACCTTCAATTTCTTATAAATAAGAATAATAAGAATATAAAAAAATAAATAAGAGTCCTTCATGGATTAATTGCCGATAGCTGACGCCAAAATAATAATTATATAACTTAAAAACTCAGATTAAATATAATAACTCAGATTAAATCCTCATTTTTTTGTTTTTAAACATGCATAAAGAAACCTATAATAAATTTTGATCATTAAAAATGATCCTTTATCACTTAAGTAAATTGTAACTATTGATTGCATTAACATATTTTTTTTTCTCAAATTCTTTTATTAAATTACAAATTTATTTTCCCTACAAAATACAAAAATGCAAAATTTTATTTCCATTGTTATATATATACGTATATATGCATACTACACAGCATTAAGTATCCCTGTTAGTCTAATTGTATTTTATAAGAAATACTATACTTACCGCCCCACCCCCCCACCCCCACCCAATGTCTTCAGAGTTCAAAGAATTTCAAAAGAAACTTCTTTTTTATTTTAACTACCGATAGATGGCGCCAACAAAGCTCAAAGTTCACAATGAATGCGATACAAATGAATGTTTACTTATGGAGGGAGAGGGCCAAACTAATTTCAACTGAAATTATCTCAGAATATGTACATAATTAAATGTAAGTCATCTCTCAAATGTTAATTTATTTTGAATAATCTTTCTAAAAATGTAACTTTTATGAAGTTTTATTCGAAAAAATAATTTTCAATAAAAATGGCCGAATGGAATACGATAAAGCGAAGTGGTATCCGGATGAGTTCAACCCCGGAAGCGTTATACACTTTGTGTTATTATATATATAATGATAGTTTATGGATGTACAGGACATTGGATGAACTTACTGGCAGAAAATAAAGCTCCGATATTCCTTACTAAACATGGTGATATACAGAAGTATTTCCGAAATCATCATCTGATAAGTGAAATACCAGTTGCCAAGCAAAGTATGATGGAATAACCATATAGTAATGTATCTCCGCATTTATAAGAATAGTCCTGCATTGTTTGACATTTGCAAAAATCATGAAAAAGATACTGATATTAGAATTCAAAGATTAGTGAAAGACTAATTTATTTAAACTAGTGAAGACGCTACAACAGCTACAAGTTAAACAGCTACAAGTAGCCAAAGCCTTAAATATTCGTCAGAGCAGATGCTTGTTCTGAATGGCTGAAATTAGTGCATTGTTCTGAATTAATTCATTATAAAGATCTTGTTAAAAATCAAATTGATTTGGCTTTAGAGCCCTTTCACCTTTTAGCATGTATGACAAATTCAATGCACAAAAATCAAGATCTATTAAGTGAAACAAAAGGAAATGGAAAGGGAATGGCTCATAGATTTCATGCCAAATTCTCTTTCACTCCTCTTGGCATATGAAGTTGGAGGACAACCATCTCCAAGAAGCTTCTTTAAAACAAAAGATGTAAAAGCCAAAGTTCGGTGGAAAGCACAATAACAACGAAATGAATCCTGAATTCATACATTTAATGATGAATCTCCACTCCATACCTTATAGTTCTTCATCCATAGAGTTAATTTTTTCGAACTTTTCACATATCCACAGTAAATTAAGAAATAGACTAGTGTGTACAGAAAGTCACAAAGCTTTTTATATGCTAAAAGGCTTCAAGGGTATGACTGGTAAACTGTACTAACATTTGTACAAATTATATTATATGGTAATTAATACTGTAAGGATTTGGTTTTTATTAAATTGATTAAGGTTTTTAAATATGATAAAATTGTACTTATAATTTTCCATTTCCTTTCAGTAAAAATTAGTAAACTAGCCTTCATTAAGATAAATATAATAAATATTGTAATGTGCATTCTCGTAATGATAGTTATAATAAGCATTAGGTTTTAATAATGATAAATGTGCAATAATATCTTTAAAATTTTGAATTCTTGTAGCTGGTAAACATGGATGAATGTCTTCTGAGCTTTTTGTATTCCTTAAAAACCGCTATTTTCATATAACATTCTTTTAATTACCTAATCAGAAACTAAATTAGGTGAATATTGCTGAATGGAAATAGTGGTATAAAATACCCGGAAAACTTTCACCCCTGGAAAAATGAAAAATTGAAAGATAAATTTTCATAAAAGTGACAAAAAACAGTCAAACTCATAAGTTTTTCAAAGGTGGTAAAAACCACGGGAAAAACATGTTTTTCCAAAGACGGTAAAAATCATGGTAATAACCGGTAAAAACCATCAGACGGTAAATACCGTCCAGCCCTGTCTGTAAGGGAGTGTGCTAGTTCAGGCTAAATAAATCGTTTTGCTAGTTTATATATATATATATATATATATAACCGTTAAATAAACGTTACCGACCCCCAACAAAAACTGTGAAATTATGAATAAAGTGAAATTAACTAATTGAAAACAATACAGTCCCCCCCCCCCCCAACACACTTAACATAGATTCCAAAAACAAAGTAAAAAATAGCAGAAATTGAATAATGGAAATTTGTAGAATTTAGACAGAATCTCTAGGTCCCAAACGTCTAAAGTTCCACAAATAAAATGTGTGATTTCATCTACATATTAGCCATAAAATAGCTAAATAATATGAATTTGGGACAACCACACCCATAAAATAGAGAAATAATCTATAAAACAACAATTAAGATCAAAATAAAACAAGGTTAAAAAGGATAGAGAAAAACAATTACCGAATTGAAAGCATGATCTAAGCATGAGGCATCACATAATACAAGTATTGGAGATCACCAGTACAAGTTACGAAAAAAAGTTTTTTAAATGATGATGGACTATGGACCCAGGTTCAGCAATGTACAGCATAGCTAAGCACACTCCCCAATATATACAGGGTGTCCGGTCTCAACGGTGTCCAATGGCTAATTCCTAAACCGTTAGTCATAGACATATAGTTCCAATTACAAAAATGTTTTAAATCAGCTAAAGAAATATGTTAAAAGCGATTTGGGTCAATAAAAACATTTGTTAAAAAAATACGAAATTTAAATTTTTATACAGTCTTCTTGTCCTATAAGTTATATTTAGTAAAATTTTCCTATTACACTGACAAGTAAGACAAAAAAAAGTCCCATTCATATAACACTAAAATTGAGTATAAAACTTTAAAAATGCATGACTTATGCCACTTTTCTGCTCTGAAAACAAATGAGTTCGGCATGGCTTTGAGGGGTCACATACCAAGTGCTTAAAGTATTTGAAGATCTTATTTCATGTGTATCTGCGCTTTGAAAAAAAATCGTAGAAGTATTACGATTAAGTTAACATTTATTAAGCTTCAGATTGGCTAAAATATCATATGTATTATTTTGTCAGGATTTGAGACTGTTTCTTTTATGATTTCTTTTAACAAAAATTATGTTATATTTATAAGTTTTTATGTTACTTCAACGATCGTATGTATGTTTTTCCAGTTCAAAATTTGTACTCGAACTTTAACTCACTTTTAAATATCCGATCGAGATTACATTTTACATACTGGCGCAAATCCCATAACAATCTAATATTATTATGATTTTCGGTGGTTACCATTTATACTTATTTTACAGGATAACACAAAAAATTTCGGATAGATTACCGCCAAGAAGTTTAAGAAAAAGTTTTAGATTAGATAATACAAGACTGCGATTGTTTTTATTTTTTTTATTTTTTATGTATTTTTTAGCACTGAATCCGAAAATTACATTAATTTTTAGCCATCATGTCAGGATATTTCGCAAATCATAAATTGTCGTATTTAAAGAATAACAAAAATCGGATACTATAAAGTAGAGGAGATGGTTGGTTTTTTTAACTTTTCATAATTGATTTTTACGTACTTTTTAGCACTGAATCTGAAAATGACCTTCACTTTTAACCATCACGTTAGATTTTTTTTTGCAAATCGTAAATGTGTAAGTTAAAATATAGCAAAAATCTCATACCATAAAACATATGTAAAAATTTTTGTTTTATTTTATTTTATTTTATTTTATTTTATTCAGTAATTTATTCGATATTTTTGCCTATCCTGGGATTCTTACAGCTAAATAGCCGAGTGGTCCGATGAGATGAGGGAGGAGATTCAATTTTAACTTAGAACTTTTTTCCTTTGAAATTTGCAAAAAATCCTGATGTGATGGTTAAAAATGAAGGTCAATTTCAGATTCAGCGGTACAGAATACACAAGAATCAATCATCAAAAGCTAAAAGACATGACATAACCAAACTTTTGCCGGCTAGTGTAATCTAATAATATTTTAAAATACATATTATTTTGTAAAGAATTGAGGCTGTTAATTTAGCATCATTTTATTTAACAAAAATTCTGTTTTTCTTTCTTCTTAAATGTTTATTACAAATTGCATATTTTGCATTAATATGTCAGAATTATTAAAGATTTCAAATTTATATTGCAATGTTAATTTTACTCTCAACCATTTTTTTAATATATCTGACGAAATTATATTTCGACTAAATTTGTGAATGACCCCCAGTTTGTAGCAAAAAAAAAAATCGTATGCTCCAGCTTTAAACAGCTATTACTCGGTCAATTTTAATCGTAAAATAATGGGACTTTTTGTGTATTACTTGTCAGTGTAAAAGGAAAATTTTACTAAATATAACGTATAGGACCGGAGGACCGTATAAAAATTTAAATTTCGTAATTTTTTAAGAAATGTTTTTATTGACCCAAATCACTTTTAAAATATTTCTGTACCTGATTTTAAACATTTTTGTAATTTGAACTATATGTCTATGACTAACAGGTTAGGAATTAGCCATTGGACACCGTTGAGACCGGACACCCTGTATAACCAGGGCCCTCTATAGATAATTTAGAATTGAACTCCTCCTTGTAGTAAAATGAATCAGTGAGGTGCTGCCATCTATTGAATTATTAGTGAATAAAACCTATTATATAATAAAACTATTTATAACTATTAATGTATTAAATTTTAAAGCAAATACTGTCTAGAGATAGTCATACATGATAATTAAATAATAATTAAAAATATGTTAATAAATATATACAATAGTAATAGAAAAATGAGTAATTGATATATTAAATAAAAATGATGTGTAAAATGGTGAAATTGGTGGTTATTTATTAATGTTTCACATATATATTTGTACCAAGCTATAACATATCACCATTTAAATTCGTGTGACATCATTGAATTAATTTATAGTTAAATATGAATAAAAAAATAAAAAATGATTAGAATTAAGATGCTAAGGAATTAATATTAATAATAATTAAATTTTGAAATTAATTATTTACATTTAATTTGTCTACAAACTTTCTCAAAAATTAAATACACATAATTTTAAAGGATAGTGTAAAACAAATAATAAATTTAATAATAAAACATGCATTTTATTCTTATTTAAGATAGTATACTTTGTATTAGAAATTAATATGATATTGTCCTCAGTGGTCTAAAATTTAAATACAAGTTAATAGTTAACGTTATTAAATATTAATGAATATGAATAAATTTAATATGAATTAATAAATATATAAAAGTAACGAATCAACATTCATTATAAAATGTGTATTAACAAAGTAGTTTTAAATCAAATGCCCCGTTCCTTTTTTTTTTATTAACCATTGCGTATTATCCAGACAATGCCACCCTCCTCTTTACTCTAACATCTACCCACCCATCCAGCCTACTATAATTTATTATTATTATTTTACATTTTTAATTTATTATAATTATTTTCTTATTTTATATATTTCTTTATAAATTTTTTTACGCTTGTGTTAATTTGGTTTTTAAGATTATTTAAGTGCTAATTATATATAAAAGAATATAGAAATTTTTTTAAAACCATGTTTTAATGCATCATAAATTAGTTTTTTAATATTGTTGTTAATTAGATGAGAAGAACATTTATTCTATAGAACTTTAATCTATATAAATGATTAAGGAGTATATTACGATATACAGAATTATGAAGACAAGATTTAAAATTAGTAAATGTATTAACTCTGAATTTAAATTCTTTACGTTTGTCTTATAGATCAGTTATTGTTTTGTTTTCTTTTAGTGTAATTTTAAGATCTAAAAAGTTAATTGTATTGTTAGATAGGAGGTTTTTCGTTAATTCTAAATTAGTAGGATAATCTACTTGAAATTAAGAAATATTAGTTTGATCAGTGGCAATTAAAATTATGTCATCAGTATAACGATATAAATCAATATTACTTTTAATAAATGTACGTTCATAGTGATATAAGTATGTACATCCACATTGTGATATACCGACGTTCTGTAAATATAATGTGTTATCTTGCAGTACAAAATTATTATAGATAATGAAATTTGTTAGAGTTTTAAAATAAGCTGTATCTATATGGAATGGTAAATTCAGTTTATGATGATACTTTTTAAAAAATGCATTTATTATATTATGTATCTAATAAATGTAATTATGATGATTATTATAATGTAAATAAATCTAATTATGATCTAATAAATCAATATTGTTAAAAAGATCTTTGAAATCATATGTCATTATATTGTTTACACATTTAAGATTTTTCATAATATTGACCAGTTGTTGACCAATTGACTATTTTTTATACAATGTGTATTTTCAGTGGTTTTCACGGTTGTTGTCAGCGTATATATTTGATTGAGAATTTTTAATAGAAGTTTATTGGCTATATTTTGATATGTATTGCATCCAATAATTACAGTCCTAAATTTAATCGGTTTCTTATGAAATTTGGGTATAAAAACTAAATAAGGATATTTAAAGTTAGTAAAGGAAATATTTAATAGTTTATAACTTTGAATTTTATGATTGTTCACAATTACATTTTCATTAGTTTTTTGAAAAGATTTATTAGAAAAAATACAGGACAGGATGTACGAAGTTCGGTGATAATAAGATTTACATATGATTTCATAATTATTAGGAGATTTGTCTACATATGTAATAACATAGTTTTTTTGTGATTTAGTAATTTGCTGGAAAAATGCTTTATGTTAATAGTAACCAAATCCTAAATATTATATTTTAAAGCCTTAGTTAATTTTTCAATAACTAGTATTTTCCATTGATTAAAAATTCAATAGGTTTATTGTATGAGATTGCAATTTTATAAATAAAAATATCTATATCATATGTAAACTGTTTTATAATAGAATTTACGTTAAATTTAGAAGGAAGTCTATATTTATTAATATAACCCATTACTTTTTTTCAGTTTAAAATCATTAACAATATTAAGAATTCTAGTAATTATATGTCTATGATCATTATTAATGCATTTTTTTTAGATCAGGGTCATTGCATTTACACAGAAAAGTACTTGCTTCAGATGTATTTTTTGAAAATTTATGTATATATACATATATATTGACAAATTATTCTTCATTAAAATCAAAACACGGTAAAATCAAATAACAAAACAACAACTAGTAAAAAATGAAACCACAAAACCATGAATAACTTAGAAAAACAAAATTGGAGATTGGCGGCATGGCTAACAACATGCGCCAAGAGTTTAACTAGTAATTCTTTGATAAAATCAAATCACGGCAAAACTAAAATAACATACGTTATATAGATAGATAGATATAACGTAAGAGAATACGCTTAAAAATCTTTATTATGTCAAACATTTGGCAAAAAAACGTAGTTTTATATAATTTTAATGCCCCAATCCATCTCGCATTATCCTTCTGAAAAAATGTATTTTTCAGACATAATAAGAGATACTTCCTGCTATAATTTTTCAAAAAAGAAAAAAAATCAATGTACCTTAGAAACTGCTATATTATTTTAAAAGGCTATTTGGATGTCTTGCTACATTGAAAATTACTCAAATGAAGTCACTTCCTCCTAATAGAGTACAATGTGCTATATGCCTGTGGTACACGACAAGTGTGAATACATATTTTACACAGACGAGAAAAGTTAAATTTAGATTAACCAAATGGTTTCCGTTACTACACTGTAAAAGAAATCTGTTGATGTTATAGAGAAAAACAGTGAACCAGTACGCCAGTAAAAATCTGTTTATTTTACGGACATAATCTGTATTTATTTGAAACTTTCTGATATTTTAACACATTTTGCCCGCATTTACGCAATAAATACATCTTATATCCATAAAATAAAGAGTTTCTTACTCGTGTCCTCGTTGACAGTTTTTTTTTATTTTGCTTTTTTTTAAATCAACAGATATTATTACAGTGTATTGGTACAATCTTTGATTTGAAAAAGCAATATTCCATACATAGCAGTACAGAGGATGAAGTATATTTGTTTGAAGAGAGTTTTCCATATAATTTTGTGTCTAAGCATTTACGATTGTGTACCACCACGATCAAAAAATATAGTTTAAGGCAAATGCGGTTTCATTGCTGGGCTCATCATCACAAAGAGCTAACATATATGGGGCATTCTCACAATCTTTTGACTTTCATGTCCCTGAATAATAATTTTTATTTTAATGCACTTTTTTGTGTTTTTTTTATTTCATATACTGGAGAACATCCCATTGCATGATTTCACAACAATATTAACGAGATAAATAAGTTTTAGACAATGTTGGGGGTCCAAACACCTGGAAAACTCCTATACCGTCCCGTGTCCCTGATGCTGATTTTTAAGTTTGGAGCTGTCCGGATAAAGTTGTTTCAATAAAAATAATTCAATGTAATTTTTTTCTGAAACTGGAACTATAGTTTTATATAAATATGTAGCTAAAACTTAACCTGCACACATTTTTAGGGTTGTTATTATTTTTTAAACTCTGTGCCTGGGTTTTAGATTCCTTACCATACCTCTTCTAAAATTATACAGAAAATCATATCAGATGCAGCCACAGAATTTTTTTCAAGTTTTTTCTCATGCAGAAGTATGCTAGAGAAATAATGTCTGAAATTCTTTGGCAGGAAATTTACTGTAGAATTTAAATCAGCATTTAAATATCAATTTCAAGCATCGTGGCTTTATTGGTAGTCTCACCGTCCCCAAGGTTTATTCCTGCACTTTTCGAGGTAAATTAAAAAAAAATAATTTAATCCAACGTTAACAACTGTTTCTAAAAATCAATGAACATTGTGGCTATCACTTAGTCTTAACATGATTTTCCTGAAAATAGGTGGTAATTTTCCTTACCGTTCCATCCTTGCCGTCCCTTTTTTCCAATACCACCCCCCCCCCCCTTTTTTTACCTTACCGTCAATTCTTTAACATCCCTTTAAGACAATATTATGCAAAAATTCTGCATTAAAAATGCTACATTGTTATTATTTCTTATTTGAATGTCCCGTGGGTACTATGCAAATTCATTATAAGTTAAAATTTAGAAGAAAATAAAAAGTTAAAGGGGTAAATTGGTAAGGAAAATTAAACTCGCAAGTTTAACTTAAACCTCAGTTAAATAAAAAAGAATTCGCTGCTGACCATTTTTTCTTTATTTTGAATCATTATGGCATTCGTCCATCAGATTAAAATGTTATTTTAGCTAGTTTAATTTTGTCAGATTTTTTTCCCCAAAAGTCAAAAGATTGTGAGAATGCCCCATATCCAATAGAAAACCTGTGAGGAATGTTAATGAGAGATATCTACACAAAAGGCATGATTTATGCCAATAACGATGAACTGAACTCAACGATCGAAATATCCTGGAAAAAAATCAAAAGTACTTTTAAAGGACTCTCTGACTGTTTGACACCTAGAATAATAGAATTAACTAAAACTACTAGTAAATTTCTAAATGAATAACTAATCTTTGCCAGAAGTCTAGACTGTCCGTATTTTTTTTTTCAGCTTTATTCCTGTACAAATGTTCGTTAAAATTATTTGAAACTACGTTGTTTTGCCAAATGTTTGACATAATAAAGGTTTTTAAGTGTGTTCTTTTCCGTTATATGTATAATATATATATATAAAGGATGTTTTTTTGCTTTTACAGTGTTTTGATTTTAACGAAGAATTACTTGTTAAAAACCCAGGAGATATTCTTAGTAATAATTTTATTCAACTTAAAGATGAACTTATGGATCAGAAGTTGGTGTTACTTCAAGCAAACGCTTCTATTAGCAAGTCTGTGTCAACTTCAGATAAGTTACCTGCGGACAACATGAAAACATTTGACTTTCCAGCTAAAAGTCCTGACTTAAATCCTATAGAAAAGTTGTGGTGAATCTTGGTTTGTCAGGTTTATGCCAAAAGAAATCAGTTTGATTCAATTGCTGAATTGAAAGCAGCCATTTTGCAAACATGAAACCAAATATTCATTTCCGCACGCAAAAACCTTGCCAAATCCTTTCCACGGCGTTTTTCAGAAGTCATCCGTGTTAACCCATTAACCGCCAAAGGTATAAAGTAGGAATTTTGAAATTTCTTGTTGACAGTCGTTTGCCACCACGAATTTGGGAAGGTAATTCTTGCTTTATTAAAGTCGCAAAGTTTCTACTAATAAACAAGGCAAATATTTTATTTCTAAAATAGTGGTAGCAATGTAATTAATTTAAGCACGAGCAATTACTTGGACAGTTGCGTCAACACAACACCAGCGGGTAGTGGGTTAAAGGGAAGCAAACGATGGATTGAAAATTAAGGTACAAATCTTTAACATGTGCAGTTTAAATATTAAATATACTGGTCCTAATTTTTTTTCCACCAAGTTGTGGTATGTAGAAATTAATTTTTGCTTATTTTTTAAAACATATAATTGTAATTTAAACAAATAACAAAACTGCCACAAATTGATGCGTATAATTTTGAAATGATATTAGCTTTTAAGATAGCTAATGATATTAGCTACAAAGATAAAACTAAAAGAAAATATTGGCAATTTTCAAAAATTACTAGTTCAATTTTACCAAAATTCTACGTTGTCATTATCTTTTTTCCAGTTTTCTTCTTCTACAAATGCAATTAGAAATATATAAAAATAAAACTAAGCAATTTTCAACCGGTTATTTGATATCATAAAGATTTTTAAGTGTATTTTATTTTGTAGAAATTTAGTAAAGTACATCAAATACCGTATTACTTTAAATGTAGCAATTTAAATTTTGTAACAATAATTTTTCTGCAGCATTGTGCATATATATATATAGATGTCCTACTGTGGTATCCCAGAGATGTAAAACTACCGTCAAGATGACCTCAGGTAAACTGGAACGACGAAATCGAATTGATGCTGATAATAATAATGATTCTGCATATAATGCTAAGCTCTGGTATCTTGGCCGATGGCCTTGGGAGAATCTATTTCTGATCGGGAGTTTCAGGGTCAATGGTTGCCAAGTACAAGTGCATAATTGGGGAGCGGATAATACCGCCAAATCCTGGAAATAGGGATCTGCTCCTGCAGTACAAAGTTACTCTTATTTGTGACAGTGAGTTTATTATATTGGACGGTAGCTTATGCTTGTATTTGAAGTTGATCTTGCTCTTTGTCTTTTAGATTATTCTTATTATTATTATCGATCTTTGTCACCCATATTCGTCTTGACAAAATGCTACGATAAAAGAAAATTATTCATTCCAAGCAGCAAAATGTGATTTTAAAAGTGCTGAATTTTTTGAGGAGGAAGAGAACGTTCTTTTAAATTTTCTCGTTTGCATTTTAACATTTTTGAATGATTTTTTTTATAGGATAGCTGAGATCGATCTCTAACTAGGTTAGTTTTCAATTTTTATAAAGTTTTATTATAAAGATTTTTATATATTTTTAATAATACATATAGTTTCTCTTACTTTCAGAACCGGTTCTGAAAGTGAAAGTGAAAGGCTCCAAAATCTTTATTAACGCTAACTCATTCCAGTTCATCCGCAGACGATTCATGATAAGATCGAATCGGGATTCGTATAAAAACAATTCGCAAACTGGAGTAATCGAGAAACATTTTACACAATCGAAATATATCGATAAAAACATCTCGTTATCGCCCATCACTAATTTAGATCTTTCTTATTTTTATTATTATAGTGCAAATAAATCTAATAAGTCAAATGGAAAGCACCACATTCGCCTTATATTTGGGTGCCATATGAAGCGATGCCAGACATGTGACGCCATGTGCAAGCCGTCTATAAGGGCTACCGCGCCAATTATGTATACCATTCTTCCTAGTACGTTACAACCTTTTACCGAATCTGCAGAATAGAATCGTCCGAGCCTCCGCGTTTGAAACGCCAAGATACCGGAGCCTAACAGTACGATCCGTTTTACTATATGCTACTCGTATGCTATTTTTTGAATTCGAACGTTTCTAATATTATATATATATATATATATATATATATATATATATAAAATGTATAAAATTTGGTACATATGAGGGGGGGGGGTGCGCTGGTTCAGGCTAAATATAATCTTATGCTGGTTTATATATATATAGAATTTTTAAATAAAGTAATGAAAAAACGCAATATACATCCTAGAAACATAAGAAATACGCGAAAAGTAACCTCTACCTTCATTGTATGAGACGCACTCAATTTTTAAAGCATGCTTTATAGATAGAAAGTTGAGCCTTATACTTAGAAAAATACTGTAATATTGTGCTGTATTTTGATCAACAGGAAAATCCGTTATCATAACTTTTTTAGACTTTTATACACTTGAAAATGAAAACTTTTGTATCAAAAACAATATCTAAACATAAAATCATCAATCATCACCAGATGAAAGGAAAACATCGAAACATCTGTTACCTGGTGATAAGGAGTTTCCAATTGCATATAATTTATCAAAGCTTTTCCACGTTACTGTATCTTATCTTTTTACTTTTTATCACATTTTAATCCAAAGGAGTTTATAACACCTTTCCATCCTATTTCATTTTTTAATTCATCAGTGAAGGGTTCCAGGATGTTACTTTTTATTAAAATATCCATATTTTTAATATTGGCAAGATGTGCAGATAGCAATGTCATCCGATACAATGAAACTGCCGCAGTTCAAGAGGCCCGTAAGTCTACCAAATACATTTTATTGCTTTAGCCTTAGTAAATATGTGAATTTTATTTATCTTAAATGCCGTTACATTCCCTTTTAATTTTACATGTGTATATACCCTTTTAATTTTAATTTTAATTTTAATAAACAATTAATGTACAGTCGTGGAAAAAAAAATTAAACACCCCCTACTAACTCCTCAACAAATCATAGTAGAAGAAAGTTACTGGTACCGAACGATTGGAAATAAAGTCTACTTTTAAATGATGTATATAAAATTTTGTTAGGGGTCATCTACATATTAAAAGGAATCCAAACTTCATTTTTTTCAATGGCAATACCCAATTTTAACGAGATATTTCAAATCTTCGGTTCAAACTATGCCTAGACACCAAATTTCAAGTCATTTGAATGATAAGTTTTTAAATTATAAACATTCAAAATTGAGTGCTTCTAATGTTAAATTACATTTTCAGATTTTTATTTATATTTCCTAAAATTATGCTCCTAATGTGCTAATTTTTTTTGTAGTAATAATACTAATATACCCAAACATAAATAAGCTGAATTTGCAATTTTTATAATTTTATGATATGAATTATGAATTATTAAATTAATATTCGAAAAAAATATGAATTGCAACCTACAATTTTTTTGATGGATTTAGATTTATTAAGTCCTGCTTTATGGAAATTCAAAAATTTCACATTTTTCTTCCAAGTAGTTTTCAAATTATGCTTAAAAAACGGCAAAATGATGGTTTAAGGGACCGTCTATGATGGAAGTGAGTAGACATTTTGAAATTTATTCTGCTGTACTGTAATCTAACACGCTTCATTGACTCCTTGAGTGGCGCTTAAAGTGCCTTGATCAAGGAAGGCGCTCTCTCGGTTAACAATCCAGTACGGAACTTCAATTGGATACAACCCTTAAAATACGCTCGTTTTAAAATAATTAATTTCTCGGAAACTTATGGTACGAATTGCGTAAAAATTCGTTTTTAGGCTAATGGAAGGGTGTAGAGTTCATTTATGCTGTCAGAATTGGGTACTGCTATTGAAAAAAAACAAAGTTATGGTTCATTTTAATATGTAGATGGCCCCCTAAGCAAATTTTATATTCATCATTTAAAAGTAGACTTTATTTCCAATCGTTCGGTACCAGTAACTTTCTTCTACGATAATTTGTTGAGGAATTAGTAGGGGGTGTTTACTTTTTTTTTTTTCCACGACTGTACATTTCATGATATACATTTTCTTTGTTTTAGTGATAACACTAAATAAAGTTCACCAAATTTTAAAGAACTTTCTATTTCTCAATATACATTGCGTGTTTCCTATAAATTTTATTAGGGCGCTAGGAAAAGAAAATGTCGTTAAAATTTTTCTATCATCTTCCAATTTTAAGAAATTCTTGTTTCAATTTTTGGATGGAATGGGATGGAATTAACCCTTACCGGCGCGGTGTCCTTAAAAAAGGACACCTAATTTTAATTCCAAAACTGATAAGCGGCACCATGAATATTTAACTAAAATTTTCCTATTATAATGTACATGAAAATAAACACGTTCGTATTTTCTAATAAATTCGTTTATAAATTGCGGTGTCAGTCCATTATATCATCAGTTTATAAACAGAATTACTCTGCGCCGGTAAGGGTTAAAAACGTTTAATTTACAAACACATATTTCGACACGTTACATTAATAGACTATGTAACAAAGGGTAGACAACAAATTCAGTTTGGTAATATTAATAACAAGACCTTCCTGAATTTTTCTAAATTTCAACTGCGTTTATAAATTACTCTTTATTTATTTCTAAAATATAATCAACACTGTAACTTTCCAATCTTGTAAATAATGAAAAATCGCAATAGAATATATAACAAGAGAGTAAAAACAAATTTTACTTTGGTAAATTTCCTTATAACACCTTCCTGAATTGTCATACTTAATTTTATTTATATTTATAAAATTTTTAGGATATATTTAACACTTTAACTTTTAAATATTCTAATCTTACTTTTAAGCTACAGAACTGTTAGTTTAATCATCCATTTCATTACTAAATTCAAATATAAAATTCAGATGTTATATTGTCCAATACAAATATATATTAACATTAACGTTGTGGGTTTTTTTTTTTTTAACCTGTGAATGGTGGAAATTTTTCAAGTCGCATTCTTTTTTAGCATCTCCTGAACTATAATAATTATCATTTGCTTCATGATAAACAGATGCCTTGCTGAACAATGTCATTAACAAAATACTTTTTCTGTATATCTTTATTCAAGTAAATAGATCGTAATTAACTAATGAAGGTTTCTTATATTTATAGGCATTTGCGTATTAGATAACAATTTAAAATACATGAAGATTATTTTATGTTAAACTATGCGCCTAATAAACGCCAGTCAAACATTCTTAAAGAGATTTAATGAGCAAAATCACTATCACTTCTTAATTTAGTCGTTGGTCATTTTCAGAAAAACATTATAGTATTGTACCAAAAATAAAAATTACTTTATTATAACCGCATGATTGATTTATTTAAAAAATAATTAATAGAAAGGTGTTATATTAGATGTAAATTTCCAACTGGGCGAAAAATGTCCGGACCAGGATTCGAACCCGGGACCTCCTTGGCTGAAGCCGCCAGTGCTCTGCCATCTGAGCTATCCCGGACGATTCTGGTCGAACTTTTTCACCCAGCTAACCTTGATGATTACAGCATCTGGTCTGAAACCTGGTTCAGCTCAACAGAATAAATCTCAGGTAATGGAACTCCAGAAATCGCTGGATACGAAATTACACTAGATTAATATTAACACAATTAATTCTAATTGGTAAACAAATCATATTAGATGTAAATTTCCAACTGGGCGAAAAATGTCCGGACCAGGATTCGAACCCGGGACCTCCCTGGCTGAAGCCGCCAGTGCTCTGCCATCTGAGCCCTGGCGGCTTCAGCCAGGGAGGTCCCGGGTTCGAATCCTGGTCCGGACATTTTTCGCCCAGTTGGAAATTTACATCTAATATGATTTGTTTACCAATTAGAATTAATTGTGTTAATATTAATCTAGAAAGGTGTTAACCATTTTGTTAATAAATATACTGGTTTTCAAAATTCAAAAACAATATGGCAATATTAACATAAAAGCGGAATGAACAGGCAAAATTATCCGAAGGACGTATCAGGATTTCACGTTAAGTAAAGAACTGATCCTTATCTATGTATAAAAAGCATGGCATACAAAAAGGGTATAAAACTTGGGTGTTGAATATTATGTACATTTCAATCAAAGCTTTTTTTTAAATTGACTTTCGGGTAAAAACGTTCTAGGGGGAAACATGTGATATGGCAAACACACAATTGCGTAGACTATGGAAGCCGACAACAGTTTGCTGATACAAAAGTACTCATGGACAACAGTGCGCAGTACGCAGGTGGTTACTTTCCTGATTACTAACTACAATCTACATTGCTTCACTGCGGTGTTCAGATTAGAACCACTAATTTGCAGCATTTCTTGTCGTTATGTCGTCGTAAATAACATCTAGAAGACTGCTCACGAGTCGATTGAATGGGGGGGGGGGGGGGGGGGTTGTCCACGTGTCCTTAGTGTGATGGAACAATCTTTATTTGTCTTCCATAACTTTTTACGAGTTTCAATGGCCTTTATAACGATACGAACAATATCCGAAGGCCGTCCTTTCGTGGACAACCACGGTAAGGGAAGACTTCTGTTTCAGGAAACGGGAGATCGGAGGCAGAAACTAAGTAAACTCAAGAGTTATACGCAACACACTACCAGATGCCCAGTACCACGATCTGCGATGATCAGGATCTTTCAGAAGTATGAATTGAAAGCTCGGCTTGTGTGATTGACATATATCCATCAGAGATAGCATTTTGTCTTATGTGAAAAAAAAAAGTGACTGTGAGTGCACCAATGAAGCCGATATACTGGTGAGATCATACTTAGTCCTACTATGGATGCCAAAAGTGTACACACTAGAGAGAGCTGGAAACGCGTACACATTCAGTTTAAAGGAAGTGAAGTACAATAATAATTTAAGAGGTTTGTATGATGCATTCGCAATTTTTAAAAAACACCAAAACTTCAAACTTGAAACTATAGACTTGTGCGCAGCGAATTTTGATAACATTTAAAAGCTTCAATTTAACATAAAAGGTGATTCATAAATCCAATATCCTATTTCCTTAAATACTGCCCCTAGACACATACTTTCAATCGCAAAGTTTCATAAAAAAAGGTGCAAAACTTGCTGACATAAATTGCAACCCCCCCCTTTCCCCGGGATGTCAATTTGAGAACATACACAAACTAAAGTTTAATACGACCTTCGTAGAATAAAATTTCCAATTAGGGACATTTTCCTTATCAATTGCTGAATAAAACACCAAATCTTTATCTGTGGAAAACTCACAGATATAGTGAAATCCAAAATTCGTCACTTACACTACTTAAGCATACCACTGAGCGACGGAATATTGATGCATTTTGAATGCAAGATAGTGATAGTCCACAAAATTATGCCTTATTAAAAGGAGGATTAAGAAGATTAAATAGGACATAAATTGAGATGATAAAAACAAATATTGAGAGAATAGACTATAAATTGAGATTTTTGTAGTAATTGCTAAAAATGATCACCATCGACGCCAATGCGGAGTTGCACTCGTCCAAAAATATTTCTGTGCACTCGATTCAATTCGTTTGGAGTGATACCATGGCAGGCATCTAAAATTCATTGGCAAAGTTCATACAAGTCTACCGAAGGCGTCAAATAAACAGTCCTGCGTAAATTGCCCCATAAATAAAAATCCAAAGGAGTAAGGTCTGACGATCTAGGGGGAAATTTGACCGTCCTTGTAAGCCAAACCACCTATTTGGAAACTCTCGATTTAACCAATGCCTTACCGCAGAAGCGTGCTGAGGTGGGCTCCATCTATCTGAAACCACATGCGTTTGAGCACTGGCAAGGACAGTTTATCCGTAAAGCCAGTTTGGCGCTTGTCTACGTATTTATATTGAATAAATAAGCCATTTTTGAGTCACACCACAACATTTAATAAAACACTCATAAAACAAACAAATAGAACATGAAGAATAATAAATATGAATATCAGATATCGTTTGTTGCCATGCAACTGGTATAAATTCTCAACTTTTAAAAATGTCATTTCCTTCATCCATGGAGCGATGAGATTGTAGGATGCACGCGCATGAAAATAAATTTATTAGAAAAATTTAATTATTAGAGAAATTAGAGAAATACTACATGAGTATCCCCCCAGTGAAGAAGGAATGGTACAACAAAAAATAATGTGAAAATATGAGATGCATGTAAATAACACAATATATTTATAAAAAAATCATTTGTATGAAGTATAGTTTATTTCAGTTATCAGTCTTTTAGGAAATCTTACTCGTCTACCTGATTTGGTAGTTGGTGCTTCTGATTTTATGGGCTGTCTATCTGCTGGAAAACTTTTATTTTCATGATTATCTGTATTACTTGGTAAATCACTGAACACAAATGCAGGTTTAACTCTATCAAGTGAAACACACTTTTCTTTCCATTTATGATGATGGTTATGTGCTTGTAATTTCTTGATAGAACTTCATGAGGGTCTGAATAAGGTTGAGATAAGGATGGAAGGACTTTATCTAATCTGAGAAACACATGCGTGCAATCCTTCAATTTAGGGTGAACAAAAATTTTTGAGTGTCCATGAGCAGATGTATATGAAGGTTTTAAACTATTCATTCTCTCTTTCAATTGTTGGATGAAATTATTGTCGCAGGATACCAAAGATGGTATTTCTGAACACATTTTAGTTGGTAGTGTGAGTGAAATGCCATGAACTAACTCAGCACTTGAAGCTTTTATATCAGGTTTCACAGCAGCTCGTATACCAAGTAGAACTGCAGGCAAGATCTCGGCCCACTTACTATGTTCATGAGCCTTTAATGCGCTCTGTAAGACTCTGTTGAAGCGGTCAACTAAACCATTTACTTGAGGATGAAATGCTGTCGTTCGTATGTGGATTGTGCCCAGAAATCGTGTCAGTTCTTTGAAAAGATTTGACCCAAATTGCCTACCTTGGTCGGTTGTTATTATGATGAGGCAACCGAGTCTAGATATCCATCCGTCAAAAATGGCACGGGAAACTGATTCTACCGTTATATCTTTTAACGGTATCACCTCTGGCCATCTTGTAAATCGGTCTATTATTGTTAAACAGTATGCATTTCCATCTGATGGAGATAATGGACCTATCCAATCTATGTGAATGTATGAAAATCTTGCATCGGGTAATGCGAAAGTACCTAGGCTTATTTTCGTGTGTTTGTGTACTTTAGAACGTTGGCAAGCACTACAACTATTGACCCATTCCTTCACATTTTGCTGCATATTGGGCCATACATATCGTGATGCAATAAGATTTAAGGATGCTGCAACACCAGGATGAGCTAAATTATGGAAACGTTCAAATACCGTTCTACGAAACTTCGCTGGTACGAATGGCCTCGGAGAACCTGTTGATACATCACAGATCAGTTCTGTGGCAGACATTGGAGATGGCATGCTTTTAAACACAACAGAAGATTTGTTATCATTTTGCAAGATGCGTAGATTTACATCATCTTCTTGAGCTTTTGCAAACTCCTGAAAGTCTAAAAATGAGCTGGAGATTTGATCTACTTCAATTCGAGATAAAGCATCAGCAACTGTATTGTTGGCGCCGCTTACGTGAAGTACATCTGTACTAAACTGAGATATGTAATCTAGATGCCGCCATTGGCGCGGACTACATTTGTCTGGATTTTGTTTGAAGGCATATATGAGAGGCTTTTGGTCTGTATGTATGATAAAGTTCCTTCCTTCGAGCATGCGTCGAAAATGCTTTACTGACGTATACATTGCCAAGAGTTCTCTGTCGTATGTAGACCATTTAAATGTCGTATTTTTTTAATATATGATTTTCTTGACCCAAATCGCTTTAAAAATAATTCTTTACCTTATTTAAACCATTTTTGTAATTGGAAGTATGCATCTAGGACCAACGGTTGCGAAAATACAGGTCGGTCAGGTTATACGTGGACAGAGAGAGATATATAAACAAACAGAGAAATTATTTTAGGTTATACACCATGTAAAAATGCAGCTATTTTCACAAAAGAAGATACTTTTGAAATATTGTAAAATCCTGCATATTTCATCCTAATCTGACCATGGTAGCACATATGGTACCATACATAAATCTTATAAAACATAATAAAATCCCTTTTTTTCATATTTTTACTTTATTTGACCCACAATAACATAAATAAGACGAAAAAATAATTTTTTCTTTAGCAATTTCTTGTAGTTGGAATTAGCGATTACAAACGAATACCTTATGTACACAAGCATGCAAAAATTGCATTTATTGAAATCCTGAATCATTTCAGATTGACACATCAGGTTCTTTTTTATTAAAAATAAAAGAATTCAGTACATTTTATGTTGAATTTTGATAAGTGAGTTTTATTAATAAAATTTTTCAGTTTAAAATAGTTTGGAGAATTTTATTGTTTATAAAATTTCTAGATAATGCAAGATATCATACCATATTAATTTCAAATTTTAAAAATAATAACAGATCTCACTTTTATATTTTTTACATGGAAAGAATATTTATTAAAGATAAACGTATTTGGCAGAAAGGACGGAAAAAATACATATTTTATTATTAAATGTAAGAATTTTACATATTATATATAAAAAAAATATTTAAAAGAATTAAAAAATAGATTTTAGTAAAGTAAATAAACTTCATTATTTTTAAATAATGTTGCATTATAAAAATCAATAAGATAAATAATATTTATTTTGTGGTTTTCTATATGTATGGTACTTATAGGTCCCTGAATTTGAATAACAATATATGTGTCTAAAAATATTTGCCTTATTTGATCACAGAATTTTACGATTAAACGAGGCGAAGATATTAGGAAATGTTGATCTTCAAATTCAAGGCCTCGTACGAACCACGTGTATACATTCAAATAATCAATGATAACTTCTACATCCTGTGTTTTTTACTAGCCTAGTATTTTGATACAAACTATTTTTATCAATCCATGAAATAAAGATAGCAATAACCCGCATGTCTTAATAACTCTTCTTCTAAATTCCTGAAAAGCAAATTATGTGTCTTTTACAGAAATCTTAAAATTGTAACGTTGCAAAATTATGATTTGTACTCAATCGATGCAACATTTCTAAGCTTTCTTTTATGATCTATTTTCAAAGACAGCGTCTATTCAGCTGTCTGGTTTCGTAATTCAAATGTACAAAGTCATTTTCAAATTTGGAAATGACATTTAAACTAATGTTTAAAATATTATATTTTAAGAAGTAAAATATTTTAAAAGAAAAAAAGGAGATCGTACCATAACATTTTAAGAAAATATTCTGTCCAAAATTTAGCAAGAATAAAATTTTCCTAGCTTTAATTTATCATATTCCATTCCGTTCTGTCAATTTATTTCAGACATCTATGAAATAGATTTTCTCATCAATTCTACGAAATCTAATGCATTTTACAATATTTCTAAGAATTATTTAACTGGTGTGCAAATATTGTGTTACCCTGTCAGTTGAATACTATTCTGTAGTTCATAATTATAATTTCTTTTATGTGAAACATTTTTTAGACCCTTTTAAAATACGTAAAAAAATGCTTTGCCAATAATTTTTGGTTTACATCCATATAAGATAAACAAGCATCAAATAATATTCCTGCATTTTCGTTATTTTGTTTTATTTGCGTATTTAAGGGAGAAGTTACCAACCAAAATTGGATTTTACTGTTACAGTATTTAGATTGCTTTATTACACTTTAGCTAAAAATTATTCAACAATTTAGAATTGTAATTATTTCATTAATATTTATTTTAAACACTTTCAAAATATGTTACAACTATTTTGAAAAACCTTCTTAGTTTGCAAATCATGAAAAAAAATATTGCATCAGCTATACCTTATTCATTTCATTGTGTTTTCGAAAGCTGTGATAGATTATCAATAAATCAATTTTGAAAATAAATTTTTGACTATGTAATTATTTTTTTAAATGCTTGTATTTATCAAATATACTTATATTCTTACCTTTGTAGATAATTTTTGTTTGGTGTTTATACTATTTTTTTTTCATAAATAAAGAGCCAGAAAAATAATGAGCAACTTTAAGAAAGAGGAAATAGATTATAATTGGTGTTTAAAAGTTAAAAAAAAAAAAAAAAAAAAAGCTAATATTTGGAACCTAAACTGAATTTCTTGTTTGCTGCTTTGCGAATATTCTAAATGATGTAAAAATAAATTAGATAAAAAGAAGCAATAAATTGTAGATATGTGATGTTTATTGTATGAAAATAAATTTCTGAAAATTTAATTTTTTTTTTTTTACTTTTCGTGCAATAAGTATGACACTTGAAAAGGACATCTTTTCTTTCAGATTCTACTGCATATTTTAATGTAGACCCCTTTAAAGTATTTCATGGGCAGTTTAGGTCATTAATTCGAAGAACCTACAGTTTTATATCGCCAGCAATCATTAATCCTACACTGCGTTTCAAAATGATATGAACTCCTAGTTTTTCAAGCACAAAAAAGAAAAAAATGCTACAAAATAAACTTAAGACTCATCAGTGTTAGAGACAGCACAAATATTTATGTTTTTATAACGAAATATAATTGAAACAATTACTTTTATATAAAGAAAAGTCCATTTTTCCATTTTGAGGTGTTGCATAATAATATGAAGACTAAACAAAAATACAGATTAATAGACAGTGTATGTGCCATATTTTTTAACTAATGTATAAACACGGTCAGGCATGGAGCGGACCAAGACTTTCAATACATTTTAGTCAATTTCATCTCAGTGAGAAATGATAGCAGTTTATAATTCTAAAATTTTGACATATTATTTTCCATTTGAATAAACATGCTTTAACCAATAGGCTCCATACTTTTTCGATTGGGTTTAAATCAAAAGAAAGAGATGACCATGGAATTATATGCACGCCTTTACTCAGGCACCATTCCCAAGTGCTATTTGTCGTGTGGATAGATGCATTGGCCTTCTGAAATAACCAGAAAGGTCCACCAATTGCCTCAGAAAAATGTTATACAAGTTATACAAGTCATCTTCAACTAGTTTTTGGTACCTTAATACACTCATTCTTCCAAAGGGAAACGCATAGTTGACTTTACTCCGAAACCCAAATGCAGGCCAAGCCATGAGGGGAGCTACACCATGCTGCCGTTTTGAAAATGTTTCAGGTAGCTTCCAAACACCGTTTCAGTAATAAAACCAACAGTCAGGGCTGTCCAAATTGAATTTTGTTTCATCAGAAAATATTACTCTTTCATATTCCATCTTCCGGAACATGTGATTTTTCGCCCAATTCAGGTAGTTTTGCTAGTGCTTTTTAGTCATGCGAGGTTGGGGTTTTCTTTTTTTGTACTTCAATATAGTAAAGCTATTGGCTACTCCGAAAAAGCATTTTTGACACCACTATCATTGAATCTCTTGCCAGTTCGCCTCAAGTTGTTTTCTCATTGATCATTATTCTTATAATGGCTCTTTTTTTTCCTTTTGGACAGCTTTGGCGACGTCCTGGAGATTTCTTCGATCGATAATCCTCTTGTAATTGAAGAAAATTCAATATTAAACCTGAAGATCTTTTCAATTCATTTTGCGATACTTTTACTGTAAGTCATTCGTCCTTAAAAGCTGTAATTTGCCCTTACACAAAACCGCTTAAGGCGGTGGGGGGGGGGGGAGGGGTTGTCTGTAGCAGGCCGATAAATGGGTGCTTTTTGGCAACTTTTTTCTTGAATAGGAAAGAGGATTTTATCTCCGGGTTTTTCACGCGTTATTTGCTATCCTTTGAAGAACCTTTCAAAAGATTTTAAATAAAACATTGATGATGTGGCTCGAATTGCGTGCGTGTATTCCCTAGAGTGGGCGTCGCGCACTCCCAAACAGGCGGGATCCGATAGATCACCAGAGCTATTTGCAATCAATTTTCTTTAAGGATTATGAAAGATGATAACATTGTCTGTAGCTTCAACCACTTTGAGGTAAAACAAAAAGTTGAAAATCAACAGAGAGGCAGCCATTTGAATAAAAGTGTATATTTCTGAACCCTTTTTACGCACTTTGGCGTGCTTCTAAAAATGTTTCATTTTTATAAAAATTGCTGAAAGTGGTCCAAGCTCCAATAAATTATATCACCTTTAATTATAAAAAGAAATTTATAGCACGAGAGATTTAATAGTTTTGCGTTCTGATCCCGCCCAGTTTGAAAAAAGTCATTTAGCAGGAAATGCGTTTGTAGTGCTCCAAAACAATTGAAGCCTACGACGCGTTGCGCTAAAGCAATAAATAACTACGAAAGGACTTTCGGCCAAATCTTTTATAAGGATAATCTACAACTATAGGGAATAGAATAATGTAAAAAAGAAAAATCGATTTTTTTCAACCGAAAAAAAATCAAATCCCCCCTTAAAGAACTTTTACGACCCATACTCGTAGAACTCACTTGGCGGTCACGTTTAAAAATTTCCAATCCTGCGAAGTACCTTTATATACTAAACTAATTTGCATATTTCTGTTTCTTCTTCTCAGAGGGCATTTGATTATAAGGACTAAATATTTTGGACTTTGGTTATAAGGACATTGATATAAGGACTTTGATTATAAGGACTGGATACAGATTGTATCCAGAATGGCGTTTTCTGATAATTATTTATGAATTTTTGCTACCATATCACAAAATTACTGGGTGTTCATAACATTTTGAAACCCAGTGTATAATTAAATTTCGCGCTCTATTATAAAATAAACGATATTCACGTGTTTCGCTAAACGCTTTTGCAAATTTCCTTCCGTTTTGCCTGTAACAGAAAGTAACTTTCAATTTTAGTTTTTCCATTATCACTAGCAACACTATTAAACGCTGTTTGTGTGCAAGTTTTTTTTTTTAATTTACCTTAATTTCATATGAAAGTATCGACAATATATTGGGTTGCGGAATAAGTCATTGCAATTTATATATATCATTGAAATCAAAACTCAAGTTTGAAAAAATGAGCAGTTCCGTTTTTATGAAATACGAAAAGCTTTATTTTTAATCAAAACTTATAATCAGTTTAAAGAATAATGTGTTTTACGATATTATTTTATAACTTCTTCTCGCCGATTAAACATTTTCTGTGATATAACTCTGCTGGTCTTGTGGAGAAGAAATAGTTAAAGTAGGTTCTGAATGTCACATCAGTACTGAAGAAAACTCCAGCTCTTTTGAAAAGCTATTGAAAAACATTGAAATCCACAGGAACAAAGTCAAAAGAATATTAAGGATAAGGTAGGACTTCCCGGTTCGTTAAGATGTCGACTTTTGCCGTACTAGTTGTGTGACAACGAGCGCTATCGTTGCTTGTTTTGGGGACTGAGCCATTCTCTAGTTAACGTTGACGTAAACACTCCATATTGTGTAGTCGGTATCGATATTGAAAAGAAATATTTAATTAATGCTACTTGTAATTTTCCCCATCTTACTTCAAGATTGAAATCTAATATAATATCAAAGAATATCGGCGAAATCGCTCCTTGTTTCTTACCTGATATCCCATTTTAATGACCTGAAACGGAAAAAAATAACTGTAAAATACATTGTAAAACTTCTGTCATAACGTTACCCCATAAAATTAGTGGCAGCATGCTGCCACCAATTTTCACATTCTTATGGTGTAATATTACACCAGTTATATCAGTTAAATGCACCGTAAAACTGGTGGTAGCATGTTGCCACCAATTTTATGGAATAACGTTATGACAAATTTTTTACAGTGTATAACAATCGCAGAAAGAATGAATAAATAGTCGGCAATAACTTATTCTTTAGTCCTATTAAAAAAATATTTTCTGAAAATGCATTTTACCCTTGATTTATGAGGAACAGTTATACATTTTATAGTCAGCAGAAAAGATAAAAATAATATTATAAATTGCTGCTATAAATTCATTTGGAAGTTTTTATACACCAAAGAGTATCACTGATTCTAAACCAATTCAGTAAAAATGGTTTCGAAATGAAACCTTTTTTTACAAAGTCCTTAATTTTTTTTTTTAATAGCCACTGTCACTGAATTTTTATTAATTTTTTTTAATTTCTGATAACCTATTTCCATTGTTGTTAAATTTGTAAAAAATGTATTTGCCCTTTATTTATTTATTAATTTACATTTTTACTTCTGATAGCGACAGAATGGAAATGTATTTCACAAAAAATTTTCTTCTTTTCTATCAGATAAAACCCAGAACATACATAAAACAAGAATACGCAGCTATCTCTGCTTGCCAATTTCATTTGTTTTCATGTTGCATTTGTTGTTCATGGCCTTCTATGAAAATTTATTACCAGGAAGAGATATTGCAAACTATATAACTGTTACAATATGGTCTCGTTTCATGCTAAATTTTTAAAGACATTATTTAATAATAACAATTTTTTAATATCTGAACTGCAACGACAAATTTGCTTTTATACTCCCACTATTATACAAATTACAGTTTTGTATTTCAGATACAGTTGAGTTACATTGCATTGCACTTGCTAATACGTAAATAAGTAATTATTCGTTCTGCACAAAAAATAATTTTAAATGAAACACCAAAAATAAAACTATTACAGTATTTCAAATCTTTATTAATAAAAACAATTCATTAAATATCTACTTAAACGTAATTTTAAAAAATGTATATTTTAGTTGACCGTTGTATAGAATATAAAAAAGAACCAGTTAAAACTCGTAATATTATTTCAAACATTCCGTTAATATTATTATTTCAAACAGTAAAACAATATACCACATGCCATTAAATAAAAAATTAAAGGCCATATTTAGGACTTAATCTGCTATTAAAATCGCATTTCATTTTCTTATTTTTACATATTTACAAGTGTATATTTATTAAGATTTTTTTCACTATAACAAATAAATGTAAAATATATATTTGCATTCCATCTTTAAATTAGAGACACAATCACTTTGTTATACGATACTTATGAGTTATTTTATATTATATATATATATATATATATATATATATATATATATTAAGGAGGAATTTTCGAAAAGTAAAGACACGCCTCAGACAGCAGGAAAGAAAAAGTTTTAATGAGCGCGTTGGCAACAGATATTGTAACCTTGAACATTTCCCTAGCAGCCATTTGTTATTTGTACGGTAAGTCTGTTTCGTGTAGCACGTGTTTATAATGTCTGCGTCCATTCAGAATCCCGCCAAATGTGAATTACGTTCCATCATACGTTTTCTTCATGTAAAAGGTGAGCGTTCAGCAAATATTTACTAAAAAATTGTTTCCGTATATGGGAACATTGTGAATTGACAAAATGTGACGAAATGGCGCCGTGCTTTCTCTAGGGGCCGGAGAAATGCTCATGAGGAACCCAGAACAGGTAGGCCATCTGTGATCTCTGACCTTGCACCCAGCGACTACCACTTATTCCTTTACCTGAAGAAACATCTTGCAGGGCGAAACTTCCACGACGGTGGTGAGATCAAAATCGAAGTTGAAATGCGGTTTCGGCGACATGCGGTAAACTTCTATGACTGTGAGATACAAAAGCTTGTACCAGGTATCAGGGACAAGCAATTGTGTTTCTGAAAAGTTGAATCCGCATCGTAATTTTCAAAAAAATCTTTTTCAAATAAGGAAAAGCAATTTTACAACTTTTTTCCATCAAAGTAATAAAAGTAAAATTCAATTAAAAGTTTCGGGTGAAAATCTTAATTAAAATTAGGTGGGATATAATATATCCCACTGCCCCTCAAGGCTTATAGAAATGCTTGGACAATGAAGAACACTACGTCGAAAAATTACTGGTGGGATATAATATATCCCACCGCCCCTCAAGGCTTATAGAAATGCTTGGACAATGAAGACAACTACGTCGAAAAATAAGGTAAGTAATTTGTAATGGATATTTTATCAATTACGAGTTTCTTGAATGAGTATGCGGCATTGATCTTTACTTTTCGAAAACTCCTCGTATATATATATATATATATATATATATATATATACATAGTTGAAAAAATATCGTAAAGGGCATAAATATCTCTATAATAATAGCCTAAGTCATGTGACTGTCATCAATAATTCCGGGTCGACCGCTTCGCCTTTTATATGCCAGGTGACCATTTTTTACATTTTTTATTTTTCGCGTGGTAAATTAAGACAGTGCTTTGATATTGAAATTAAAAGTCATGGTTTTTGGTATTATTTATTTTTTTTCTTTTCTTTTTCTTAAAAAAGGGAAAGAAAAAGTGAAAGTCATGAATTTCAAATTAAAATTATGTATTTTAAATAAAATGAGAGAAATTATTATATTTTAGATGAATTTAATAAAATATGAAAAAATTCGATTGAAAAAATAATGTTTGATGATTTATCACTTGCGCTGGCTAGCATAAAAAGGTACTACTTAGTTATACCGTCGACCAATTTCGTCAAATTATAAAAACCGCCAAACCACTCGCCAAATTCTACAAATTGCCATAATTAGGTAGCTTTCATTACAAAAAGCTACCTATTGCAGCCGTTCGGAGGAAAGCGATTTCAAAAAATTTTGGTATATTTTCATCGATCATGACCCCCAGACCCCAAAACCACCCTCCGTTCAAAATTGATATATATATATATATATATATCTGACCTATGTCACACTGTAACTCTCGTAATTATGAACCGATTTCGATGTAATTAGGTGTGTACATAGTAAATACCAATGTCTCGACCGAGTTCGTTGGCCAGCTTCATCCGCCATTTTTTTTCAAAATGGCGGCCATTTAAATTTTTAAAAAAAATTTTAATTTGAAATGTGGTACCAAAAAATTAAAAATGGAAAGATATTTTTTTCTTATGTATTTCACCTTTATACAAAGATTCCGGAGCAGTTTTGGTTTCGTCTATATCTTAAAAAATGGCTGAGTTATAGCATTTTGAATTTCTAGCGTGGCTGACATTTTGAAACGTCCTGAATTTTGTCACGCGATAAAAGGCGTATTTATGAACCTATTTAGATGTAACTTCGTTTATACATAGTACATACCAATGTCTCGACCGGGTTCGTTGGCCAGCTTCATCCGCCATCTTGTTTAAAAATGGCGGCCATTTAAAATTTTAAGAAAAATTTAAATTTGATATGTGGTACCAAAAAATTGAAAATTGAAAAAATATTTTCTTCTTATGTGTTTTACCTTGATAAAAGGATTCGGGAGAAGTTTTTATTTCGTCTATATCTTAAGAAATGGCTGAGTTATAGCATTTTGAATTTCTAGCGTGGCTGACATTTTGAAACGTCCTGATTTTTGTCACGTAATAACAGGCGTATTTATGAACCGATTTGGATGTACCTTGGTGTGTACATAGTGCATACAAATATCTCGACCGAGTTCGCTGGCCAGCTTCATCCGCCATCTTGTTTCAAAGTGGCGGCCATTTAAAAAAATTTAAAAAATAAAAAAAATAAAATGAGATACCAAAAAATTAGAAAATGAAAAAGATTTTTTTCGTATGCGTTTGACCTTAATACAAAGATTCCGGAACAGTTTCTGTTTCGTCTATATCTAAAAAAATGGCTGAGTAATAGCATTTTGAATTTCTATTGTGGCTGACATTTTAAAACGACCTGATTTTTGTCACGCGATAACAGGCGTATTTATGAACCGATTTGGATGTAACTTGGTCTGTACATAGTACATATCAATGTCTCGACCGAGTTCGTTGGCCAGCTTCATTCGCCATCTTGTTTCAAAAGGGTTGCCATTTAAAAAAAATAAATTTAAAATTTAAAATGAGATATTAAAAAATTGGAAAATGAAAAAGATTTTTTATGTGTTTGGCCTTGATACAAAGATTCCGGAGCAGTTTTTGTTTCTGAAAATTTGTTTTTTTGTTTATATCTTAAAAAATGGTTTAATTATGGCACTTTGAATTTCTAGCATGGCTAACATTTTGAAACGATCTTGTATTTGTCACGCGATAACACACGTATTCGCCTATTTCGATATAAGAAGGCATGTAAATAGTATACACCAATAACTCGACCAAGTTCGCTGGCGAGATTCATCAGCCATCTTGTTTCAAAATGGCGGCCATTAAATTAAAAAAAATATATATATATTTAAAGTGAGGTGCAAAAAAATTAGAAATTGAAAAAGGTTTCTTTCTTAAGTATTTGACCTTGATATAAGGATTCAGGAGCATTTTTTGTTTGTCTTTACCTTAAAAAATGGCTCAGATATAGCAGTTTCAATTTTTATTGTGGGTGACATTTTGAAAAACCTGATATTTTGCATGCGACAGCACTCGTATATATCAACCGATTCCGATGTGAGTGAGCATGTGCACAGCAATTACTAAGGTCTCGACCAAGTTCATTGGTTAGCCTCATCCACCATGCTGTCTTAAAATGGCAGGCACTTTAAGAAATCGCCGAATTTGGCAGCCAAATATAAGTTACTTTAAATAATATCAGCTTGGATAAAGCTGAAAAATTTCGCGAAATTCTCATTCATAATGATTAAATCTTGATAAAAATTAGTATTGAATCTCCTATATTCGGTTTCCACTAAATTGAGCTTCGTGTGTTTGAATGATATAAGTTGGCTTTTTTAAAATAAGGAATATGAAAGGTACCACTTCCTCCCGGCACTGGCCGGAAGGACTTTTTTTTATTTTAAATGGCGAAAGAACAAATAAATTAGTATAACATTAATAAAAATACAAATAAAACGTCGAAATAAAAATAACTTTATGACGTAAACACGTGTAACTTGCTTAAAAACAAGCGAATAACGATCAACCATTATTGATATTTAATCTTATAGTTTGGCGATATATTTTTGGTCGACGGGATAACCAAGTAGTACCCATAAAAATACGGAGATTTTGATTTCTCTACAAGAAACTTCTGATTTGGCGAAGTATTGAGAAAGTAAATTAAATTTTGGATAAAAGTAACATGGTACAATGCTTAGCACACAACTAACGGAGACCAAACTGGTCGCCAAGGGCGGCTAGTTGGAGAATAAATAGGTGAAAACCACTACCCTCCTGTCCAGAGAATTACCTTCAAAACGCAAAATTCTAAGGAGTTTTTAATCATACCATTGCAATGTTCTGTCTCAATTAAAGTGAATTTCCTCAGAAATAAAGTAAATAACAGAAATTATCTAACGAAGTTCGTTTATTATTGCAGTCACTTTACACTTATTCGTGGATAACTCTCTTTTCTACCGTCATACTATTCCATAATAGTCCATCAACATGACATCTAGTAAATTTCAGAATATCTCCGTGTACAATGTTAAAACGAAACTTTTATGGTTTGCATTAGTTCTGAAACAATGAGTTAGTTAAATTCCTTATGGATTATAAAAGAAACGTGTATCTGATTTGCCGGGATTAATTTTAGTAGAGAAAACAACACAAAAGTCTGAGCTGCGAGCTAGTGCAGCAGATTTTAAAGGCATCACATAGCTCTACAAAAGGCATAAATTAGACAGAGCCCCAGTTAATTAAGCATCCCAATTCGCGAAAATAGAGATTAAAATTTTGAGTAAATCGGATTAATACAATTATAGCCCAGGCAATAGAGACCGTATAGGGGCTCTACCTAGCAAAATTCATGGTAGTTCTGGAAAAAGGCTTACTATATGTTTTTTGGGTCGTTGAATCTGAATTTTTAACTTCCCACCAAAATTTCCTTGCAACCCCCCCCCCAAATTTTCCTAAAATGCCCCCCCCCCTCCCTGAAAAAGGTTTTTATAAAAAAATTATTGATTGATTTATTACTGATTTAGGGAAAAAGCATCTAGAAATTCAGAAAGTAGACGAAATTTGCAACAAATTAGATGTATAACATTATGACTTAGGATGAAGGGGAAGGGGGGTCTGCCTCGGAACATGCGCGCAGTGCTGCGTGAACTAAGTTGCGCAATTCCACTTAACCACTCACACGTTTATATTCACCCTCCCATCATCCCTCCGAACTTTCTCTATAAGGTTTACTTTAAGTTTTTTGGGTCGCTGAATCCGAATTTTTAATTTCCCCCTAAAATTTCGCCCCCCCCCCCAAAAAAAAATAGTTGTTTTTAACTTAAATTTCGTATTTTTTTAGGGGAAAAGCATTACGAAATTCAGAAACTAAACAAAATTTGCAACAAATTGGATATATGACATTATGACGTAGGATGAACGGGGAGAGGGAGGGCTGCCTCTGAACATGCACTGCGGCACTACGTCACTAAGTTATGATGTCCAGGCAATAGGGGATTTTACCTGGAAAAATTAATACTAGTTCTGGATTTCGACTCACTTTATGTTTTTTGGGTCGCTGAATCCGAATTTGTAACTTCCCACCAAAATTTCACCGGGCAACACCCCCAAAAATTGATTTTTTGAAAAAATTTGGTTTTTGAGAAAAGCGCGCGGGAAATGTTCCGAGGCAGCCCCCTCTCTCCCCGTTTATCCTACGTCATAATGTCATATATCCTATTTGTTGCAAATTTTGTCTAGTTTCTGAATTTTGTAATGCTTTTCCCCTAAAACAATAAGAAATATAAGTTAATAACAACTATTTTCGTGGGTTTTCGGGGGGGGGGGGATTTTGGGGGTAAGTTAAAAATTCGGATTTAGCGACACAAAAAACTTAAAGTAAGCCTTATAAGGAAAGTTTGGAGGGGAGATGGAATTGCGCAACTTAGCCCACGCAGCACCGCGCGCATGTTCCGAGGCAGATTCCCCCTTCCCCTTCATCTTAAGTCATAATGTAATATATCTAATTTGTTGCAAATTTTGTCTACTTTCTGAATTTCTAGATACTTTTCCCTTAAAACAATGAAAAAAATTATTTTTTTAATAAAAACCTTTTTTTTTTGGGGGGGGGGGCTTTTTACCAAAATTTGGGGGGGGGGGGTTGCCGCGGGAAATTTTGGTGGGAAGTTTTAAATTCGGATTCAGCGACCCAAAAAACACAAAGTAAACTGATTTCCAGAACTACCATTAATTTTGCTAGGTAAAATTCCCTATTGCCTGGACTATTTAGACAATTACAAATTATAAATGCAGACAATTACAAATTTTTACATCATAATTCTTTTTCAATTTCACCTTCAACCGAAGAGGACTCCTTTTATTAAGGTGGAAAATTATTGACCCCTATTCTCTAAAATTTAATTTAAAGAAAAGCATACATTTTCTTCAAATAATTATTTTTGAAAGATGGCGATTAAAACTTTTCACACGGGTGCTAAAAGTAAAATGAATTATCGGACAAAATGTACAGTCGTGGAAAATAAAAAGTAAACACCCCTACTAACTCCTCAACAAACTATCGCAGAAGAAAGTTACTGGTACCGAACGATTAGAAATAAAGTCTACTTTTAAATGATGTATATAAAATTTGATTAGGGGGCCATCTACGTATTAAACCCCTGACCGCCGAGCAAAAGGGCAAAATTGTAATTTTTTTTCTCTGTAATTTTTTTAGAAATCTAAAAAAGGTGATTTTTCAAAAAGACATAAAAAATTTAATTAGGTATAAGAATATAAGCCTTGAGAGTATTACTCATAACAAAATGTTTTAAAACTGCATTATATTTCTAGAATTATATTAATTTAAATATTGCTTCTATTGTCGTGAAACCTGCAGCTTAGTGGACGGATATATCAGTTCGCGGCTGTGGGAAGGTTAAAACGAACCATAACTTTGTTTTTTCAATAGCAGTACAGAATTCTGACTTAAATTAACTCTGCACCCTTCAATTAGTCTAAAAATAAATTTTTATGTATTTCGTACCATAAGTTTCCGAGAGATTAATTATTTTAAAACGAGCGTATTTTAAGGGCTGTATCCAAATTGAAGTTCGGTGCTGGATTGTTAAACGAGAGAGCTCCCTTCTTGATCAAGGCACCTTAAGCAGCTAATTAAGCCTATTAGATGACAGGATCGCATAAGAAATTTCAAAATATTTAGTCACTTCTATCATAGACGGCCCCTTCA
The DNA here is from genome assembly GCA_963932465.1 of Maratus speciosus. Classification (NCBI taxonomy): domain Eukaryota; kingdom Metazoa; phylum Arthropoda; class Arachnida; order Araneae; family Salticidae; genus Maratus; species Maratus speciosus. Next base: position 4,912,690 of record OZ010800.1, read on the forward strand.
ACCATCATTTTGCCGTTTTTTAAGCATCATTTGAAAACTACTTGGAAAAAAAAAATGTGAAATTTTGGATTTCCATAAAGCAGGACTTAATAAATCTGAATCCATAAAAAAATTGTAGGTTGCAATTCATAATTTTTTTAATATTAATGTCATAATTCATAATTCATATCAGAAAATTATAAAAATTGCAAATTCAACGTATTTATGTTTGGGTATATTAGTATTATTGCTACACAAAAAATTAAAACATTAGGATCATAATTTCAGAAGTTATAAATAAAAATATGAAAATGTAATTTAACATTAGAAGCACCAAATTTGGAATGTTTATAATTCAAAAACTTATCATTCAAATGAAATTTGGCGTATAGGCATACTTTGAGCCAAAGATTTGAAATATCTCGTTAAAATTGGGTATTGCCATTGAAAAAAATGAAGTTTGGATTCGTTTTAATATGTAGATGGGCCCTAAGTAAATTTTATATACGTCATTTAAAAGTAGACTTTATTTCCAATCGTTCGGTACCAGTAACATTCGTCTACGATAATTTGTTGAGGAGTTAATAGGGGGTGTTTACTTTTTTTTTCCACGACTGTACATGCTTTTTTTTCACGTACAGAATTTATTTTAATACAAAAAGCAAACATATTTTTTTATAAATGTGTCAAAGTGACGTCATTTAGCTCCGAAATTTGAAACTAAACCTTAAAAGATCAATTTACTTTTAATAAATGAAGTTTTGGCATCAAAACGCAATCTGCAAAATCTAATTTTCGCAATTTAAGTGTAAGCCACATTGTAAATAGCATATGTTACTTAAAATTTAGTATTTCATAAAATTAATGTTATAAGTTTTCTAAATGTACAATAATAGTCGATTTCTTTTTCACTGGATAAATCGAAAGATCTCATACAATGTAAATGCAACACATCTGGTTGCCACGCAGGTAGTACATATTAAAATGCCATATTAATTTTTTTACAGCCTCCAGTTTTTACAAATTATTTTAGAAAAATATTGCCCTGCGTCTAAGATGGGCATTTTAACCGCTTGGGGTCGAGCGACCGGTATACGTACCGTGTAAGGTGTTCAAAATCCGTGATTATTCTCGCTAGTAAATTTTTATTGTAAATTTGCCTTATTTAATCTGAGCATTTCCCCCATTCAATTTGGCAAAAATTTCTGTTTTGAAAAACCGGTGATAAAAGATTGAAAAATCTGTAAAAGACGCTCGGCCAGAAGGGGTTAAAAAAGTCCTTTCTTTTACGACCAAAACTTGCCGAATCTTAATTTTTATCTTTTATGCATTTTCAGTGTTCTCAGACACTAGAAATGCGTCTTTCTGTTTCGGAAAAGAGAAATTTTGTACCACCCTTAGTATTTCTTATCTTTCTGCGAAAAGATTTAAATATATATATATTTTTTACTTTATTTGCTTATTTTACCAAAATATCATACATACTGTGCTCAAATCATTTAAAATACATATTGATTATCGGTATTATTCACATATTTTCCGCTTTATTCGAATATTGGCAGATGTTTTTTTTTCACCAAGTCATTACGTCAAGGACATTTTCTTCTGTGATACGTTAAGAAACTGACATCTGTATATTTTGATATCGCTTATCTACTTACAGTATTTCAATACGTATACTAATGTTTCTAAATACATCATTTGACAAAATTATTCCAGGTTATAAGTATCTTTTTAACAGATAACATAATTAAACCGCGTATAAAAAGATGGGAAAATAGTAATTATAGTTTATTCTACAGAAATCATAAGACAGATGTTTGAAAAATATTTCTACCCTATATATATAAAATCCTAATGAAATGCATTTTATGAAACGGAAGTATGAAACGCAAGTATGAATCGACTGATTGAACAACTGATTATATTTCACGGCGATTTCTCCTAAAATATGGAATACTTTGCGATGAAATTAACACCAAAAATCAATATTGATCCGCAGATTTCAAAACTGGTATTAGAATTTTTAAATTCAAATTAGTTTTCGAAATATTATTTTTTTCTAATTTTATATACATTTTTCTAATGATGGCAACTCAAATTTTAATCATAACTGATATTTCTTTTCGTATTTCAGAAATGGTTATTATTTTTAATTAATTTGTGACCAGTTTGGCCTCACTTGAATCTATGCTAAGAACAATGTTTTTTTTTTTTTTTTTTTTTCATTATCATTTTATTTAATACAAAGCTTTCATTTCAAACTGAAAAATTTAAAATCAATGGCTTTAACTTCTTTCTTTTTTTTTAAAACGAAACGAAAAGAAAAATATATCATATACGCACCGGGTTACCTAAATAGCGCACAAAGGGCGTTGTTTTGCCTGATATGGTAACCTGGCTACTGTTGCTTATTTATTTACCTTTATTTTCTTTTTATTTAAAACAAAAAAAAGTTATAAATTGCTTTGTTCTATAGTTATTAATTAATTATTTTTATTTATTATTAGTTTTCGCCAAATTGTCGTAAAAAAAAATCCACGCCAAACCCGATTAAATATTGCAAGAAATCCTGACATTTAATTTCAAATTCAAAGCAATGTTTTAAATGTACTCTTAGTTATCCAGTCGACCAATTTCGCCAAATTACATAAATCGCCAAAGCACTCACCAAATTATACAAATTGACGTAATTTTTTATTTTAAATAACGAAAGAACAAATACAGGCACAGATGTCATATACGCCCCCATATTGGCGCGGTTTATTCTGACGCCAATGTCGTATACGCAAAGGTACTTAACCCTTAACCGGAATCGTGGGTTCATTTTGACCGGACAACAACAACAAAAAAAAAAACGTTTAATTTTGAAACGCGCGCATCAACACTTAAAGAACTAAATTAAAAAATATATATATAATTTCAAGATATATATGAATAAAAGTTGATTTATATAGTACATGAAACTTTTTTCAATGCGCTTATAACCCATCTAAGTGGTAATTTCATATATATTAGAAAATAACTTGGATTTTAATTAAAGGGTCCTTTTGGACATAAGATTCCACTAATGTGGAACAATTTAGCGATTCCGGTTAAAGGTTAACTGACGCCAAAGTATAGTTATTTTGCTTGATATGGTAATCCGGACGTTGTTGTTTATGGTGGTGATGTTTTCGCTAAAATGGCGTGGGAAAAAAAACGCGCGCCAATATGGGGAGTATATGACATCTGTGACGAAATAAATTATTATAGCATATTGGCGCGGGTTTTTTCTGACGCCAATGTCATATATGCAACGGGTATTTAACTGGCGCCAAAGTGTCGTTATTTTGCTTGATATGGTAACCCGGACGTTGTTGTTTATGCTGTTGATGTTTTCGCCAAATTGCCGTCGGAAAAATGTCGCGTCAATATGGGGTGTATATGACATCTGTGCCTAGCATTGATAAAAATAAAAATAAAACGTCGAAATAAAAATCCCTTGCTGGCGTAAACACGTGTAACTTCCTTACAGCCAAGTGAATGTGACATTTACGATCAACCATTATCGGCATTTAATCTTATAGTCTGGCGATAGATTTTTGGTCGATGGGATAACCAAGTAGTACCGTTTTAATTTACCCTTCGAAAAATAAAAAAATGCTAACTGGCGAGTTAAAAAAAGCTATTGGCGAGATTTTCACCCGGCTAACATAAAAGTATCAAGAATTCTTTGTGATCATGGCATCTTTTATGTAGTTTTATTCGAAAAAATAACTTTGATTCTTTAATCAAAACGGAAACCTTTCTTAGGAAAAGCAAAGTGTTGTAATTTTTATGGCAGTTACATGACTTGGACTATTGTAATATAAGTGAAATCATGGCGATAGAATAATATTTGGCGACTTATCGCCTGTGTCTGGCTAACATTAAAGTACCAAAATGACCGCCTGGAATATAAAAAGCGAAGGAACCCGCCTGAATTGTTGATAATAGTCACATGACTTAGGATATTATTATAGAGATTATTTTCAATTCTAAAAACAGCGCAAAGAATAATATTTCCTAACGATTAAAAATTTATTTACACGTGACTATTAAAAACAGAAAACCCCCCCTTTAAAATTACTATTAAATGAGTACGTGTTACAAGCAGGAAAATATTGAAAATTGTATTTACACGTGAATATTAAAAGAGAAAGGAAACGTTAAAATAATAAATACATTAATATGCGTTTAACCTTTCAGGGGCAAGGTACTTCTATTCGTAAAATGCTCAAATCAGTAAATGGCACCAGAATTTACAAACAAATTTCGAAATACGAAAATGCTTTTGTTCACTTAATAATAAAAGGAAAATTTTCGTTCCAATATTCTGGTACATTTAAGAATTAAAATTAAGTGGTCCAAAAATGAACTACCGCCCTTGAAGGGGTTAAAGCGGTAAATTGTAGTAATTGTAGTAAATTGTATTATGTCAATCGTTTTATAACGCTGTTAAAAAATACCGGGAGGCAAAGACTCTGTTTACTTAATTCATTTTATTTTAGCTGCCTTTCAAATGTTTAACTGGTCTTCTTTAATCAAACACGAAAACAACCGTTGGATGTCTTAATAGCAAATGATTCGGCCTTAAATTTTTGCAATTAAAGGGAATTGAATGGAAACCCGTTTACGGGGAGATCGCTATAGGTTTTTTCAATTATAATTCAATCTTCTCTAATCTTTTTAAAACCGATCAAATTAGCGTGCTTTTAGATTCTGCGGTGTTTAAATGGGGGTTGGCGAACGTAGCTTACAGGGGGCAGAGCCCCCTAGTATGTTTATAAAAACCTAACTTAGCGTATGGGCACATTAGTTACTTTTTCATGTTTAATACAAAATTTATTTGTTTTCAAAATAAGAAAATATGACAATGTATGTTTTTAAAATAAAAACATACATTTTCTTACTTACAAAATTTTACCATTTTTTTTTATTTTAAAAATAATATTTATAGTAAAAAAATTGTCTGAAATGTGCAATAGAATAATTCATAGCACAAAATTTGTTTAAATGTGTTTTGTCCATATTTAAAAATAACTTGTATTGTAATATTATACAGTGCGGCGCAAAAATTTATGCACAAGCTAAATGTTCTTATAAAATGAAAAACATACACCGGAAAGCTTTGGAATTTTTTGCTGTATCTAAACAATTGGATTACAAATTCATGTATTGAATTCGGAAACAATTCATTATGAGGAAAATTATAAATTATAAAAAATAAAAATTGTGGTGTCGCAAAAGTTTATGCACAAAAGCAAAATATTTACATTTCACAAAGCACATACGTCCTTTAGTAGTCTATTGTGCTTCCATTGCACCTGATGAGATCGAATACGCGATTTTCCATTGATAACACGACAGTATGGAAGGTTTTGGGAGCGAGTTTGTACCAGGCTTGCTCGATCGCTGAATTGAGCTTTTGCACCGAGTAATACGGCTTCCCATTCTAGTAGACATCACGTGTGAGCATTCCCCAGATGTTATTGAGATCTGGGCTGAGTGCTGGCCAGTTCATAGCACTGATATTCTGAGATCTAAGCAATTTTTTTGTGCAACGGGAAGTGATTATCGATGCATTGCCTTGCTGAAAGGTACATTTGGGACAACCTAGAAGTTCACCAAACGGTCACAAATGCTCACTCAGAGTTACCTGATGCTTTTGTGAATTTTGTCTGCCATTTAGGAAGCAAAGAGACGATTGCCCATTGTAGCCAAAAGCGCCCCATACCATAAGCTAACCACCATGTTGTTGCCTATGCTCTTCGGACCTTTCCTCAAGGCACGCCAATTGAATGAGAAGCCATCTGGACCATCCTAATTCCGTTTTTTTCATCAGAAAAAAATAACACTAACCCATTTTTTATACATGTGCTTTTGTACTTATTAAAGTCTTGCTTGTTTGTGAGACTGTTTCAAAAAAGGCTTACGAGCTATTTTTTGTTTTTTGATGAATCCTGATTCGGTTATTCATCTGCGTATGGTGTCACGTGATATTTTTTTATCCAAGTCCATTTTTTCTGTTAAAGACACAAGTTGCTAGTTACAGCCAATCTTTTAATTCTTCTATTCTCACGAAATGTGGTTTTTCTCGGCCTTTCTGAGTGATACGCATTTTCGAATTGTTTTCCACGTTGCAAAACACTATAAATACCCTGTTTAGACCGATTTAAAATAATCGAAATTTGCAAAACGGATTTACCTTCAGTTTTCAGCTATAAACTTCTGCAACTATTTCAGGCGAGAACTGCAGAAATCTCGGCATTTTGATATAACTCGTACAGCGATTGCTATGCTTTATACTCTAGGAAAACAGTCTCGCCGATCCTCCACCTAACAGTTTTAAGGAGACATTTGCATAAAATCTCATTTGTGTGTAAACTTTCGCGACATCACAAAAATTATTTTGTTGTTGTTGTTGTTTTGTTGGAATTTCTGATTTTCGAAACTATGATTTTTTTCCAAACTTGAGATATACAGGCTGGGGCAAATAAAAGTGGCCCAAAGAACATAGTTCCAGGTTACAAAGAAACACAGCAAAGGAAAGGAAATACTAGTTCGCTAACCTACCTATAGCAGATGTTGAAAATAAGCACCATCCATCTCTTGGCGCTTTTGGGCCCTGGTCAGCATGTTGCGGACGGCTGACCGAAGTTGGACTTGTGGAATTGCTGCAATCTCATCAGAAATATTCTGGTGTAGTTCTTGAAGACTATGAGGGTTGTTACGATACACCTTAGACTTGAGGTTTCCCCACAAAATGTAATTGCACACTGACAGATCAGGTGACCTGGGTATTCAGCTAGGGCCGAAACCAGACTGACCTCTGCTAACAACTCTGTCCGGAGTGTAGGTTTTTTGACTGTATTTTTCCCTGACCACCATTAGCCACCCTCATCTCCAGCTTTGCACTGATCACAGTTACACTGACATAGCCAGCACTAAGATCTGAACCGGTTTCGATCACGTGGTGTGAGCGTCAATCATTCACGTCCAATCGTATCCACTCGTCCGGGCCACTTTTATTTGCCCCACCCTGTATATTTATGGTCATAGTATTCACCTACAGTGGATATTTGAAAGCATTCCGTTGTACAATTTTATTTTTATTAAAATATTTGCATTGTGCTTAAACTTTTGAGCCGCACTGTATACGAGTAAATAGTGTAATTGTATTTGAGCAAGCTTCGTATTTTTCATTATAAACGAGTAATTGTTTTATTCTAAATTAAAGACAGTGTTTTTACATCAGATATTTATCCTGTTTTTGTTTCGTTTTTTTATTTATAAAAATTTCCAAGCCATACTTTATGTATAACATTTTAAGTAATGTAAGGAAAATATTGTAAGCTTGGAGTAAACACTTTAGAATTGTTTTGACTTAGCCATACCTAAATAGTATAAACTTAGATATATATTTTATTACGATGCCCGGAAGTAGTCAGGATATTTCTATATTTATTTTCAAATTGCATTATATTTAAGTACATAAGCATCATTTCATTTCATGCTTTATGAAGCTCATAATCACATGTATATTATTACTTTCTAAACAAAAAAATTAACGGCTCGTCGTCTTCAACCCGACTGTTGACACAACTGAACCTAACATTGTTACGGGATCTAACACCGGTATTTCCTTCAACAATCCAATATATTGAAAAAAAAAAGTATTAAGAAGTAGTACCAACAGTGATGTGGACATTTTTTGAAATGATACATCTGCTTTCCGGATATTGACATTGGCTATTAAATGTCAGTTTTGTTTAAAGAACGTTAGAGATTTACTTCACAAATAAAGCAGCAACAATTTTATATTTTAAAATAATAATTGGTGGTGTTCAATTTTATGCTTAACCCATTAACCACCGTAACTATAGGATATAAATCTGCAATTATTTCCTGAAATACGTTGACCACCAGAAATTTTGAAAGATAATGTTCGCTTTATTTTATGTCAACGTTTCTGCATTCAAATAAGGCAATTTTTTTTTTCAAAAACTAGGGGGCTCGGCCCCCTACGAGCTACGCTCGCCAACCCCCGCCCAGACACCGCAGACTCTAAATGCACGCTAATTTGATCGGCTTTAAAAAGATTTTGAAAGATTGAATTATAATTTAAAAAACAGTGGCGATCTCCCTATAAACGAATTTCTATTCATTTCTCTTTGATTGGGAATTTTAACGCCAAATCCGCTGCGGTACTACTTGATTATCCTGTCGACCCATTTCGCCAAATTATATAAATCGCCAAACCACTCGCCAAATGATACAAATTGATATAATTTTTATTTTAAATAACGAAAGTACAAATAAATTCGTACAACATTAATAAAAACACAAATAAAACGTCGAAATAAAAATAACTTGATAACGTATACACGTGTAACAACATTTCAAAATAAGCTAATATAAAAGGAATTAAGTAAAGAGAGTCTTTATCTCCTGGTATTTTTTAACAAAGCGAAAAGAAAGTTCTTTTAAATGAGACATTTTAAATTAATTCTCAAAATATCAAATAAATGTCCAGCGCAATTTCTAAATTTAAACTTTTTTGCAATATTATTTTGTGTTCATTTTATGTAATAACTATAATGTGACGTAAATATGACGTAATTTCTCCTAAGACTTCTAACGCATGTTAATGAATTTATTATTTTACAATATCCTTTCTCTTTTAAAATTCACGCGTATACTTTTTATGACGTAATTTTTAATAAGTTCCTGCTTTTTATACGTAATTATTTAATTCTAATTTGAAAGTTTTTTTCCTGTTTATAATAGTCACGTGTAAATAAATTTTTAATTTGAAGCAAACATTATTGCTTGCGCTTTTTATACAGTTGGCAACAGTTTAAATTAGTACAATTTTCTGAAATCTGTAAAAAATATCTCTAGAAATGCTGAAAATTTGAATTTAAAATAGAAATAAAACCTGAAAAAATGAGCCAAAATAAAAAAATAATGCAATCTGCACTCCGGCAAATTCTAACGCATAAAATGATCTAAAAATGATTACACTGTCATGTATAGTTTTTGCTGCTATAAAACTTTTTTAGTGGAACGATTTTGTCCAACTTTAGCATTAAATAACTCTTAAAATAATCCTTCGATTTGAAAACCGTCTGCATCAGCGTGTTTATCAAACATTTTTGTATAAAACCACCGATTTTCATATTTTTGTATGCATTATTTTTGTTAACATTAACGAAAAAAGGCCTCCGGTCACAAAAAAATCAAAACGGCGGCGGCGGCGGTGACAGCGGTAGTTACTTTTTTTAGAATAGAGAGATAGTAGTAGCTTCATAGTTATATTAAGAATGGACGTTTATTTTACCTGTTGCGACAACGCAACACCGGTGGTTAATGGGTTAAAATAAATCTTCACAAAATATTCCATAGTACAGCAAAAATATTCTTTTAAATTGTTTCTAAATTTCAGTTTTTTTTCCTTTCCTTTCTGCAACTAAACAATTGTGAAATGCACAAAAATAGGTAAAACAAAAAGGTTTTTTTTTCGTAATTTTAAAATAATGTACTTTGTTTTTCCGCTGTTCTTTACATTCGAATAAAAATTCGTATAAAGCGAACCACGAGGTGTTGTTTCTAGTCAAAAAGTAAATACTAAATCTCTAAACACAGCAATATGAAATAAGCTTTTATAGGTGAAGATAGAAATAGATATTTTATCTGTTTGCAGCTCAAAGCGGATATCGAATGTCAAAAAGCAAGATCTAAGTACTGTAAGCGAAATAATATCTGAAACTTTTACCGAAAGCTATGCAAAGGTTTATATGGATCCAGATTTTCTTCAGATATCAGTCGAGCAAAAAAGTACATTTTCATGATTCTTTACCATTCCCACTAGACCGTGAAAAGTTTTAAAACGTTCATTTTAGTTTAGGAACTCTCTATTCTCTTGAGGAAAAGAAAATAAATATATTTTATCAAAAATACACTGATAGTTTGGAAAAAATCCCAATTTTAATAGAAATCTGTTTTAAAAATAGTATCTGGAATGTGTTCTGGGACGTATGACATAATAAGGTTATCCATTGGATTGGGTGTCCTGTTTTAAATTTCTTAGAATATAATTTCTATATTATAACACGTAAAAATTTATATTTTAATTTAAAGCAATGCTAAATAAATTAATTTAGTAGAATTTATACCTGAATTCCTGACTAATTCTTTACTCGTAAAATAATTAATTTTTCCGGCGTACATAAAACTGCACATATTATTTTTTAACTGCTGTTAGCCGTCACACAGTCCGCTGCTTTTCAAAATCTTCGAGGTTTAATTTGTCACTGTCAGTTTAACTATAGAGACTAGTGAAATTTTGTTTCGTTTGAAACCCTTGTATTATTTCTAGAGTTATCTGAATAGATAAATTCTAAGAATCCTATATATACTTATTGGTACAGAAACAAAATCCAAAAGTTAATCGAGTCTTATCATCTTTCGATCAAGAGGTCTCAGAGACTGCTCACTCTAGCTATGCGACAATTACTGTGACTGTAGTTGAGGGTTAACCGATTCTATCATTGAACATGCATGTACTAGGGTGGTAAAATGACAAATATTTAAATATTTGCATTTATCTTTTATCTTAAATCTCAGTTTTTATTAGATAAATAATACTTTTATCTTTTAAAAATGAATGTTTTAGATAAATACAATGGCTATGAGTCATATTTGCATACTTGTAAAGAATGTTTTTCAAATCCAATTGTAAAGCTAATAATCCCAGCCTTCTTTAAAAAACGAAAAAAAAAAGGATAACTTTATTATTTATTGTTACTTTACTTAAAGCATTTTGTCAAATACATCTAAATAAAGCAAAACTGAATATACCTCCTAAAAAATGTCTAAATATAATAAGATTACATTCTGTATAATTTACGATTTTCTACATACTTTTTACATAATACTTCACAAAGAAAATTGATGTGTGTAGCACTTATTTACTGAAACATATAAAATTGTTTGAAATCAATATAGTTTCAGTTTATATTACTTAAGCTATGAAAAAATATTCGGGATAACAGCAAAATAATATATTTTAATTTAAGCGGTACATTGAAAGGTAATGTACATAGTTTATTTATAATACTCAATAAGAATCCTTTTTCCTATAAGTGAAATTTGTCTTACAGTGTGATAATCTCCACTAAAATCAATGGTTATCATTCTTTAAATATTAGCTATTTTCTGTTAAAAAACTATTTACTTATCGAATGTTCCAGAAATCTGTTGATAAGGTGATGTATGAAGTCTATATGAAAAAATCATATGATCAAATGTAAAGCATAATTTTTATTACATGTTTTAGAAGTTATATCAGTGGCAGCGATTTTTACCTTTAATTGTTGGCAACCACACTATTCAATCTCAAAAAAGAGTGAGTTACTAAATTTATGTCCCTATGGAAACAGCTACATTTCCCATCATAAAGACAATGAGAGCGAATTAGATAACACTTTCCTAATTACAGTACTCAACATCGGAGCTAAACGAAAAATTGAATTCAAAAGCGTGTCGCACCCGTGAGTTGTAATAGTCTGGAGCAAATTATAAATAATAATCCGATTATGGTGGACGCAATACGAAAATTATTATAAAAATTTTAATCACCCTCATATAACTACATGTTGAAAAATTATGTATCTCTCACATGACAATTCTCTTTAAACACCGAAAATCTCGAATCACAGTCACAGTTTCTTGACTCGGTCAGTTAAGCCCTCAAAAAATTATCGAGCCAGCAGACTATTTTGTAGGTTCGATCCCCGTCAAAACTTTTGGTAAAAACATGTAAAATAAAATACTAGGGTCAATCCATTTCAAGTGGTCCAGCACTGGTTGCTCGACCATTTTTAAAAAATCTGAAATTTTTTTTACAACAACCTTAACATGATGGAAGTTCAAAATGACTATTATTTTAATTTTATTAATTTTTGTTTGTGCATGGCGGCCACCTTTGTTTCATCGTCGACAGAAATTTTCTCACAAGAAGGGTTTACGGAATTGTAAATAATTCATCGTTTATTTTTCCAATTCAAGTGCGGATTAAAGTAATTTGTACATAATATATTGGGCTAAAAATTTGGTAATGGAGTAGTTTCCGAAACTAATTGCTTATTGGTAAAATTTAAGCATAAATTTTCCGTTTTTTTCCAAAATTTGCCCGTTTATTAGAGGAAATGTTTCTAGCAAGGAAAACTGTCAACATGACATAATTTTTTTTTTACAAATTGGCCGAAAGTACTTGTACTTACATGCCGAGTTCCAGATTTGGGACTTGCTTTCTCTTCGCTAAAAAAAATCCCAAATTTTTCAAAAATGATAAAAATCGCACTTTTCAGGCTTTGATATCTCTGGTGGGCACGAGATATAAATCTGAATTTTTTTTTAATAAGAGTATTGTATGGTAGTGTTATGCACAAGAAATTTCAGGATGGAGATTTGACTACAAGCTGAGATATGGCAAGGGCAACATGTCAAAACAATACTGCCAAACTATTGTTTTGTTCTAGTCACAGTTAAATATTTATCTCAGAGTGTCATTTAAATTTATTTTTTAGATTATCTTTAAATAATAGTGACAGAAAATAAAGCCTTTTGCAATTAATTTTAAAAATAATTATGCCTAAGGCCTACATTTTGTATGGTTTCAGTAATTTTTGTTGTAATTTTAGTAACTAAAAGAAACCACAGAACTTTTACATAAATAAATAAATAAATATATATATATATACAAGACCTGAGATAAAAACAGTGTAGGGAAAGAGAAAAGCTGTTAATGTTGGCATATTTGTTGAGACATGATCAAACGTGTCAAAACACATTCCTGCTTGTTGGTTTAAAAACCACAATTTTAATGCTGCTTGACAGTCCCTGAAACTTGTTTCTACCGTAAATATGTTTCTGTAAGTGAAACATTATGCAATGTTACCATGTATCAGCCTCAAGTAATTTTCAAAAAGTAAAGATACCCAAAGCCTTTTCAAAATTTATGTTTCAGAAAAATCACATTTTCCCATAAGAAGTAAGGTAGGAATTATTAATGAATTGAGACTTGCACATAGTGATTTCAAAGTATATTTCTATGAGCCAGCAGTCCCAAGATCTTCAATCAAGTTATCAAGAGATGACAAGACTTGGTTCCTACAAATAAAATTTTGAGAAAGATCAAAATTGTGGTTTTTGAACCAACAAGCAAGAATGTGTTTTGGCACGTTTGATCATGTCTCAACAATTATGACAACATTAACAGCTTTTCTTTTTCCCTATGTTGTTTTTGTCTCAGGTCTTGCATAAAAAAAATTTCCTTTATGTAAAAGTGCTGAATTTTCTTTTAGTTACTAAAATTACTTACAACAAAAATTACTGAAACCATACAAAATGTATGGCCTTAGGCATAATTATTTTTTTAATTAATTGCAAAAGGCTTTATTTTCTGTTACTATTATTTAAAGATAATCAAAAACATAAATTTAAATGACACTCTGAGATAAATACTGACTACAACAAAATAATAGTTTGGCAGTATTGTTTTGACATGTTGCCCTTGCCATATGTCACCTTGCAGTCAAATCTCCATCCTGAAATTTCTTGTGCATAACACTACCATACAATACTCTTATAAAAAAAAAATTCAGATTTTTATCTCGTGCCCCACCAGAGATATCAACGCCTGAAAAGCGCGATTTTTGACATTTTTGAAAAATTTGGGATTTTTTTTAGCGAAGAGAAAGCAAGTCCCAAATCTGGAACTCGGCGTGTGAGTACAAGTACTTTCGGCCTATTTGTAAAAAAAATTATGTCATCTTGACAGTATTCCTTGCTGGAAAAATTTCCTCTTGCAAACGCACAAATTTTGGAAAAAAAACGGAAACTTTATGCTTAAATTTTACCAATAAGCAGTTAGTTTCGGAAACAAGTCCATTACCATATTTTTAGCCTAATGTATTCTGTAGAAATTGCTTTAATCCGCATTTGAATTGGATAAATAAACGATGAATTATTTACAATTCCGTAAACCCTTCTTGTGAGAAAATTGCTGCAGGCTATGAAACAAAGATGGCCGCCATGCACAAACAAAAATTAATAAAATTAAAATAATAGTCATTTTGAAACTCCATTATGTTAGGGTTGTTGTACAAAAAATTTCAGATTTTTTAAAAATGGTCAAGCAACGAATTGATGATTTTCTGGACCACTTGAAATGGATTGACCCACTAATTTATAAAATAAATTCAAACTATATCCTATAGATGGCAGCACCAAACATTTTCTCTTACTCTGAAGTAGAGGAAGTTACCCTTATGTTCTAGAATGAGTTTATCGTCTTCCCCAATTTTATCCTTGTGTGATATCCGTGAAATCCTACATCAATGCGTTATATAATCTCTTATCAGACTTTCCTGCTACAGTACACACTCTGCTGCCCACCTCCTGAAGGAGAACACCCGATAAGATCTCATTTCCGGCCGAAATGAGTCAAATTCCACCATCTCCACCACCACATCCACCGGCTCATGGCTCCTGCTGAAGTTGAATTGTCAGTCTTCCACTACTTCGGACAATAAGAATTATTTTTTTAACTACTGAAATAGACCAAGTGAAAAAGAAAGTCTTCTTACGAGCCATTTTACCACTAAATATCAAAATTTTTTTAGAAAGCTTCATACAGGATACGAAAACATTATTTTTTCACTCCTGAAAACTTCAAAAAAAATTTGACAATAACGACTGCTTTTTTTTTTTTTTTTTTTTTTTTTTTTGCATTTAAAATATCGGATGACCTCTGTCCTTCTTTCCCTTTTTTTGGCATATTTACAAATTACGCATTGACTCCAAAATTCAAAATACGCAAAAAAGAAAATACTCAACCGCATGTACTTTTAATTTGCTTTCCAAAACTGCAAACCATTTCAAAAAATACAGGAATTAACCGTTTGAAAAAAATTCTCTCCCAAAGTTCCTTTTCGGGTTTTTTTTTTTTTTTTTTTTTTTTTTTTTTTTTTCATTTAAAATACTGGATGACCTCTGTCCCTCTTTCACTTTTTCGGCATATTTACAAATTACGCATTGACTCCAAAATTCAAAATACGCAAAAAAGAAAATACTCAACCGCATGTACTTTTAGTTCGCTTTCCAAAACTGCAAACCATTTAAAAAAATACAAGAATTAACCGTTTGAAAAAAATTCTTTCCCAAAGTTCCTTTTCGTTTTTTTTTTTTTTTTTTTTTTTTTTTTTTTGCATTTAAAATACCGGATGACCTCTGTCCCTCTTTCCCTTTTTCGGCATATTTACAAATTACGCATTGACTCCAAAATCCAAAATACGCAAAAAAGAAAATATTCAACCGCATGTACTTTTAATTCGCTTTCCAAAACTGCAAACCATTTCAAAAAATACAAGAATTAACCGTTTGAAAAAAATTCTTTCCCAAAGTTCCTTTTCGGGTTTTTTTTTTCGTTTAAAATACCGGATGACCTCTGTCCCTCTTCCCCTTTTTCGGCATATTTACAAATTACGCATTGACTCCAAAATTCAAAATACGCAAAAAAGAAAATACTCAACCGCATGTACTTTTAATTCGCTTTCCAAAACTGCAAACCATTTCAAAAAATACAAGAATTAACCGTTTGAAAAAAATTCTTTCCCAAAGTTCCTTTTCGGGTTTTTTTTTTTTTTTTTTTTTTTTTTTTTTTTTTTTTTTTTTTTTTTTTGCATTTAAAATACCGTATGACCTCTGTCCCTCTTTACCTTTTCGGCATATTTACAAATTACGCATTGACTCCAAAATTCAAAATACGCAAAAAAGAAAATACTCAACCGCATGTACTTTTAATTCGCTTTCCAAAGCTGCAAACCATTTCAAAAAATACAAGAATTAACAATTTGAAAAAAATTCTTTCCCAAAGTTCCTTTTCGGGTTTTTTTTTCATTTAAAATACCGGATGACCTCTGTCCCTCTTTCCTTTTTTCGGCATATTTGCAAATTACGCATTGACTCCAAAATTCAAAATACGCAAAAAAGAAAATATTCAACCGCATGTACTTTTAATTCGCTTTCCAAAACTGCAAACCATTTCAAAAAATACAAGAATTAACCGTTTGAATAAAATTCTTTCCCAAAGTTCCTTTTCGGTTTTTTTTTTTTTTTTTTTTTTTTTGCCGCATTTTCCCGTAGGAATTAATAATCCCGTAGGTACGCACATTTTTATATAAAAAAAATACACCTAATTTTATACAATAGCTATGAATTTTAATACTGTATACCAGGTATAATCGGATCTAGGGGTGAACTAATTAGTTAAAAAAAAAAATTCACTTAGGAGTTTGATGTGTAAGAAAATAGTTACGTGTAGACCCCCGATTTTTGCAACTAAATATCAATATTTTAACACGGAAATTTCATACAGTCATCGAAAATATATTTATAACTCATAAATTTGCTTCAGAAATTATAGAGGAAAATAGTCAATTGGAATTTCAAAAATTTTCCCGTATATTCCATTTGTCGTAAAGAGAAGAAAAGAAAAAGAAAAAAGAAAGAAAGATAGAGAAAAGTAACAGAAGAAAAACACTGCTTTTTACTTCCTTCTATCTTCAATAGAAGAAAGTATTGTAATCGAAATTTTTTTCAACTTCCGGTTTTCGACGGATTTACACGTTTTACGGGTCAGAGATCCTAAAAAACATATTTATAGAAAATGTCTGTCTGTCCGTGCGTCCGTATGTCCGTGTGTCCGTATGTCGCATTGTACCATCAAAAATTGTATGAAGTTATGCATAGAATTGAATTAATTTTTTTTAAGTTTTTGGCTATGGCAAGCAGGTCCTCCATTAATTTGGAAAAAATCCGCCGGTAGGGGGCGCTGTAATAGTGATTTTTGTGCATTTTGAATACTGTACCATCGAAAAGTGTATGAAGTTATGCATTGAATTGAACCAAATTTTTTGTATATGTTTTTAACCATGGCAAGAAGGTCCTCCCCGAATTTGGAAAAATTCCGACGGTAGGGGGTGCTGTAATAGCGATTTTTGTGCCATTTTCAATATTGTTCCATCGAAAAGTGTATGAAGTTATGCAACCAAATTTGGACCAAATTTTTTGTATGTGCTTTGACCATGGCAAGAAGGTTCACCCTGAATATTGAAAAATTCCACCTGGAGGGGGCGCTGTAATAGAGATTTTTGTGCAATTTTCCATATTGTACCATCGAAAAGTGTATGAAGTTATGCATAATTGTAATAAAAATACTAATAAAACTAATAAAACGAATTATTAGTATTTGTAACAACATTTTAAAATATTAATATACATGGGATAGAAGAAAGTTTTGGGATTGGTACATCCAACTAGTTACAACTAGTGATGGGCGATTCTCGAGAATTCGACAATCGAGAAAAATCATCATCGTAAAAAATCACAATCGATACAGCCATCGATTAATTCATAGAATCTACAATCGAGATTTTTTACAATAACGAGAAAAGCTAAAAACAGTTATTGGAAAACTTAGCTATTATTCTGGCCGACAATTTCATAGTAGTGATAGGGCTTAGTGATGGGCGATTCTCGAAAATTTACCAATCGAAAAAAATCTTTATCGTAAAATACACAATCGATACAGTCATCGATTACTTTCGAGAATCTACAAAGGAGATGTTCTAGAATCGATTATTGAAATCATTGTTTTTACATATATATAAGGCAGATTTTATTAAATATAGAGTAACTGAAAACAGATGGAATAAAAAAACAACAAACCAAAGGGAAACTATAAAGGAGCCATAAGACTGGAAAAGTCTTGTAAGGGTGCTCCCTGGTTGAAAAAAGCTGAAAAAACGCGAGTAGCTATGAAGAGGTAAGGGGAGTTTAAGTATCAAAAATTAGAATTTTTCGGCAATTAGTACCAAAATGGCCAAAGAAATAAGAATCAAAAGCACCCCCTAGTGGCAAAAATATGAACTAAAGGATGATAAAAGGGATCAAAATTTTTTATTGATTTTTCTACGTCATTTGAGATTGGATCTTTAATTTCCCCATTTTTATAAAGTCTTCGACTGGAATACATTAAACGAACTCCCGCGGGAGCAAAGTAGGAGGGAGGGGCAAGGAAAGTGCATAATATGAATAAGTGGTCACAGGACTTTCCAACGATATGGCACATGAGGGGTGTCGGCTAAATTTAGTAAAGTGCCCCCGCTCGCGGGCAAAGTAAGGGGAGGGGCGCGGGCGATATATAAAATGAAATAGTAGTCACAGAGCTTTCCAATGATATATCATATGAGGGGTGTCAGCAAAAGATAGAAAAGAGTCCCAACTCCCAGGATTCCTATTATCGTGCCCCCCGCCCCCCCCCGAAATATACCCTGCCCATCCTCCTCTTTGAAATTTTCATATATTAAAAATTATTTATCGGAGGGCTCCGTAAAAAAATCCGATCTAAAATGTTTAAAAACGCTACGATTTCAAAAAAGTTCGAAAAGTGCCTCTCTCGGGGCGCCAAACTAAGGAAGGAAGAAGAAAGGTTCATAATATGAAAGAGTAACTTTGCGATGATAACCGAAAACTTTCCGATGATAGATCAAATGACTGGTCCAAAAAAAGTTTGAAATCTACCCCTCCCACGTGGGTTCCCTCTTTTATCCTAGAATATACCCGGAAATCACGCAGTCCCACTTTTAAAATTTTATATTTAATAAATAATATTTATCGGAGAGCTCCATTAAAAAACCTCATTTAATGATATTTATTGTAGAAATCTCTACAATTAAAAAAAAAGTCATCCCCGCACCGCTCCCCCCTCCCCGAACCCCTTCCGGAGTTCAACTCTGGGAGGAGAAAGGTTCATAATATGAAAGAGTGGTGAAAGGACTTTCCGATGATATGTCAAGGAGAGGTTTGGTAAAAGTTTGAAAATTACCCGCCCCCCCTCCCTTTGTGCACTCTCGCGCACCCCAGAATTCACTCACCTTCCTCTTTGAACTTTTTATATTTAATAAATAGTATTTATCCGAGTCTCCAGGTATGGGGCAGCTTGGCAGAGCTAAAATAAGAGAAACATTGAAAATTCGTGGCAAAATGACATTAAATTTAACAGTAAAGTTTGAAACTAGGACTATACAGAACTGAATACATAAACCACTATGCTTCATAACCCACATCGGTTAATAGCAATAAAATGATAAGTGCCAGTTAAACTGATGGCATTGAGCTCACAGGTTATTAACACTAACTGTATATTATACTCTTATTTCAAAGAATAATGTCCTTCAAAAAATAAATGAAGGGAAATATCCCCCGTTTGCCCCTTTTATACTTAACCAATGAACCTCCGAATCTAATCAGGGAAACTCCTTAACTATAATAAATCAGTATATCAAATTTGAAGCAAATTAGATAATTCTGCGTGAAAAAAAGGAACATATCGCTAAATTAAGGGTGGTCTAACCCCTTTAACCCTTTTATACTTAACTAATGAACCTCCAAATCTAATCAGGAAAGCTCTTTATCAGAACAAACATAGAAAAAAAAATTAAAGTAAATTGAATAATTCTCCATGAAAATCCATTTATCTAAATTAAGGGGACTTGCCCCCTTTTCGCCCTTGTATACTTAACCAATGAACCTCCAAATCTAATGAAGGAAGCGCCATATCGGAATAAATCGGTATATTAAATTTGAAGCAAATCCAATAATTCTGCATGAAGAACCCTTTTATCTAAATTATGGGAAGACTAGCCCCTCCCCTTTATACTTAACCCATAAACCTCCAAATCTAATCAAGGCAATTTCTTAACATAATAAACCGGTATCCCAAATTTGGAGCAAATCGAATAATTCTGCATGAAAAACCCATTTATCTAAATTAAGGAGGGGGTCTACCCCCCTTTCCCCCCTTTATACTTAACTAATGAACCTCCAAGTTTAATCAGGGAAGCTCCTTAACATAATAAACCGGTATATCAAATTTGGAACAAATTGAGTAATTCTGCATGAAAAACCCATTTATCTAAATTAAGTGGGGGACCAGCCCCCCTTCTCCCCTTTATCCTTAACCAATGAACTTCCAAGTTTAATCAGGGAAGCTCCTTAACTTAATAAACCGGTATACCAAATTTGGAGCAAATCAAATAATTCTGCATGAAAAGCCCATTTATCTAAATTAAGGGGGGACCAGCCCCCTTCTCCCCCTTTATACTTAACCGTAAACCTCCAAATCTAATCAAGGCAACTTAACGTAATAAACCGGTATACCAAATTTGGAACAAATCGAATAATTCTGCATGAAAAACCCATTTATCTAAATTAAGGGGGGGCGGACCAGCCCCCCCTACTCCCCCTTTATCCTTAACCAATGAACTTCCAAGTTTAATCAGGGAAGCTCCTTAACATAATAAACAGGTATACCAAATTATGAGCAAATCAAATAATTCTGCATGAAAAGCCCATTTATCTGAATTAAGGGGGGGGGTCTAGCCCCCTTCTCCCCCTTTATACTTAACCCGTAAACCTCCAAATCTAATCAAGGCAACTTCTTAACATAATGAACCGGTATACCAAATTTGGAACAAATCGAATAATTCTGCATGAAAAACCCATTTATCTAAATTAAGGAGGGGGTCTATCCCCCTTTTCCCCCTTCATACTTAACTAATGAACCTCCAAGTTTAATCAAGGAAGCTCCTTAGCATAATAAACCGGTACGAAATTTGGAGCAAATCGAAGAATTCTGCATGAAAAACCTATTTATCTAAATTAAGGAGGGGGGACCAGCCCCCCTTCTCTCCCTTTATCCTTAACCAATGACCCGTCAAAACTAAACAGCAGAACGCCTTATCAGAATGAACATAAAAAAAATTGAAGCAAATCGTACATTTTAATCAAGAGTTATCGTGTTACGTACATACATACGTACGTACGTACGTACAGTACATGCATACACACAGAACCGACGGGTACATTAGCTCTCAGGCTTAGATAGCCTGTGAGCTAAAAAGAGATTGGATAAGCAGATGGACTCCTTTGAAAAATTATGACTTAAACCAGAAATGCGGTAAGTTTGACTCTGAAAGCTTCATTTCCATCTCGCATTTCGGCAAATCTCTTCTCGATGATTTTTCCAGCATTTCGACGCTTCCAGATGGCAAGCTGCTCGATGGTTGGTTCTCTCGCGGTTTTAAACCTTTCGGGATGGGAAGTCTCTCGAGAGTTTCCTCTCGTCCTTTTCAACCTTTCCCGATGGGAAGCCTCTCGCTTGTTACTCTCGTCCTTTTCGAAATCTCCCAATGAAAAGCCTTTCGAGGATTTCTCTCGCGCTTTTCAACATTTCGCTATGAGAAGCTTTTCGAGGATTTCTCTCGTCCTCGGCAGAGAAGAAAAGTAAGAAAATTTATCGAGAGTACCAAGGGACGAGATAGAGAAAAAGGCATGACAATGAGCTGTGAAATGAAGCTTTAATTTTCAAAGTTTCTCTTATTTTAGCCCTACGAAGATGTCACATACCTGGAACCCTCCGATAAAAATTATTTATTAAATATAAAATTTTCAAAGAGGAAGGTGGGTCGGGTGATTTCGAGGGAGGAGGACGTGAGAGTGGACTCATGGGGTGCAATTTTAAAAATTTTACCGAACCCTTCCTGTGGCATATAATCGAAAAGCCCTTTGACCACTCTTTCATACTATGAACCTTTCTTCGCTCAAAGCGGGGTGTGGAAGGGGCGAACAAATTTTTAAAACCGTATCCGATTTCTATAATAAATTTAAATATCACTTTAAATATGGGTTTTTTATGCAGTCTTCCGGTAAATATTATTTATTGAACATAAATTTTTAAAGTAGCGGCTGTGTGACTGCCGGGGAGAAAGAGTGGGCCCACGGGGGGAGAGAGGGGGAGCAATTTTCAAACTTTTTTTGGACCAGTCATGTGATATGTCATCGGTAAGCTCTCGGATGACTCTTTCATATTATGAGACTTTCTTCCTCCCCTCCCCAATTTGGCCCCCACTGCGAGGGTAGTTTTTTCAGCTTTTATCATTTTAGATCGGATTTTTTTATGGAGCCCTCCGCTAAATATTATTTATAATATATGAAATTTCAGGACACTTTTCCAAA
Organism: Maratus speciosus; assembly: GCA_963932465.1. Taxonomy (NCBI): domain Eukaryota; kingdom Metazoa; phylum Arthropoda; class Arachnida; order Araneae; family Salticidae; genus Maratus; species Maratus speciosus. The sequence goes on from OZ010800.1 coordinate 4,934,836, forward strand.
TTTAGCCAAGACCCCTCATGTGACATATCGTTAGAAAGGTTTGTGACTACTTATTAGTGCTATGCACTTCCGGTGGCCGCCCTCCTCCACTTTGCCACCCCGGAGGACACTTTTCCAAATTTAGTCAGTACCCCTCTTATGAGATATCGTTGAAAAGGTCTGTGACTACTTATTGATGTTATGCACTTCCGGTGACAGTCCCCCCCACTCTTTGCCCCCCCCCCTGGGGGACACTTTTTCAAATTTAGTCAAGACCCCTCGAGTGAGATATCGTTGGAAAGGTCTGTGACTACTTATTGATGTTATGTACCTACGGTGTCCCCACCACCACTTTGCCCCCCACCCGGGTCACTTTTCCAAATTTAGCCAACACCCCTCTTGTGAGATATCGTTGGAAAGGTCTGTGACTATTTATTGATGTTATGCACCTCCGGTGACAGTCTCCCCCAATTTGCCCCTCCCGGGGGACACTTTTTCAAATTTAGCCAAGACCCCTCATGTGAGATATGGTTGGAAAGGTCTGTGACTACTTATTGATGTTATGCTCCTCCGGTGTCCATCCCCCCATTTTCAACCCCCCCCCGGGGGACACTTTTCCAAATTTAGCCAAGACCCCACATGTGAGATATCGTTGGAAAGGTCTGTGACTACTTACTGATGTAATGCACCTCCGGTGGCCGCCCCCCCCCCCACTTTTCCCCCACGGGGGTGTTTTTCTAAATTTAGCCGTGATCCCTCATGTGACATATTGTTGGAAAGGCTTATGACCACTTACTCATGTTATCCACCTCCCCCACCCCTCCCCCCTTTCCCCCCACGGGAGGGCATTTTTATAAATTCAGATCCAGACTTCTCATGTGACATATGGTTGGAAAGGCCTAAAGACCTGTGACGACTTAATCATATTATGCAGCTACTGTGCCCCTCCGCTCGCTTTGACCCCTCCCCCAAGAGATCTGGTCCGACGTTCATTCGTTTCGATATTATATTTTTTACAAGATTTTGTAGTGCATGCACACCACACCCGCCTGCTATCATATATCAGTGCCGTATATAGTGGGTAACCTGTTCGTGATTTCATATTACAAGATTACGTATAAATTAGGGGCCCCGATTAAAGGAGGGGCCCGCTAGCGGTCGAAGTCACCTAGTCTTTATTAACATCGACTCATTCCAGTTCACCCGCAGACGATTCTTGATAAATGTATGACGTATATAATACATAATATATGATTTATAAAAGAAATTTGCAAACTGTAGTCATCGAGAAAAAATTTATACAATCGAAAAATATCGAGATGTCCATACAATCGAGAAAATCGAGAAAAACATCTCGTTATCGCCCATCACTAGTTACAACTAAATATCAATATCAGGAAAATTATACACAGGCTTTGGACAACACGAAATGTATTTTTTTAAACTTTTAAACGCCTCCCCCCCTCCTCCCTCTCCCGTTGCAGTTATATCGAGCCCTTTTGCCGGTGATTCTTTTTTTTTTTTTTTTTTTATTTATTTTTTATTTTTTACGATTTTTCACACCGTCCGCGGACACGTATTTTATATAACATACAATAGTGGCCAAAATTGTGGACACTTTTATGTAGCTTTCATTACAAAAAGTAAAAAGCTACCTACTGCGGCCGTCCGAAGGAAAACACTTCGGGAAATTTTGCTATATTTTCGGCCATTCATGACCCAGAGATACCAAAACCACCCTCCGTTGAAATGCTGACTTTTATATATATATATCCATACATATTTATTTATTTATTTATATCTGAATTTTTTCATGCTGTAACTCTCGAATTTTTTAACCGATTTGGATGAAATTTTTCTTATACATAGTACAGTCGTGGAAAAAAAAAGTAAACACCTCTTACTAACTTCTCAACAAATTATCGTAGAAGAAAGTGACTGGTACCGAGCTATTGGAAATAAAGTCTACTTTTAAATGATGTATATAAAATTTGTTTAGGGCGCCATCTACATATTAAAACGAACCATAACATTGTTTTTGTCAATAGCAGTACACAATTCTGACAGCATAAATGAACTCTACACCCTTCAATTAGCCTAAAAACGAATTTTTATGCAATTCGTACCATAAGTTTCAGAGAAATTAATTATTTTAAAACGAGCGTATTTTAAGGGCTGTATCCAAATTGAAGTTCCGAACTCGATTGTTAACCGAGAGAAGCGCCTTCTTGATCAAGGCACGTTTAAGCGTCAATGAAACCTGTTTGATTGCAGGATAACAGAATGAATTTCAAAAATTTACTCACTTCTATCATAGACGGCCCCTTGAACCATCATTTTGCCGTTTTTTAAGCATAATTTGAAAACTACGTGGAGGAAAAATATGAAATTTTGGATTTCCATAAAGCAGGACTTAATAAATCAAAATCCATCCAAAAAATTGTAGGTTGCAATTCATAGTTTTTTCGAATATTAATTTCATAATTCATAATTCATAAATCATATCATAAAATTATAAAAATTGCAAATTCAACGTATTTATGTTTGGGTATATTAGTATTATTGCTACACAAAAAATTAGCTCATTAGGAGCATAATTTCAGGAGATATAAATAAAAATATGAAAATGTAATTTAACATCAGAAGTACTAAATTTTGAATGTCTATAATTCAAAAACTTATCATTCGAATGACTTGAAATTTGGTTTCTAGGCATATTTTGAACCGAAGATTTGAAATATCTCGTTAAATTTGGGTACTGCTATTGAAAAAAATGAAGTTTGGATTCATTTTAATATGTATATGGCCCCCTAAGCAAATTTTATACACACCATTTAAAAGTAGACTTTATTTCCAATCGTCCGGTACCAGTAACTTTCGCCTACGATAATTTGTTGAGGAGTTAGTAGGGGGTGTTTACTTTTTTTTTTCCACGACTGTACATACTAATGTCTCGACTGAATTCGATGGCCAGCTTCATCCACCATCTTGTTTCAATAGGGCGGCCATTTGAATTTTTGAAATTTTGTTACGTTTTCTAACATTGTATACTTATAGAAAATGTTACGTTTCACAAAATGCAAACTCTTATGTATCATTTTAAACAGAATGTTAGAAACATTCAAAGATATTTTAAAGTCACACAATGTAAGTTAACAACATAGGTCATTTTAAAGAGAAAGTTAGGAAACCTAAAAATTTCCAAAAGTGTCTACAAAATTCAAATGACCGCCATTTTGAAACAAGATGGCGGATTAAGCTGACCAAAGAACTCGGTTGAGACAGTAGTATGTACTATGTATATGAAAAATTTTATCCCAATCGGTTCAAAAATTCGATAGTTACAGCATGACAAAATTCAGATATATATATATATATATATATGTGTGTGTGTGTGTGTGTGTGTGTGTGTGTTAGCCTTTCAAGGGAGGGTGGTTTTGGTATCTGGGTGTCATGATCGGCGAAAATACAGCAAAATTTCCCGAAGTGTTTTCCTTCGGACGGCTGCAGTAGGTAGCTTTTGACTTTTTGTAATGAAAGCTAACTAAAAGTGTCCACAATTTTGGCCACCACTGTATAAAAATCTTTAAGCATTTGGACAATTATAGGTTGTGAAACTTATTATATTTTTGTGAAATTTATTTTATTTTTGCGAAAAATAACATATTGTAACGAAAAGTGAGATCCTGTTACTCAAATGAGAAGTGTTCTTATGAGCGCTTTTACCCTTAAATTCAATTTTTTCATGATTTTTTTTCATTTAAAAATATAAATTCAGACAAAATCGAATTAACCCTTAAATGCCTGGTGTTACTTTTCGGCAACATACCCAATTTAGGCTCTAAAATACTATTAGAATAACACTGAAACTATAATGCCTAATGTTGCCAATAAAACACATTCTGAAAATAGTATAAAATCGATTTTCAACATGTAGATGGCAACACTTGTGCTGTTTAAGAATAAAGATAGATTTATTTTTTCAATGGTCGCTACTTGTTCTTTTTGTTTTGTTTGGAAGCTTGCGAAATACCCTATTTTGACCTGCAGTGAGCAAGTAAATTTTTTTTCTTATTATAGTTCCTAAAATTCTTGTGTGTTTAATAGTATAGAATTTTATCAAGGAAAATTATTTTTTCAATTAAACACCAGTATTGCTGATGAGTAACAAACTGTTTTTTAGCCATAAACTATACTTAAAACAAAATATGATTTTTTTAGGTATTTTTCCCATGATTTATTTAAAAAATGAAAGCCGAAAAACATTATTACAATGATTTTTGAAAAATCAGGCATTTAAGGTTTAAAGATATAGAATCATACACATTTGAGGTTCATTTAAGGTTATTATCAAGGGTCCGGGCAAAGCCGGGCGGATCAGCTAGTATAATATAAAAGTTATAACTACCAAATCACAAAAATAATTTTCCACCCATGTAATATTTTTTCTCAAAAAAAAAAAAAAAAAAAAAAATGCACAAGAAATTGTGAGCATTCTGACTAAAGAGAACATTTTGCATTTTTAAGATCTATAAATTTTATCACTTTTATTTTCTAAAAAATACTATGAAAATAGATCTATTTCTGAATGTTGATTTATTGCCACTCGATTATCAAACGTGTACTACATATACGGAAAAAAACATTTATGTTCAACTCCTTTTAAAACGTTCGCTCAGGGAAAAAAAGGCTAAAGAATGTTTTTTTTTCTTTTTTTTCTTTTTCTGCAAACAAAAGTAAAATATTTTTATTGGGCTAGACCTTTGAATTCCATCAGCAACTGTAAAATTCGTGTTTATAGAAATATTTTTCTTTTTGGAAACAAGTTCTCTCTGAAAATATTTAACACTATGGACTTATAGTGTACTATCAAATTTTTTACAGTTATATCGGAATAAATATGGCTCTAAGTAAAAAAAATAAATAAATGAAAGAGGTTTGGAACAAAGAACCGTATGTGGCAATAGACTTCAGGATATTTTTAATGCTTTCTCTGGTTTAACTTAGAAAAACTATCACTCTGCCTTTCTTCTTATCATTTTTACATACATATGACATTCATCTGTGGAAGAGATTAGCATCAGCATTTTTCACAATAAAAAAAAAAATATCCAGCATTGAAAACAATGGAACATTAACTAATACATGCATAACATGGATCCCCATTGGCTTAATTTACGTTTTTCAATATCTGCATCTTCTGTTCATCTTGTCACGCCATAATAAGAAGAAATCCCCGCCGGCTCGGCCTACAGATGCAGGTAGATCTCGATGCTAAGTACTAATTTCACCAACAAAAATTAAATCATGATTAGAGATAAACCCACTTCAACAATTTCATTTGGCCGCTTTTGACGTGTTTTTAATTTCATTATTATATAAGAGCTGCTTTTAACAGAATCATGTTAAGGCGGTATTAAAAAAAAATATTTTCCATGCTCAACAACTCGATATTTTCGGACACATTTTCAGATTCATCTTTAAAAGAAAAAACATGAAACTTTGCTGACGTGATTTTTTATGAGATTTATAAGCGACCTGTTTTTAGGGTTCCGTACTTAAAAAGTAAAAACGGAACCATTATAGGATCACTCCTGTGTCTGTCTGTCACAGCCATTTTACTCGTAAACTATGGAACGTGGAAAGTTCAAATTGGGGGAAATAATAAAGACTATTGACCCACATATTTTCAGATTATTAAACATTTATAAATATATTCAGTAAAAATGTGGAGGGGCAAATTAAGTTACTTGAAAAAAAAAAATTATTTCTATATCGTCAGGAGTATCGCGTGAAAGCTTTCGTAACGGTGAATCCAAAAATACATTTCTTTTAATTTTAGGTATTACATTTTCAAAGATATCGTCAAAAATGTATCGGAAAAGTATGTTTCCTCCCCCCCCTCCATCTAATTTTGAATCTACCGAAACTAAAATAATGAAAAAATTAGAGGTAGGAGACGTTAATTTAAACCTTGCAGGAAAATTATAGCAATCACTCTAGGTCACATAGTTTTTGTGAAAATCGCATTTATCCGTTACACAAAAATTTCGATTTACGGACATTCAGCAAAAGTGTCGAGCAGCGCTAGAGGTACCTATCGTAGCAACGAGCCGTTAATTCCCAAATTGGCTCAGACGAGCTCAGCAATCTGATTGGCTAAAACTGATATTTATATGGTAGAAATTATATTTATTTTCTTATGAAGTAGTGTAATGTAAAATAAAATGCAATTATAATGACTTAAATTGATTTATTTTGTTAAATTTGATCAAAATTACAGTAAAGTAATCCAAAATATTAATATTAAAACAATCATATTGCTGAGATCGGCTGAGCCAATTTGGGAATTAACGGCTCGTATCGTAGCAGAAGTATAACAGCATTGCTGATCATGATTTTCGAAAAAAATCGCCAGTAATTAGCCGAGATATTAACCCTTAAAGATGTGGACGGTTTGAACATACATAATGCCAGAGGCGGCGTACCCTATGTACCATCGGCTTTTAAGGGCCAGATAACAACTTTTAATGTTATATATGTGTAATGCAATGGTCAGTAACAGTATAAAAGCAATAAACGTCAAATTGTTAAAAACAGACTAATTAAAGGGGTCTCAGAACTCTTAAAACTTCAAAAATTTTAATTTTAATTTTTTAGGTATTAATCTTCTATCTTTTCTGAACATTTTAATATAATTATTTCCTTCAAATTCTCATTAGAACAGAAGTGGCTTTTAGAATTATACCCGCTCTATAGCTGAAGCGGCATTTTTGAATCTTTTAAGTCATTTTTCTCCAAATGACTTTTTTGTGCATAACGCGCACGATATTTCAAAAACTGTTGAATATTTTTTCATGAAATTTTCAAAACATACGTTTCTTGTTAATCTGTATAAACTGAACCTAAAATTTCCTTTTTATTGTTCAAAAAGTTTTTTTAAAGTGATTATGTTGTTGAAATTTTCAAAATTTTGTATTAGCTAAATACAACTTTCTATTAAAAATATAAAAATTGTTTAAAATGCAAATTTATTTAGGTTCAGGGTAATTACTACAGTCTGAAGTATAAGTAGACACCAAAAATTTCTTTCTAATTGCAATATTTATTTTGTAATCCTGCGCTTAAACTGTTATACCAATTTTTTGCTTGACAAATGTCTGACAATTTGGAGCTCTCTATAAATGCTAATTATGCATCTTGCATTTTTTTAAATACATGAAATAAAAGATAATACTTATATCTTCCACCCCCAATAAAAATTGTGTTTTAAAATCATATGTATTTTAATATATTAAATGTTGAAAATTTTCTTTTCTTTTTTTCATTTTTTCCAATTTTGAGAGCCCTGAGACCCCTTAATTAGAATGAATTACATAAATATTATGGGATTCGCGCCTATTTTGCATCGAATGTATCTTTCAATACGCTTCGAGTGATTTTAAAGGTTAATTAAAAACCTATCTGGAAAAACGCGGCAAGGACCAAAGCGGCGTTGCAAATTTATGATCTCCCTTCGAAGCGCGCTTAGCACAATACCAAATGTAAACTTTGAACGAATGCTTTGGTTTAGGTACACCGTAGACATAAAGTTTATTACTATGCTGAATTTAGTTTTATGAAATGCCAAATGAAGTTTAAATATGCACTGCTTTTATTGTCAGTTCCGAACTAAGCTCATTACAAACAGATTAAGATACTATTAAACTATACTGCTCAAAAAAATTAGGGGAGCAAGCAAAAATGTGAAGAGAACAGTGCAAGACAGCCATGTATGGGCATAAAATGGATAGTTCACGAGTATCAATGCGCAATACAGAAAAAAAAGACGCAACAAATTTGTAAGGGAGCTTTTATTCTTTGAAAAGATGTAGAGAGGTTGAGGACAACAATTTGGTTTCGTGTAAATGATAAAAAAAGTATTTTTTAGAAATGATGCATACGGCGTGTGGTCTCCACGAAGAATCTGAGTATGTTCCATACATGCTCGATCGGATTTAGGTCAGGAAAGCAAGTTGGCTATTCCATTTGCTGTATTGTTTCAACTTTAAGATTGTTCTCCACAAGACGAACTGTATGAAGTCTGGCATTATCATGCATGGAAAAAAAGAAATCACTAACTTCTGCAACATAAAATACGACATGAGGTCAGTATCTCGTCTGTATAACTTCGAACCGTCAAAGTGCCATTCCGAATGATATGCAGGCCCGTACGTCCACCTATGCTGAATCTAGCCCATAGCATCAACCCACCTCGTCTGTAATGTGATCTTTCACAAACGAATGTGGGATTATTTTGAGTGTTTCTTTCTCTCCATGCCAAAACACATCAGATGTCACATCCAGATTGAATCGGGACTCGTCTATAAACAGAATTTGACTCCAATGACGTTGCCTCCAAACTCGATGTTCAGTTGGCCACCTTCTTTGGGCCGCACAGTTGCTTGAGATCAACGGAATGCAGACCATTGACCTACGGGCATAGAGACCATCCTGATGAAGCCTATTTATAACAGTTTGGTTGGATGCCCTTCGTTCTGTAGCCAAAAACAACTGTATTTGCAGCAAGGTAGCATTGCCTGTTCCGTCTGTGCGAGCTGTTAACGGGCTATATCGGTCATCAGTTTCTGTGATAGCACTAGGCCGACCTTGCCCTTGTCGATATCTACCATTCCATGTGTTCGGGAATCGATTTCACAGCCTTGCATTGCCACTTCTTGCGACTCCAACAGCGTTCGCTACACTTCGTTGTGTTTCTCCAGATTCAACTGCTCCGATAACACGCCAAGCCATGGATTTCGTTAAATCACATTATTGTGACATTTTCAAGTCACCTTTTCTCAAAACACAAGCTGAGCAATTGAATTTTGCACCTGAGACAGCGAAACAGACGTTTCTGCAAAATCCCGATTTCTACGCTTATCTCCTTTTTCTACTTTTTGACGTCATAAACTTGAATTTGCATGATGATGAAGTTTTTTTTAGCTGTTTTCTACTACACTTTAAATTATGGACGTTTTATTTTACGTTACTTATCGGTGTAAATATTTGCGTAATTTTGTTATAACCATGTGCTCCCCTAATTATTTTGAGCAATGTAGTTGGATGTGTCAATCCCAAAACTTTCTTCTATCTCATACATCTCAATACTTATTGATAAATGGAGCACAGCAGCGCTACCGGCTAGATGCCAACATCTAATCAGGGACAACTTACGTGAACTTCTAATTGAATTTGAAGTTTAATGAAAATCCGTGCGTTAGTTTTTGAGATAGAGCTATTGCGGAAATCGTGAAAAGTTCTGCATAGCAGTGTCACCTCTTAGGCAATTTACACTAAAAACTTATCAGGAAAAATTTATATCAGGGACTAACTGAATCTAAAGTTTGGTGAAAATTCATGCATTACCTCTAGAGATACAGCTATTACGGAAATCGTGAAAATTGCAGCATAGTAGCGCCACTTATTGGACGATTTACACCAAAAACTAAACAGCACTAATATATATAATTCAGGCTAACTGAATCTGAAGGTTGGTGAAAATTCGTGCATTAGTTCCTGAGATAGAGCTATTGCGATAATCATGAATAATGCAGCATAACAGCACCACCTATTGGACGATTTACACCAAAATGTTATCAGCACCGAATTATATTAAAGACTAACTGAATCTGGAGTTTTCTGAAAATCCGTGCTTTAGTTTTTGAGAGATAGCTATTGTGGAAATCATGAATAATGCAGCATAGCAGCGCCAGCTGCTGGGTTATTTACACCAAAAAGTAATCAGCACCAATTTATATAAGAGACTAACTGAATCTAAAGTTTTATTAAATTTCGTTCAATAGTTCTTAAGATAGACCGCCCACAAAATTTTTGTCACACACAGACACACTCACAGACAGACATTTTGTAAAAACATGTTTTTCATTATCTCTGTCCCTTAAAACGTATAAATCTGTCGAAATCCGGAATTCAAAAATTTTCACAAATTCAATACTTTCTTCTTGAAAAGATAGAAGAAAGTAAAAATGAGTTACACAGAATAGCTATATTTGATATTTTTTAGGTTCCATATCTCTTTGAACTTTCATTGTATATCCATTTACATTTTTCTAATATATACTGTTATACCCAACCCTACTTTGCATAGTTTTTTACAAAGGTCTTAGTATTCTTTTAGCAACGGGTTCTTTTAATAATACAATTACTAATTCATATATTTATTGTACGGAACCCTCTGTGCGCGAGTAATACTCGCACTTGACCGTTTATTTTTATTAATTAAAACTTGATTTATAAAAAATTATTTTCTCAGTAGGACAGTATTTTTCCTTTCCAACACAATCGCTTCGGGAAATTCGGTTCTAAATGCCCACTATGATACCATTTTTTGAAATATATTCTGCTTATGTCAAAAAATCGACCATTACGGTTCACGATAATGTTAGGTACAGTCGTGGAAAAAAAAAATAAACACCCTACAAATTCTGCAACTAATGATAATAGAAGAAAGTCACTCGTACCAATCGATTGTAAATAAAGTCTACTTTTAAATTATGCATATAAAATTTGCTTAGGGGGGCATCTACATATCGAAACAAACAGCCGAACTTTGTTTTTTTTCAGTAGCAATGCCCATGTTTGACACCACAAATGAATTCTACACTATTCAATTAGCCTAAATACAAATTTTCATGAAATTTGTAAGATTGGTTTGTGTGTTAGGTGTTATTTATGACGGTCGATTATCTGCACGAGGGATATAGGCTTATCTAGGGGCTCTTTTTTAGGGAACCTAATCCGTGTTTGCGCAAGGTTTCCCAAGGTTCGAAGTAAACCACAAAAACTCCGAACGGTTAGGTCTAGGGGCGCGATTGGGTTCGAACCCAGCACCTCCCGTCTACCAGCTTCGAGAGCAGAACCGCTCAGCCACTGGTGGGACTTGTAAAACTGGTTTAAAAAAAATTAATTATTTTAAAATGAGCGTATTTTAGGGGCTGTATCCAAATTAAAGTTCCGTACTCGATTGTTGAAATGCTACAGAAAGACTATGTCGCTTCTATTAATGAATTATTTATTGTCAATGTGACCATTTCACTCGCTTAATATGTTTCAACTTTAGACAGCTCAAATGTTTCAATAAAATGAGTAATATATATTTTTTTCAAATTATGATTTTGTGCAAATCATAGACGGGCCACTTAAGCCATACGAAAACTACTTGGAAGAAAATCTTGAAATTGAGAATTCACATAAAGCAAGACATAACAAATATAAATCTATCAAAAAATTATAGTCTGCAATTCATTTTGTTTTCAAATATTAATTTCATAATTTATTATTCAAATTATAATTTTTTAATTACAAATTCAATGTATTCATGTTTGTTTGTTTTTTTATTATAATAACCGCACATAAAATTATCACATTAGGATTATAATCTCAGGAGATATTAATAAAAATATGAAAATGTAATTTAACAGTAGAAGCACTAAATTTTGAATATTTATAATTCAAAATCTCATTATCGCTATGACTTGAAATTTCGCTTCTAGGCATAGTTTGATTAAAATAGTTAGATTTAAAATATATTGTCAAAATTGGGTGTTGCCATTGAAAAAAGTAAAGTTTGGTTTCGTTTTGATTATTAGATGGCCGCATAAACAAATTTTATATACATCATTTAAAAGCAGACTTTATTTCTAATCGATTGGTATCACTAACTTTCTTCTATTATGATTAGTTGTAGAGTTAGTTGGGGTGTTTACTTTTTTTTCCAGGAGTGTGAAATATAAAATAGCAATAATATAAACTTTACTTTAGAAATGGAGGAAAATTTGACTTTGCCATTTTTGGAAGTGCTTATTACAAAGGAGGATCTGGCTTTGACATACTCTGTTTACAGAAAACCTGTTAAGTTAAACTCTGTTATCCCATTTAATGCCTCACTCCCTTTTAATTATTGTATCGCTGCCTCCAATTCTTTTATCAAACGAGCCTTTTTGGTTTGTTCTGTCACTCAATTGTAAAACGAACTTGATTTTATCAGGGGATCACGGTTTCCTTATTGGTTACATTAATAGAATCATCAGGAAGTTTGACAGCCTTTTGGTTCATCATAGAGATTTGCATTTCCCCACCATTTGTTTTAGGAAATTTCAACATGTACCTATATTGTTTGAAAGACTCAGAAAAATTTTAATTAATTTTAATATAACTCTCATTTGCTACCTCCCCTCCCAGTTTGATGGGCAAGCATTTGGACCCCGCTCCTCTCAGATTTCGAGCTGGCATATATGAAATACCCATTTCTAGCGAGGACAATAGTAAGAAATATTATATAGGCATGACTAAGAGGAAGTTTGTGGAAAGGTTAAAGGAGCACCGTTCTGACATAAAATATCAAAATCCGTCAACCGCCTTGTCGAGATTTTATCTCAATAATTATCATTACTATATTGAGTTTGAGAATGCTAACATTATTGTTCCAGGTAATGACTCACATAAAAATTCAGTTATAGAATCAATAGAAATTTCATGAAGAAAAGATGAAATATGTAATGACAATATATCATATAATATTCCAGAACTTTGGTTACATATCCTTAGAAATGTTTGATTTTGAGTTGTGCAGTTTAAAAAACTATTTTCACACATAGATGGTGACAGAGTATTTATATTATCATCATATCTCAACAGATGACGACAGAATATTTATATTATCTCAACAGATGGCACCAGTAAATTCTTATTTCCCGGTCATTGGTTATTTTCCCCCATGTGAACGATTTTCTGTCGGGCGGAGTTTTGACATAGCTGACATCTTGGTTCATTTAGATTCCTGAAGAAGGACACGGAGGTGTGTTGAAACCGTAGAATAGATATTTTAGTGTTTTCAATGTTTTAATCTGTATTAAATGTCATACATCATTTTAGCAAATGATTTGTAGTTTATTTACATTTCACTTATTTATATGTGAATTACCTATGGTGTAATAGTCCAATATTGTTTATATTTACGTTAAACAAGATCGACAGGGATCCAGATAGATTTTGTGCTGTTAACGAAACGAGATTGACCAATCAGAAAATTTGCTTACTTAGAATAGCCAAAAATTAGCAAAAATGCAGGCTTCTGATTGGTCAATCTCGTTTCGCTAACAGAGCAAAATCTATGTGGGTCCCGGCCCATATGCTTTATTAAAAGACAAATGTTTGCTATTAAAATTTTTACCAAATTTTTACAACCGTCTTTCTCTCAATAAAGGACCTTTTATTGAGTCTTTATAGTATCCGCATTCTTCATTTCTGCAATAAGCCATTTTTATATAATATATCATGTAATTAAAATAAGATATGTATAGTTTGGATTTTACGCCCAGCAAATGGTTTCTTTCGAAGTTATGGACCAGAAACTAATCCGTTCTTACGTTAAAAAACTTAGCATACATTTACTTAAATATCATTTAAAATCGTTCGTATTTGTAGAGTATTCTTAATTTATATATAAATGAGTGTGACTATTCAAAATACATAATATATTGATGTATATTACATATAGCACGTAAACTTAAAACAATGTTGCATGAAGGGTTTTTTTAATTAAAACAAGGGTATAAAAAGGCTTTGCCAAGAATTCCTTTTACCTGGGATATGCACAAATACACAGACAAACAAAATATTATAACACAGATACTTCTAAAAAAAGGTTTGAGAGTACTAAAATCTAATTTGAAATCAATATACTTGAGAAAAGATTTAATAGATATTAAAAAAGTTAATTTAGGTATAGGTAATTTTAGTTTTCCTCGGAATGTTAAACACCGAGAAAAAATGTTCTTTATATATTTTTTTAATTTCATCAATACATCATATTCATTCGGCAAAACAAAATCTATTATGGTTCTCCCTAGAGCCTTCTTGTACCAAATTATATATATAGATTTACCGGGTGTCCTAAATAGGACTGACTGATTTTAAAATTCAATAACTTGCAAACGGTGACAGATATTTAAAAAATTCTTGCAGGAGGGTCATGCATGAGGTCAAAAGTTTTTTATACTGATTTTTGACTTTAGTTCGAATTACAAAAAATAGATGGCGCTGTAAGCAGTAGGTGCAAAATACAGGCTCGATTTTTTTTTTATCTTTCTGTTCTTCCATGCGGAAAAAGGAGATGAAAATGTATTGAGTGGGTCCCTATTTTTTGTAATTCGAACTAAAATCGAAAATCCCTGTAAAAAAACTTTTGACCTTATGCATAACCCTCCTGCCAGAATTTTTTAAATATCTGTCACCGTTTGCAAGATATTGAATTTTAAAATCAGTCAGTCCTTCTTAGGACACCCAGTATAAAGATTCATATATAAATAATCACATAACAATGATCTTGCCATAAAGGCAAATTATAGGAGTGCAAACGCTGGAAACGTAATGCCGTAAGCTTTTGATAGAGGGTGTTGTAACCTTGACATTCTAAAATACAAAGGTTTTCTTGAGCACTAATGACTCGACCTATCGTAATCAATATCATAAAAAATAGACGATTTTTATCAATTTCTTAGATAATCGCAGTTTGCTTTTCATATTTCATTTCGATGCAAGATAATATTTTTGTTATCTATTCATTTTTTCTGGCGTTTTTGTGATTAATAGAGGATATATTCCCCGAAATTTCGTGTATGACCCTGAAGAAATTGGCATATCGTATTTTTAAACATGTAGGATTTACAGCCTAAGGTCCACCATTAATATTAACAAAATTTGAATCAAGTGAAAAAATTCACACTATGACATTGAAAGATTGGCAAACAGAAAATGCATGAAATAAGAGGCTCAAGCATATTTTGGCTACACGAGTGTCTCATATCTTAATACAGAACTTGTGGATACAAATTATTTCAGTAAGATTGGCCGCACATTTTTTAACATTAGTAGCCAAACTTTTGCTGTACCAAATGCAAAAACTACTAACAACGATATCAAAATATTTACTCATTTATTTTGACAATTTTTAGGTACTGATCCAGCAATTCCAACATAAATCTTAAGAATGAAATGAATAATCCAAATAAATAAAGAAATCACTCCAATTTTCTACCTCCAAAAGTAAAGTAAAAAGCTAAAACATTTATGGCATACTAAGAATTAGTTTTTTATGAAAAATATATCAATGAAGCATGTTATGATAATCTTTTGCAAAACGGGAAGAAGAATTTCCTAAAGTACATGGAATGACCAAAATTTTTTTTGCTAAGCAATAACACTCTACTAATTCTTCGTCGTTGCTAAAATTAATAAAATACATGAACAGTAAACTTCTTCGGCATAGGCTTAATTTTCCAAATGTAATATAATTAAAACATTTTCTTTCCCAAATTTAAAGTGAATTTTCTGGTTGATATATTTTTTTTTTAAAGCAAAGTCATTAACCTTTTGCGCTCCGCGTCTATAACACAAATTTTATTCGATCGGTACCACTTTTTTAAAAGAAGTTTCGTTCAAGTACACAATTTCAAAAATGCTCTGATTAAATAAGGTACATTTTACTTTCCTTTATTACTGGTGCCAAAAACAGATTTTGCAAAGAAAGATTATGTCTCCGCAGCGGAGCCCTCGAGTGCAAAGGGTTAAACAAAAAATCGCAGAATAGGAGTGTAACAGAATAACAGCAACCGTAATTTCGGGCATATAATCTGCGAATAAAAAAAAACACGTTTCCACCCATGAACTTTATTTTAAAATTGCAACTTACTGGAACGCAGTACATATTTGACTCCAATTACTAAATGAAATTTTAGGGTCTAAACATGTTCATTTCATCCTCAGATTAGGATAGGCCGAGGTAATTCTTGGTCACTTGCAACATGGGGTGATTATTGGTTAATTAAATCATTAATAACTATGATAGAATCAAAAGGAAAAAATTCTGGATGATAGACATATTCATGATTTTTCAGTATTACAAACAATTTTCTGGTTCAAAACAGAATTTGATGAAAAGAAATATTTTAACTATACGTATATTTTATATACGTATAAAACATGAGCAAAAAAATAAGAGATTACAAAATCTTGCCTTTTTCCTTAAGTAGACTGTAATATGAAATTTAGTTATATGATGATCTAGAAAACGGTGATATAGAAAGAGAAATATGCATAGAATATGTATTTATGCGTATGATATCTGTATGAGTACATAAATTATGTAAACACAGAACTAAATATCACCCTATATACATAAGGGGATTTTGGGTCAGCACGGGGTGATTCTTGGTCATGTAATTTTAACTTAACAATTACTTATAAACTTAGACGGCATTACGTGCATGCAAAAGCTTCTTCAAATTCACATGGCCTCTCTTGAGCGAAACACGTTTTTATATTTTTCAGAAACTCATAACACCAATTTGACACATTTGAAACAACTAAAACTTTGTTTATTCATTTATTAAAACGATATTGGGGAAGAGTTTTATTTGAAAATTTAATTTGTATATTTAAATAATGAACACCTGTTACAGTTTATTTGTATTTATATGTGAAAATCATGTTAAGAAAACACATGTTCAAATAAACGGCTAAGCATGACCATGATTTTCACATCAATGCTTTTGAAGCGTCTGTTTTTATAAATGTATAAATGTACGAAATCTAATATATGTTTCGTGGCAAATATTTTTACAGCTCGGAGAGAGAGCCATTGATAACCTTTTTCGAAAACACAGACAGTCGAATTTACTAAATTATCTCTCCAGCTATTTACCGCAGTGTTCAAATAAGTCATTTACTTTTTTCAAATTTAAGTATAATATTTCATATCATGATTCTATAAGATTTTTTTTTTGAAATGTCAATAAGTTTCTTCTTTCTTTTTAGCGAAAGAAGTATGTATGAAAGAATTGGGATGCTTTGCAATTACCGATGACTTTAAAAGTATTCACAGGCCTATCAACGTTTTACCTCACGACAGAGCAACAATAAACACCAGATGCTTACTTTACACAAGATCAAATGCTAAAGAGTCTCATCAACTAATTGCTAGCGAAAAAGAAACATTTGATGAATCTAACTTTAATTCAAAGAACCCTGTAATATTTATAGTTCACGGTTTCATGGACAGTGAACTATTCGGCCCATGGATGGTAGTAAGTATATTGGCACGATTATTTGAAAAAAAAATAAAAATTATGCTTGAATACTGTTTTGTCAAATAAATTTTATTTTCAGTAAACTTCATTCAAATTAATTTTGTAAAACACTACTTTTAAGGATTAATTTTTAATTCGAGTAGTTTTTAGTCGCTTTCACTTCATTTATGTCTAACTTGAGTAAATAAATAAATTTAAAAAGTATACGTATAATTGACGCCGTATAAGATTAAAAAAAAAATACATTTTCAGTAAAAAAATCATTCAATTGTAAAATACTCGCAGATGGTTCTTAACAATATATATATATATATATATGTATACATATATATATTTATTTTTTTTTGCATAAAGGTGGCAATATGCGTTTCAAAACTTTAAATCAACTTATAAAATGAGATTTATTTGAATATTAGAGCATTAATATATTTTGTAAAATAGGAGTCAATTTCTTTAAAATACCTAAAGTGCATTACACAGAAACAAAATCTTTAAATATTCCTAGAAATCTAATTTGGTGAAAAATAGGGAAAAGGAAGTAAACATTTTATTTTTATTCTACTTATTGACAAATTGCATCCTTGTAAAACACTTTTTTTTAAAAATCTCAACATAATATGATACGTTATTTTCATACTTTCCATTAAGAAATGGGAAAGCAGATTCAGCAAGTTCTTGTCTAATTTCAAGTAATAGTTATTGGAATAATAATCAGACAAATGCAACATCCGTTAAAATATATAATCTTGAATAAAATATAAATTATCACGGAAAAAATAAAAAGGTTTTATATATGTCACAATTCGATTTATTACATTTTGTTTCATTCTTTAAAAATTTATTTATACAATTTATTAGTAATAAATATATTATTGCCTGTAAGATCATTCGTTTGTAACAGTTTTAGAACAATCAGTTTTTTTCTTTTCTATACAGAAAATGAAAGACGAATTCCTAATGCATGGGGATTACAATATTATTATAGTGGACTGGAGTGGCGGAAATAAACCTCCTTACTTTCAAGCTACATCCAATACTAGAGTAGTAGGTGCGGAAATAGCTATTGTAATTCAAGCGTTAGAGGTAAGGATATTTATTTGATGGTCTTAAATCGAAGAAATAAATAATCTTAGCTTAGTTTCATCATTATCTATTTTTGTCGGAAAAGTAGCTTCAAGGGACACTTGATATTTATATCGATATAGTGTCAAATAACAATTTCTAATTATTTATTTTGAATTATTTTTTAAGACTGATTTTGTTTTATTACCAATCGTTAAAGGACACGAATATTAGAAGAAATAATTCTTTTACTGAAGTCTCTTTCTGACTTTTCCCGTCTTTCTTCTCTTTCTAATCTTTCGCGCTCTATCTTTTTCTGTTTTTCTAACTTCTCGCGCTCTAATCGCTCCGCAACAATACTGTTAGATAATTCCATAATAACTCCCTCTTCATAGTCATTGCTGCCCATTATCTTTTCCCTAAGCTGAATTCTGGTATCCTCTTCCGTGAATTCAACCCCCCAATTCTTCGGATATCATCTGAAGATCCGCCCTTTTTAATTTCAATAAGAAAGCCATACCTTCTACCAATTACTATTATCACTCTACAATAATACTTAAACTTATTAAATTAATATTTCCCAAATTTCTACTTTAGTACAGTTACCTCCAACTATTACTAATTAATACATTTCAAATATTCGATATATTGTTTCAAATTTAACATACTGTATAACATAATTTTCCTTAAACATTGATTTCACACAATTTGCTTCAAATAAAAAAGTAAAATAATTTCAATTTGATTACTATGCAATACAGATTCCAATTTATACAATTAAATAATAACATACAATTTACATAATAATACTGATACGTTGCAAATTGAATAAAAGTACTGATGCCAATTACCTAATAGAGATATCCAAATAAAGAAAATTTGCATAAAATACACATATAAATTCCTAAAATTATCCTCAATAAAATATTTCCAAATTCAATACTGGTTCTCACACTTAAACCAAATAACATCACAACCCTCTTTTTTTCTGTGAGCCTCTTTCTTTTTCCTGTGGGTCTTTTTTTCCGAAATTTATTTCCAGTCTATTAAAATTCTAAGCAAATGTGCCTTGCTCGTTTGTTATCAACTCTTCAATCAGTATTGCTTCATTTAAATAGTACTTTAATAATAATTTAAATTTAAGTAAATTAAATTACTCCTTCCAACTATTAACACAATACATTAATATTATTCACTACCATCATCAGTTTAAAAAAAATTAGAAAATCAATTTTAGCACAAAGCTATTATAACATTTTCTTAAAACAATAGTAAATATGTCATACCTATCTCAACGCAATTATTTGATTGCCCATAAATGATCAAAATTTACACATAATTTATCTTAAATTACCATTAAATTACACAAAAAACACATTTGGTTCGAGAATGTCAGCAGGAAAGAATGATCAAAACACCTTACCTTGCACTTTATCTACTGGGGTACTCCGCTGCTCACAAGCAGTTCCACGATGAACTTAATATTCCACACTTTAGAGTCACTTTGATGAAATAAATATTCAACACTGGGGCTGTAACACACTGTAATTTGATTCACTATAAACGACGATAGGACACAAACACTAGTTCGATTCACTGTAACGACAACAGGGCGCAAAAACTAGTTCGATTCACTGTAACTATGATAGGGCACAATCACTAGTTCGATTCACTGTAACGATGATAGGACACAAACAATTTAGTTCCGTTCACTGTAACGACGATAGGGCACACATACTCTGTACTGCACACTCTACGCTCGGTTGTTAGCACTCTAAACTTCCACTCGACGATCCGGAATTACCACGCTAAAAATCCACTGCGTGCTCCGGCACTAACACACCGTAACACGGCTCGCTGGTCACTGGTCTCAGGCGATTCGATCCCGTCGCTGCAAACAATTTGTCGGGTTTCCTCTAAGTCCACACAACTTTGAAGAAATCCTTTACTATTTCTATGCTGCCACCACCGATATGATTACGTGATATCCGTCACGCTATGAGAGGATTGTTGAAAAGAAAACCAACTCTTTCAATTAAACTGAACTAACAATTTATTTACACATTATTTACAGATAACAAGACACTATTTACAATTAAGAACTCGTATATAGTAGAGCCGGTCCAACATTAAATTAAATACAGTAAATACTTGCTGCGTACTGTTAAACTACTATGTATTCCTCTCACCCTACGCTTCTTAAATTAGATTTATCGGAGATCACTATTCATCTCCCAACACATTAGCTCTATATTCCAAGAGCTCCACCGCCTAATCACGCTGTATCCACGAGCTACACTGGAACTACTCACACCTTGAGTTCCAGGCATCCACTGTACTCTGCGAGAAAGCGACCACCCACTTTCAGCTATACGGCTTAACTGATCTCTCTCAGCTATATCACTCCTCTCCCAAAAACATAAACGGGGTTTTCCTTCTGCCATCAGGGTCCCCTTCCCTTCCTCCAATCTACCAAACCTCCCCCTGTCACCTACCGCGACGCCTGTTATTTCGTTATCTGGTGAAATCCTTTTGTCTGCCTTATCTTAGGTATGCATTTGAATAGCAGGGACCCCACTCTATTCAGAAACTACATTCCTTCTCCTACTCTGTATAACTCACTAGCTCGGATTAAATTTCAGATAACAAAAGAGTGTTACTTTAAAATTCCCAGTATACAGACAATATACAAACAAGAAAATAATATATAACCATAGTTCTAATAGTGTATGTTCCTCAGAACCTTACAATGTGTATTTAAGTATGTTTAATGGATTGAGAAAAAAATAATTATAAACATACGTGCTGCAATGGCAGAGAAAGCATTTTCTTTCTTACATGTGTGACTGGGGACATAGTAAGGGAATGATATTTGCATTAAAAAATACATTTAATTTATCATATTTCAATTTCAATAAGCAATAATTACAGTTTATATGTATAACTGATTAATATTGATAGTTTAAATCACTTTTTCTTTTTGTAATTTTAAAAATATGCCTTCAAGACCCCTGGGATATAAAATTGCTACTTTTCAGAGAATGACTGATATATATACATATATATATAACTTTTTTTATGGCTTTATATATCTATCTATCGATATCACTTTTTATGGGCACGATAACTTCCATAATTCTGCACAAATCCCTTCCAAACTGATACATAAAATCAAGGGGCAGAAAATCTCGGTCAAGTTCGTTAATAAGCAAAATCGGACCAAGGGGTAGAAATAGGGAGGTATTTTGTCAAAACCGAAAAAAAACCATAATTTCTTAATTTTAATTCATATCAAATCAGTTTAAAGTTATTATTGCTTCTAGAAAAAGGCCAGAAATTTATGAATAACAGATTTTTTGATAAAGTTAAAAATGGGCTCAAGGGGCGAAAAAAATAAAGTTTTAGGGAGAAAAAAATTCATAACTTTGTCAATTCTCAAGATATTACCTTAACTTAAACTTCTTGTAAATCTTCTTAATACAATCTACAAATTTTATATAGACAAGTTTTGATAGCACAAACTCTAACCAAAAGAAAATAAAAGTAAAAGCGGGAAAAAGGGGAGGTTGAAGAAAACAAAAATTTATAACTTCATTAATTCACAAGATAGCAAATCAACTTAAATTTATTATAAATCTTCTTAATATTATCTACAACTTTTATTTTGTCAAGTTTTTAATAGGACCAACTCTTACAGAAAAAAAAAAAAAAAAAAAAAATTAAACAAAAATAGGCATTAAAGAAAAAATTATTGTATTAACATGTTTCTGATAAAACCAGATCTTACAGAAAAATGATATTAAAAATTCGTCAAAAGCGGTCAGATAAAATTATTAAACTGGGTTTATTTCTAATCTTGATTCAGTTTTTGTTGATGAAATTAGTACTTAACTTCGAAATCTACCTCCATATGTTGGCCGAGCCGGCAAGGATTTTTTTTTTATGTCAGTTTATAGGTTATAACTGCAATATTATATTTTAAGATAGTTTTATTGATTTGATAATTATAGTCTCATATCTGCACATAACATTCAAGAAAAACCATTTATTTTGCTCAATAATTCTTTAAAATTAAACGTTTTTTCTTATATGGAAACCAGTAATTTCTCTTTAAGACCAAATCATTACGTATCTCACAATAAATAAGAATTAGAAAATTTTGTTCCCTTAATTTTTTTTTTTTTTTTTTTGAATAACACAAGTTTCTGAATACATTTGTTTTACATGTAACGTAATACGAAAAAGTACAGTTTTTGACAATGTGTTAGAATAGTTTTAATTTCAGCCTTGAGTATCATTCATAAAACTGATTGATTCAAGTAAATAGCTTAACGTTTAGAAATACTATTTATGTTAGGTTATTCGTTTAATAGGTTAGAGTATTTCATGAAGTGTAAATTTCTATTCTGGACAATGACTAAAAAAAATCTAAATTGCATATTTTAAATATATTTCACTCTAATAACCACGTTTCATTCGGCTCCCTTGAAACTTAATCGTGACGTTATAATATTAAACTACTTACTACTCTTTTGATGCTAACGCCAAAAGCTATATAGGGAACTGCTCTGTTAACAGATAATTTTCAAGGTAATTAAAGTGAGAGTCTTGAGGGTAAAATTAAAACTACTTATTTTCCTTTCACTCTCGGCTGTTCAGAGAAATATTATTTTAGAGAACAGATTTACTCTAATTTTCAGATTTTATTATTATTTCAAGTCTTTTCCTAACCAAAGGATTTTAGAAAAGTGTCTGTTAACCTAAAATAAAAGCATAAAAAATGCACATTCAACTTTTTTATATTAGAAAAGTGACAGTGAACTAAGTTAACTGAACAAAAACTGTCAAATTCTTTCCATATTAAATATATTTGCAATTCTTTAAATATATTTTTGGATAATTTCACTAGCTTTCTCTCGTCCATAAGTAATGAATTCTTTTCAGACTATCTCGTCTAAAATAATGAATAAAAAATTAATGACTTAAGAAGTTCTTTAAACCTTTATTTTTCGACAGTAAATTCCAGTAGAAAATGGCAATACAATCTTATTATTCCAAAATAGTATCTGATTATTCAATTCCAACGTAACGCTTCAGGATCAATTCTTAATACTTCATTCTATCATCGATAAATAGCAATAGTAGTTCTGCATAGCATAAAATATTTCAGAAGGATATATTCTCGTTTATGTATCTCCTTCTAGCTTCAATTTTGTTGAGGGTGTCTATTTTAAGTTTCTGCTGTGAAACATTTCAAAATATATAGGAAAGCTCATTGTATATTTTTTCTTCGTTTTAAAAGTGTGAGAAATAATATTATTTGTTGAATTAAAAATTAAAGTCCTTTTACTTTATTGTGTGGATTAAGTGTTCTTTGAGGTAATACTTTTAGGTACCGTCGGGACTACAAAATAATATTTGCTTTTACCTTAGGAATATAAAAATAACACAGGCCTGCAATATAATTCTTTTCTCCAATATGAAGAGTGTTTTTTATGTATTTTTAATGCTCATATCGAGAAAAATATTCAAAACTTTAAAAATCACGTGCAATTTTTCGAAAAAACAAGAATTTCTCTCTGGGTGGTAAATTTTAAATTTAGTTCATCAGGATTTCTAAATGATAATTTATAAATTTTGACCTAAGCACACTAGACATTAAAATGCATAGTTCAGGCCAATATGAGTCACTGCATAAAAAAAGCCGCAAGCAAGGCATAAGGCAAAAAGGAGGAGAGGAGAAGATATCTTTCTTTGACATGAAAAAAATTTGCAATATAATCTTAACTTTGCGGTAACTATGACAAATGCAACTAATTAATAAAATACAAAATGCCACTTATATTAGTGTTTTTCATTCTTCTGTTTACTTTGCTGAATCTTTTGTGTTAATTTCCTGGATATCCACCCTTGTTTTGTTTAAAGGGGGAAAAAAACCTCACGTGGTGAAAGAGAGAGAATTTTTACATTTTTTAACTCACCCATCGCATCGAAAAATGTTAGAAACACATGAAACGGCTCAGAAAGAAATTAAAAAAGCATTATTTTTTCAGGCTTGTGTAATTATTGGCATAAAAGTTTAGTTGATGTGTAATATGTTTTTATGTTAAATGAAAAGAAAATTACTTTTTGTGTTTTTCTTCAAGAATGGATAGATGTATCTTGTTATAAATACTATAAAAATAAGCGCAAAACAATGTTGTAGAATATTCGCTATTTCAAAGTTGTGAATTTTTCGCAGTTATATTGGCACGACGGGTCTTAAAATTGCCGCTTCAATTTATTAGTTATATTTGACGAATTATTTTTAATTTTGTATTATCATAAAAATTATAAAACAGGATACCCCGAGTCAATGACCCGTCTAATTTCAAACACTACCCAATGGATTTTGTTCCGGATTGTATTATTGGATATAGAATATTCCTGCGGTCATTTGTACGTATAATATACAGATATCACCGTGAATTTTTTATTATAAAATTTCGTATTCTATTGTCATTTTGGACGGAAAAGTTAACAGTGACTATTTGTTGGCGAGTATTATCATTGGTGAAATAATTAAAAAGGCTATATCATTTAGAAAATAATACAAACACCTCGGAAAATAAAGAAAGAAACTGTTACTGATTATATTCAAAAGGAAAAAAAAACAGTTTTAGAGAGATATAACATTTTTTTAAAAATTTATTTGATTTTTATCTAACTTTTCCATTATGCGTGTTACAGAATAAACTAGCAGATGTAATTGTAATAAAAAAGAAAAGTGCCCAGCTAAACTGATGGCATTGAGCTCACAGGCTTCACACTAATTGCATATTATACTCTTATTTTAAAGAATAATGCCCCTAAAAAAAATAAGTGAAGGGGAATTAGCCCCCGTTTCCTCCTTTATACTTAACCAGTGAACCTCCAAATCTAATCAGGGAAGCTCCTTATCATAATAAACCGGTATACCAAATTTGGAGCAAATCGAATAATCCTGCAAAAAAACCCATTTATTTAAATTAAGGGGGTGGACTAGCCCCCTTTATCCTTAGCCAATGAATCCTCAAAACGAATCAGGGAAGCTCCTTAACAAAATAAACCGGTGTACCAAATTTGGAGCAAAGCGAATAATTCTGCATGAAAAACCCGTTTATATAAATTAAGGGGGGTGGACTAGCCCCCCTTCCCCCTTTATCCTTAACCAATGAACCGCCAAAACTAATCAGGGAAGTTCCTTAACATAATAAACCGGTATACCAACTTCGGAGCAAATCGAACCATTCTGCATGAAAAACGCATTTATCTAAATTAAGAGGGGCGGGCTAACCTTCCTTTTACCCCTTTATCCTTAACCAGTGAACCCCCAAAACTAATCAGGGAAGTTCCTTAACATAATAAACCGGTATACCAAATTCGGAGCAAATCGAATCATTCTGCATGAAAAACCCATTTATCTGAATTAAAAGGGGTGGACTAACCTCCCTTTTCCCCCTTTATCCTTAACCAATGAACCCCCAAAACTAATCAGGGAAGTTCCTCAACATAATAAGCCGGTATACCAAATTCGGAGCAAATCGAATGATTCTGCATGAAAAACCCATTTATCTGAATTAAGGGGGTGGACTAACCCCCCTTTTCCCCCTTTATCCTTAACCAATGAACCCCCAAAACTAACCAGGGAAGTTCCTTAACATAATAAACCGGTATACCAAATTCGGAGCAAATCGAATGATTCTGCATGAGAAACCCATTTATCTGAATTAAGGGGGTGGACTAATCCCCCCTTTCCCCCTTTATCCTTGTGAAGGCACCTACCTTCACATATTAATATTAAGACTTTTCCTCTTTCCCCCCTTTAAAATTATATTTTTAAATTCTTAAATTTAATTATCTGTCTGCATTCGGATTCAATCTGTTTTTAGCGCTCTTTTCCCTTCATAAATTAAGCATTCAATTCTGTCTCTTTAATATTTTAACCGCAGCGCACTACAGTTAAAAGAAAAGAAATCATTTCCTTTTCTCGCCTAATAACTGGATTCTAATTTTCATCCTTCTGCCTTAGTTTTGATAATATGCAGAAATTAGTCAGACATATTACTTCTACATTTTTAGCCGTTAGTCCAGATGTAAGATATTAGTCATTTCAGTTATTAACCCTGTCTTTATTTTGTTTTGTTTATTAACGGGCGCTTCGGCCGCTTCAATCCCATGAGAACTTTGGCAAACCTATCGAATGTTCTTTTGCGGTTTATGTGCTATAATTACTAAGTAATCATCTGGCGTTAAATAGTTCTTATTAATCTTTTACATTCCCCATTCAATTTCAATTATTGTACTTTGACCACATGTCTTCCTCTCTTTAATCTCGCCATATAGTATATATATTTGGCGAAATTGTGTATGTAAGCTTGCCAACACTCCAGATTTCGAGAAAGTGTATTTTGGAGTCAGACTAACTTCTGAACTCGCATGCTCTGAGCATAAGAATGTAACGAGACTCTCTCTCCAACGCCCGGCTCCGGCCGAGGGCTCGCCTTGCAAAAAAACTACCCGAACCTGGTGTCCGATTTGGTCAATAAAGAATTAGTTGTAACATTCGGCTTGTCTCTATCTGCAATATGGATTAATTCGTTCTGTTAATATTGTTTCACTTCGTTATCAACTCTTCAGCCACCGGAATAATTCAATACAAATGTACAAATATCCTAAGCTTCGCTACAGACAATTGGTGCCGTTCAGGCGCAAGCGAGTTCCAGTTGGAGAGAGGAAAATTTTTTTACGGTATAATAGACTATAATTTATCGATTTCCTAAAAGTATTTGGTGGAAACTTTCGATGCTCATCAATTGACTTGACTTTTCTGCGTCCTGATGTTGTCGTGTACAGGAGTACACAATGCACAAAAAAACTGTTCAATTTTTTTTAACAAAAAAACTGCAAAATTCATGGACTATCAATTATGGACTATGTTCATTACAGTGGCTGTTTGCACGCTTATCTAGCCTGAAATATCCACTACCCCGGTTCTGAGACGCAATAATTATGACACCTGTAGTACCCGATTAGCCAGTTTGATCTTTGAGTGTGCTATCCAAAACAGATGTCTGAAACTATTTTCTGCTATTCCAGAACAGAGGTTCAGTGAATGTTGCCTGCTATACAAAAAAAACCGAAAAAAAAACTGGTTCCCGTGATCCTGAATTAAGGTGAAAATGAAAGACGCCCTCGTACAGCACTGTACCGCAGATTTCCTGGTGGTCATCGGAAAATCCATGCATCCCCTTGCCGGGGGATTCCGTCACAAAGTCCGCCAAACACCTCCTCTTTATTTCCAGCGAGAAGAGAAAGGAATAAATTATCATTCATGATGACTCAAAGTATATTTTTCTCTCGCCGCCGAAGCAAGATTTTTTTGTGTGTGTGTGTGTGTTGGATGGATGCGCCGTTTTACAAACTTTCAGTAGTCGCAGCCTTTTTAATTATTCATCGCTTCTGTGCGTTGTGTTTTGAGACATCTGCAAATGAACGTGTGAATTTAAGCAACTGATTGATTTCACAAAATTAACATGAACGTTTATTGCTAAAGAAAAAAAAAACTTTAAATACAAGTAAAATTCACTGGGGGCGCACACAAAATAAATATTTTTTTCTTCTCTATTTAATATAAGGTGAAAACACAAGAAATTAATTACATAAAAAAAAAAATATTTTTTCTTGTCTTTAGTATAACAGGTAAGCTATTCTTTTTTCCTTTTACAGTATTCAAGTCATGTTACGTTATGTTAGTCATAACTACATTTTATGGCTCCTATGATATAGAGGCATGCTAAATTTAAGTAATTTAAAGTGGTATGAACTCTGGACAAATACATCATGTAATTTGTTTTTAAAAAGGGCCAATGAAAAGAAATTTGAAATATTACTTTTGGTTCTTGTACCTGTATTTTCTTTAATGTATAAAATTTGATAGTTAGATGGCAAGTTTTATATATATTTACAGTGTAAATTGTAAAGTATTTTTTTTTCTTTCTTGCACTTTTAAAGGTAATGTTTGCTCTCTCCTTACCAGTTTTGTGCTTGTGCTAAAGGCAGAATTATACTTTTATGTTGATTCCTAAGTAATACAGTATAGATACTGTGTGATTAAATTTTTTTTTGCTACCTTTTAACAGTGGATATTGAAAATATTAAAGTATTTCAAATAATGATGTTTTAGTTACGAGGATTCATTTTGCTATATATATATTGAGATTAAAAAAAAAATGTAAAAAAAAAAAAAAAAAAAAAAAATCCTCATGACTGGATTATATTGCTCTTTTAATATATATCTATATATATTAGTTTTGATGGCTTCTTACTAAAAATTAAGCATTTTTTTTTTTTTTTTATTAGTAGCAAGCTAAGATTTTGTATGTCTAGGGATGCACTTCATATCCAGTTCAGTTTCAAAGTTTTTAAAATTTAGATAAAAGATTGTCCAAAATATTTTTTTTTCTTTTCACATTTCTGATTCTTATTTAATTCATTATATATATCTTGCAGTGTCACACAATGTCGCAATCCTGAGATGAGATGCTGTTTTTCTTATCTCTGTTGGCCTAGGGTTGTCGATATGGTTGTTCTCGCGTAATTAGGCGCTGGTCGCATTTTTTTCTTTTCTCCTTTTGACATTATGCGTCTGCACCAGATATGTGTCACATTGCATCTTATATAAAAATGTTACCTCTTATGATCACAGGCAGTATTTTTTCTGTTTTTGCTCGGGTAGCTTTTAAAACTCAGCAATCCTGTTGTAATCAGGCAGGCTTTCACAATGAAAATGAAAACTTAGTTATAAAAAAAGGGGCATAGTGTAAAAAAAAAGATAAATAAAATAACTTAAGGTAATTTTTTCACAGAGCTTAATGTAATTTTGACACAAAAAAATGAGGTAAAAAAATGAAAAAGCTTAAACTGGTACTGGACTAATATTATTTTTGATTTTTTTTTCTTCTTACTTGTTGTGCTTAATATATTTCTTGTGGTAGCACTTCATACAGGTAATTTCTTTTTATATATAACATTTTATATGTTTTTTTATGTGTATATTATATGTTTTTTTTATGTGTATATTATATGTTTTGTCAGTCATCCATATCAATAAGATATGAAACTTTTAATACTCTAGATTACTATAAGTATACGTCTTGCAACTTGTATACTTAAGGATAAGCACTAGTGACATATAAAAGAAAAGAGAGAGGAAGGAACCAGTAATGATGTTTAAATTTGCTCATTTTCAATCCTTTCCAGTTGGTTGCTACTAATTTAAGAAAATTAGATTTGGCATCTATACAGTACACTTTTCTGTTTAGATAGATCTCTCATATTCCAGTTTACACGGATTTTATACATTTTTATTCACATTTTATTAATTTATTTCTATAGCATAGGTTAGGCTCCTTCGTTTTAAAATATAGCTCGAGTCATCATATCTTAAATTTTTTTTTTCATAAAAAAAGTCTCTTTTTCCTTTTGATTTCTATTTCTACTTTATAAAAATTTTTATAACATGAGTCGTAAACATTTTATGCATGTGTTAAATATCAGTATGCTTGTTACTGCATACACACACAATTTACACGCGCACTACATTTTACATGTGATTATATTACTTGAGGTAAATTTTTAATTATTGTTTCCTGTGTTGTGTAAGTGCATTTTTTTCATTGCGCTATGATCCGGAAATAGCCCAATGATTAAAGGTGTATGTTTCAGTTTTGGCTAAGTGGATCGGCCGTCCACTTTCTCAAAAGTGGAATATATTACTTACATGATACAAATGTTCAATACCTCACATTAATTTACAAGGCGTTCGCGCTCTCTTTTATTTTTTTAAATGCATAATGACGTATCTCTCGTACTATTTGATACTCCGTACATGTTTTTTTTTTTCCTCACTCTAGCTTACTATGGGCAGATAGTGAAGTTAGATGTTTGTCTGCATCAATTTTTTTTAATCTCATGTACACATTTTTATGATTTCGAGTTTAACCTTGTACTACATACTCACACATATTTACATTTGCACTTCATATGGTCTTGTTTTGTAATAATTTTATGACACTCACCTTGGTTAAACATGGTCACGATTCTGTGTGCTTGTACATTTTTTTTACATACTTTCTCAACATTAGTGTACATTTTCACAAATACATAGTTTTCACTATTTTAAAGTTAGCGTATTTTTTGTTGCCTTGACATTTTTTTTATTTTCGGATTGTTACTGTTTTTTTTTACATAATGTAATTCAATACAATATTTGCACATGCATCTTAAATTTACATGCATGAGTTAATTTCTAGCTGGTATTTTTTACACATTTGTTAATTTTGTTTGTTTACGCGCGGCTGGTGACTCGTTGCTATTTTATTTATAACATAAAGTATTTTATTATAACTGACATGATATTTGATATCGTTGAAAATGCTGTTTTTATAAAATTTATTCAAATGCATAATGTGAGCTGTTATGTACACTTTATTTATTTTTTAAAAAAGCTATTCCCATATAGTCATTAAACTAAATCTTTGGCAATTTCTCAGAGTTAAATTTTTTTAATTAGTGAGTTATACTCTCACAGGTGTCTTGTGACGGATACATACACTCATAGATCATAAAGTATAACGATTGGTATTTTGCTATTCGTTTTTTTTTTTCTCTTTTCCAACCCTTTACTTGGAACATGTTTGGTTTGGCATAACTGCTACAGTTTAGCGTAGAGTTATGCAATCTGTCGTGCACTCGTACATTTTATGCACGCTTCTTTTAACTTCATACAGAAATAACTCTCGCAAATACAACTTTATTTTAATTTTAACCCTTTGTTAACCATTTATACAACTTTTTTTTCTTTTCACAAGTACTTCATGTGTTGGGTATTTTGTTTGTGTTACACAAAATTTGCTCATTTTGAATACAATTTTGTTCATTCGTATACATACATTACACTAGTTCATGTCTTGACTTACATATTTGGTTCATTTGCTTTTACACATTGTACTTTGCTTACGATCTATTCGACAGTATTCCTTTTTTTTTTTCTCACAAGTAGTTCATTGAGTAATACACACTGGCTGGTTTAGAGTATAACCAGAATTTTCACACATTACACGGAGTTCATTGCCTTTATTAACCCTTATTCATTACATTTTGGTGATTAACTCACTAATTATGTAATTGAATCTCACTCGTATGTTAGTGTTTTGGGTTATTACACACCTACTGTCCGTATATTTTGTTGGCAAAGTGCATAAAAATGGTAGTTCATTGAGACATTATTACAAGTAGTTCATGTGGAATTATACAATTTGTTCATGTGTTTATTTACACGTTGTGTATGCTTGCGTACACACTTATTCATATGTTTTATTTCAGGTAATTCATGAGTTTGGGGTTGCCTTTTTTTTCCCTCCCTGCACACATACATTTTTTTCAGTTAATTTTCTATCTTTTAAACTTTACATCATGTTTTAATATTAAAAATATTTCATCAGTTTTTTTTTATATTTTTTTTAATTTTAACAAGGTTGTGTTTTTTTTTTTTTATGTGTTTGCATAATGTCATAACATATCAATGACACATCACTTTGTCTATGTACAAAGATTTTAAAGTTACTAGGAGTTATCCGTCACATGACATATTAAATTACACACACATTTCGAATTTGTTGCCTTTTAACATGTAACATTTTTTTTTAACACTTTCATTAGATACTTCTTACTTGAAGGTGGCAGATCGAGTAAGGTATCTTGTCACACTATATTAAATCGTATGCAATTTCTTAGTAAAGGTTTTTAATATTTTTGCCAGGGGTTAAATTTTAATAAATACACAGATGGTCTATACACGAAAATTCAGCAAAACTAAAACCTTTACATATCCTTTTTTTTGTGCAAATTTCATTTACTGTGTTTGATTCTCACTGGTTATCGAGGGAAATTTCTTTTTTCTTTCACACTCATATGTCAGGATTTTAAGGATTTCTTTTTGGTAAACAACACTTCTTTTTCTATATTTTGCAAGAGACAGTTTATCTTTTGCGGTATCACTCCTTTTCCTTTTTTTGTTTATTTAACGTAAAGGTATGGATCCTGTCAATTTTACACTGATGCGTTTTGAGTAGAGATAGATATATCTTTTTCAACGAATGCAGCAATATCTTATGAAATTTACAGTAAAAAAAAAAAAAAAATTAAATTTAACCCTTTGGTAACGATTTTTTTTAAATACGGTACACTTTTTTTCTCTTCAGTTACATTTTGCTGTTTGGTGCTTGGTGCATGTAGAGAATTTTTGTTCATAGTTAACACACACAGTAGTTCATAGTTTATCTTAGTTCATAGAAAAAACCCTTACACGAGTTCATTGCTTTGTCAATTCTTTGCGTGCATCAGGGACTAATTGTCACTGTTTTTACAACTGATTTTCAAAACACTTAGGCATTTTACTTCATTGATACATTTCTTTGGTTCAGTGTTATATTCTTTTTCACTTGAGGTCACTGTGATACACTTCTAGTGTTCATTTGTATACTAGCACACGTTTGTTATTTTTTATGCTAGATATTTAAAAAAAAGGGTTTCCTTTTTTGGTAACTTTACAGGATTACACCTTACTTTTATTTTTTTCATTCGGTACCTTTCTTGGCTATTCAAGGTATTTCACGTGATAAGGTAGTTTTCTTATGCACGATTTTCCAATCACTCAGTACACAGGTGTGCATTATTTTTTTTTTGGTTTTTGTTATGCTCATTGACACATGTGGTTTATTACTGGTATATACCAGTCGTAACACCAAACGGTGTTATTTATGACTACATTCACACACACACATACATACTTTTGTGTCACCTGTTGTATAATGCTTATTAAATTTCATTAAATTTACTGTACATTTTTTTACCATTTTTGTAAGGGGTACTTTCTCTGGAAAGTTCTTATTACCTCTTGTTTATACCTTATAGGAGTGCAATATGTTTTAAAATACACTTTAGTTAAATTAGGTTCTCAGTAAAACACATTCAGTCTTTGGTTACAAGATAAAAGGATGGCAACTTTCAACTTTTAACAAATAATTTACCTCCATCTTCCTCTCCTTTTACCAGCATACCACTTTTAAAAAAACTTGAAATGTCACAAATAGTGCTGAAAATGAACAATTTTTATATTTACTATATTATGGAATCTTTTGTCTTTATATACAGTTCATGTCTCAAAATAATTTTATAAGTTGGAGTATGACCAACTGTTGTAGCAATTGTGGA
The DNA here is from genome assembly GCA_963932465.1 of Maratus speciosus. NCBI lineage: Eukaryota > Metazoa > Arthropoda > Arachnida > Araneae > Salticidae > Maratus > Maratus speciosus. The sequence goes on from OZ010800.1 coordinate 4,968,321, forward strand.
AATTGCTCTTGCTTGAAGTGAATGTTCAAGCAATTTTATATATTAAAATCTTCTGGAAATAATTTAAAAAAAAAAAGATAACTGTGTGCACACGTTAAAAAAAAATAATAATAAGAAAATAAGAAAACAGCTGTCCAGAAGTATTAACTGCAGTTCAAAAAATTTTCAATATATTTTATTTTGGCAAGTCTTTGGTACCAACTTTGCTTTGTCATGCTTATAGGCATGCTTTTTATATGAGACATGATTTATTTGTTCCTTACATATTTAGTATTTCTGTATATGTTTATAAACTGTTGGTCACCGGGTTCCCTCTACAAAATATTACATTTTTACATATTTTTTTTATGTGTAATGTATTTGAGGGAAGACATGGGGTAACTTTTTTTTTCTCTCGCGGTTCACTTCGTTCTTTTTCGGCTGTTGGGGAGATATATGTGAAGGCGCCTACCTTCACATATTAATATTAAGACTTTTCCTCTTTCCCCCCTTTAAAATTATATTTTTAAATTCTTAAATTTAATTATCTGTCTGCATTCGGATTCAATCTGTTTTTAGCGCTCTTTTCCCTTCATAAATTAAGCATTCAATTCTGTCTCTATTAATATTTTAACCGCAGCGCACTACAGTTAAAAGAAAAGAAATCATTTCCTTTTCTCGCCTAATAACTGGATTCTAATTTTCATCCTTCTGCCTTAGTTTTGATAATATGCAGGAATTAGTCAGACATATTACTTCTACATTTTTAGCCGTTAGTCCAGATGTAAGATATTAGTCATTTCAGTTATTAACCCTGTCTTTATTTTGTTTTGTTTATTAACGGGCGCTTCGGCCGCTTCAATCCCATGAGAACTTTGGCAAACCTATCGAATGTTCTTTTGCGGTTTATGTGCTATAATTACTAAGTAATCATCTGGCGTTAAATAGTTCTTATTAATCTTTTACATTCCCCATTCAAATATTCAATTGAATATTGTACTTTGACCACATGTCTTCCTCTCTTTAATCTCGCCATATAGTATATATATTTGGCGAAATTGTGTATGTAAGCTTGCCAACACTCCAGATTTCGAGAAAGTGTATTTTGGAGTCAGACTAACTTCTGAACTCGCATGCTCTGAGCATAAGAATGTAACGAGACTCTCTCTCCAACGCCCGGCTCCGGCCGAGGGCTCGCCTTGCAAAAAAACTACCCGAACCTGGTGTCCGATTTGGTCAATAAAGAATTAGTTGTAACATTCGGCTTGTCTCTATCTGCAATATGGATTAATTCGTTCTGTTAATATTGTTTCACTTCGTTATCAACTCTTCAGCCATCGGTATAATTCAATACAAATGTACAAATATCCTAAGCTTCGCTACAATCCTTAACCAATGAACTCCCAAAACGAATCAGGGAAGCTCCTTAACATAATAAACCAGTATACCAAATTCGGAGCAAATCGAATCATTCTGCATGAAAAACCCATTTATCTGAATTAAGGGGTTGGACTAACCCCGTTTTTCCCCCTTTATCCTTAACCAATGAACTCCCAAAACTAATCAGGGAAGCGCCTTATCACAAGAACCTAGAAAAAAATTTTGAAGCAAATCGGATGTTTCTATCAAGAGTTATCACGTTACGTACATACATACGTACATACATACAGAACGGGCGGGCACATTAGCTCTCAGGCTTTGATAGCCTGTGAGCTAAAAATGGGTGTACTTGTGAATTACATGCTATTTATTTGCTATTTTGATTTTACTTTTGTTGCCAAACAGTGCAATTTTAAGGCAAAAAGGCATAAGCGTGACTTCAACACAAGCGATGTTCGCAATAATGGTATTTTTTTTTTTTTTAGTGTAGGAGAGCAATTTTGCTGTAAATTTTTATATTAAAATGTAAATTACGATTTTGGTTATATAATTATTGTCCCCAGTGTGTATAAAATATTTGTACTGCCATAGTTGATGTGAAATATTGAAGCCTAATGTCTTAGATGCCCATGTGCTCCATTTCCGAACCGTAGCTGTTACATTAACATATTTTTTTTCGTTTTAGGAGTGATCCAATTTTATCCTTGTTAATACAATTAATAAAGTCATTTTTAAAAATAAAAACTAAAATTCTGTGTAATAAGTGTGTCGGGGGGGGGGGGGGGGAGGATTGGAGCGTATTTGGAGTATTATTATTATTATCTCTCTATTCTAAAAAAAAGTAACTACCGCTGTCACCGCCGCCGCCGGTTTTGGATTTTTTGTGACCGGAGGTCTTTCTTCGTTAATATTAAGAAAAATAATGCATACAAAAATATGAAAATTAGTAGTATTATACAGAAATGTTTGATAAACACGCTGATGCAGACAGTTTTGAAATCGAAGAATTATTTTAAGAGATATTTAATGCTAAATTTGGACAAAATCGTTCCACTAAAAAAGTTTTATAGGAACGAAAACTATACATCGAAATTTAATAATTTTTAGATCATTTTATACGTTATAATTTCCCGGTGTGCAAAATTCATTTATTTTTTTAATTTGACTCATTTTTCAAGGTTTCATTTCTATTTTAAATTCAAATTTTCAGCATTTCGAGAGATATTTTTAACTTATTTCAGAAAATTGCACCAATTTAACCTGTTGCCAACTGTATAAACAACGGAAACAATAATGTTTACTTCAAATTAAAAATTTATTTACACGTGACTATTATAAACAGAAAAAAAAACTTTCAAATTAGAATTAAATAGTTACGTATAAAAAGCAGGAAGTTATTGAAAATTACTTCATCTATAATTACACGTGAATTTTAACAGAGAAAGGATATTGTAAAATAATAAATTCATTAACATGCGTTAGAAGTCTTAAATAGGAGAAATTACATCACATTTACGTCATATTACACTTATTACGTAAAATGAACAAAAAATAATATTGCAAAACAGTTTAAATTTAAAAATAGCGCGAGACGTTTACTTGATATTTTGAGATGAACTTTTCAACTATTTTTTTTTTTTTTTTTTTTGGACAACGCAAATAATATTTCATTTCTAATAAAAGTTTTTTCACGTGAATATTAAAAAGGGAAAGAAAAGTTTGGTGAAAATTACGTCAGATTAAAAATGATATATTTAAAATGTCTTATTTAAAAGGACTTTTCGCTTTGTTAAAAAATACCGGGAGACAAAGACTCTGTTTACTTAATTCATTTTATATTAGATGATTTTGAAATGCAATTGTATCTTTTAACAGCAGCTGATTTTTCCGTTAAATTCCCCAATCAAATAGAAACGCGTTTATAGGGAGATCGTTTTTGACTTTTTAATTATAATTCAATCTTCCAAAATCTTTTTAAAGCCGATCAAATTAGCGTGCTTTTAGAGACTGCAGTATCTGAAGTAGTAAGTTGTAAGTAGTAAGTTGGCGAGTGTAGCTCGTAGGGGGCCGAGCCCCCTAGTTATTAATTAAAACATTAGGTTTTAGGGACTTTGTAGGATGAGAAAAGGAAAGGTGGTGACTGAATTCTGGAAAGTTATTTTAAATGGATTTATTTAAAAAGATGAAATATAAGTTTTTAGAGTTGTGAAGGGTCCATTTTTCTGATATTCAATACTGTGAAAGACAGATAGATCACTGACAATGCACAATAATGTAATATAATAATAATGTATTATTATATTATTATTCTTATTTTATTACACTTTACAATAATGTTCTTTTGACAGTTTTTAAATTAAAACGGAAACTTGTGCAAATATTTAAATGACATATAAATACATAAAATGCTGTCACTTATAGTGTTTTACAATAATCCACTAAAATTAGAATATTATCCATCGCTGTTGGTAGCATCTACGTAAAATGCATTTTAAATCGCTCATTACCATTTTCTAAGGATAAAAAAATACAGAGAGTAAATATCTCTTTGATGGGAATTGAAACAAAATAATAATTAATACTCAAAATAATAATAGTTATAATAAAAAAATAAAATAAAAAGTCATATACGGTCAAAAACACCCACTTACAATCTATATATTACAGTGATTTACGGTGAGATACATTCTTGAAAATTACTGATTGGTTAATTAAAACCACCTAACACTATCTTAAACTAGAAGAGTCCTAACAAGTAATAATTACACCATGCACAGTGAAAGCTGGCTAAAAGAAATCGTAACTCGGAGGAGAGAATATAAATTAATGCAATAGTTGAGCAGCATGAGGGTTAAAATATGTTAAAATGATAACAGACATATATTTCAGTTGGCTTGAGCTTTTATTTAAGAATTGAGTCACCGACTTGAGTAATGAAGATATACTTGCAAACTTCATGGATAATTGAAAAACAATCTTCTTAAAATAGAGTAATTGAAACAGTTAAAACATAACATGGTTGAGAAAATGACTTGACATAATATTTACCAGAAATATTTGTGACAAACTGCTTATGTTACTATAATAAATCATTACCGCAATGTCGGCAAAAATAAACTTCATAATGCGAAAAAAATATAAACTTAATTGAGAAATGTAAGAACATTATCACGACAATGCAAAACAGTTAACCTAACTTGATTCATTAGAAAACAAGCTTATCAGACATGCGTCTGCTGAAATGATATCTGACCGCGGTTATAAATACCCTACGATCTAAGACACGTACCGGGAAACGCCTATTTCCTAGAAAGTTCCCGTAAGTAACGTGAACAACAGATTTATGAATAAATTTAAAAGATCAAAAAACCCGACTGCGTAAAAAGCGAACTAATTAATTATTTCTGATCAATGTGAAACTATTTTTTTCCAATTCCTACTATCATCTCACACTCTCGCTATGTATATCTTGTTCAAATTTTTAATTGTTAATAAAATACTTATTATTCATCCAATCAAGCTCAAATAATTTTTTTTAAACTTGTAGTGGATGACACTTGATGTTAATCCAGTTTTTCTCAACTATTAATTCATTAATTAAATTAAATTAATTAATTTTGAATAATCGAGAGAGCCCTCTTCTTGATCAAGGTATTTTAAGACCGAGAGAGCCTTCTTCTTGATCAAGGCATTTTAAGCGCCACTCAAGAGGAAAGAAGAATGGGGGGAAAAATCTCTTATTGACCTAAGTAGGAATTGACTTTTTTTTATATATATATATTACTTGTTTATATTACTTACCTATTTTTTTTATTTACTTGTATTGATGACTTTTAAGTTGTGTTTAATTGTTAGTTCCTATCTATAAACACTGTTTTGATGAGGTCTATAGATGTCTATGATGGTTAGAGTTGCAGTAAAGCTAGAGATCCTACATACACAACTTCCAGGTTGTATAATATTTTAACGGAGCTTTTGGTTGTAAAATAGTCAATGAAACATCGTCTTCATTTTGAAAGACATATTCAATGATATGCCACTCAATAGGGTACGTAGATTTTTTTCCCGTCTCTATCGCTACCGCCATTTTGTATTTTACGGCCGTATTTTGAATTTATAAAAACAAAACCTAGCCTATAACCATCGGGCCGTTAAGACAAATAGATAGAGACCTCATTCATTAAAATCCATCCAGCCGGTGGGATGTTTCGAAGGTATAAAGAAATCGACATACCCAGATACGCGTGAAACACATAACCCTTCTTTTCAGTGGGGTAATAATTAATAACTGTCGGCGAATCAGCTGTTTAGAGGTATGTCGCCATCTGATGCCGATACGACAAACCGAGTAATTCGAATATAACGTAATGCGTTCAACTGTTACGTCCGCGAACTTTAAGATCTGAAACGTAAATAAACTTTAAATTAAATTAATACTTTAAAGAAACCTATTGTAAAGTAAAACTTAGATAATAAGAATAAAGAAACGTTTTAAAGGTAAATTGCATAACTATCTATATTATAAAGGACAAACATATCTGTGCGTAACGCATACGTCATTTTGCGAATGGCAACACTTTAAAATTTGAAATGAAATTTTGGTTTCGCAATTTTTTCTACTGCAAATTTTTAAACTTCTAAACATCGCACATTTTAAATTTTTATACCGTCGTATAAGGAAAAAAATGCTCTTTTAAGTGCAATTTGTATGAAAGCTGTATCTTAATTAATTTTTGAGATATTAATTTTTTTGCAGTTTTTAATACCATTTTTCTTATCGTGGCAACACAAGTAGCTCATTTCTATTGAAAGTCATAGAAAGTAAACGGAAAATAGTTGAAAATAGGAGATACTGTATCTTTTTGTTGCCATTTTCTCATTAAACCTGAAAAAATAGTTGAAAATAAAATATGGGCTATGTCAAGAATATTGTCTGTTATTCCGTGATAATGACGTCATATGCAACTTTTCCATAGACGAAGTTTAAGACTGGGTTGTAAAAGTAGATTGCTTTAGCGGATGCAAATGACGTCATTTTATAAAAAAGCGTGTATTTTAATTCTTAAACCTGAATTATGTTTTGTAGAAGTGCGTCATTTTCACAGCCCAGCTGCTTTGAAATTCTTCACAGGTGAACAGGTTTCACTTTTGAAAATAATGTAATCGAAAGCACACACTGATAAACGCAATGTTTTACAAAAATTTAGAGTGTCTTTTTAAAAGAGAGGTGACATGCAAATAATAGCGATTTATATTACAGAAATTGATGATTTTCGCCTGGATGGATTTGCTTTGCCGAGTTAGACAAGCAAACAAACAATTCGTGGTTTAAAATAATATCGTGTTCCTGAAGTTGTTGTCGAATATTCTCTCGAATAATAAAATTTTAATGCTATTCTTTCGGACATTCTACTATAATTTTATCAAAATAACATAATTTGCTTAATTTAATTTTCCCTAATTTTATATAATCTATATATTTTAAACACAAGTGTGTTTTTTAGTCATCTGCCCTGATCTTTCTGCTGAACCAATTTTACTAATATATATTTTTTTTAACTGAAAGCTCCTCCATTGTAGATGTGATCGCACTATCTGTTTTTTTTTAAATATCCCCACTTTTATATTTTAATTTTAAAAGCATTTTATGAAATTTCTTCAAAATGATGAAAATTAGATAGCTTTCATTGCTGCAGACAAGAGAGAAATAATGAGGTATTTTAAACTTTATTCATGCTATTTTCTGATCAAAATTCAAAATTGTTGATAAAAATTGTTGTATAGGGTTTAATGGCGCAAAATCCCATTAGGAGCAGAATATTATATTAGGGGCATAATAACGGAAATTGTCATACTGTTTTTGGAAACACGCATTTTTCCTCATAAATTTTCTATATTGTTTTTCCTTCTGCATGTGTACTGATACTAAGTTTCAGACACTAGGAGAAATGCTTATTTAAGTGAAAATGAAATTATATTTAAAAGAAAACGATCATTTTCTTAGATAAAACCAAGCCTTTTAACACAAATGCGTCTAAAAAACATAACTTACGGAAATTTTTACTCTCCAAAATTGAGATTAGAATCTCAAATAAAGAGTGCGTCTGTTCACATAAAAGATATTGCTGACAATCGTTACTTCAAGTTTTGAGTTAAAATGATTTTTAAATGATCAAACAAAATACAATTTTTTTAAAAATGATGAATATGGATATGAGAAGTGCGTATGCAAATTTTGAGAAAGTGAAAATTGCTGTTTTCATTCCGGAAATCCAAGCATAAGAGCCTCAATTGATAACCACATCCTAATAACTGATCTTTATTATATTTTACCGATTATGTATCTATATTATAAAGAACAAACGTATCTGTGCGTAATGCTGACGTCATTTTGCGAATGGCAGTACTTCTCGATCAAATTTCGGCCTTGAAATTTTCGCTACTGCAATTTTTCAATCTTCTAACCATCGTACATTTTCCATTTTTGTCGCATAGGAAAATAAATATACTTTCAAATGCAATTTGCTTAAAAAGTTTATTCATTGACTGATGTATTATATTTTCTAAAATAATTTTTAAGCATGATTTTTTAAAAAGTTTATCTTATCACGTGCCGATTTCAATACATAAAATAATAAACATTTTTCACATAAAGCAACAAACATTTTTCAGCATTTGTTTCTGACTACTTTTGCATAATGAAATTAATACTTCCTTTATAAGCAAATAAAAGAATAATATTAAAGGAACCACCAAACTAAAATATTTGTGAAAGACAAATTAACGAAATTAATACTTCATTTATAAACAAATAAAAGAATAATATTGAAAAAACACAAATCTAACATATTTGTAATCGTACAATTTAAATATTCAGGTCACCAAGTAGGATTTTTTTTTCAAATGGAATTTGTTTGCAAAGTTCATCTCAGTTTACTGATTGTCTATGGTTTTAAAAACAATTTTAAAGCATGCAATATCTTTTCATTTATCTATATCGCGCGGAGCTCGATTATGAAAGATTAACCCGTTTGCCATTAAAACAAAATAAAGAGTTCATCATTTTCTTACGGCTAATTTCCATTAAAAAAAACTTCCCTATGAATAAATAAATAAAATAATATAAATAAAACACAAATTTACCAGACATGTATAAGCTCTGAAATTATCAGAATATAAAAGGATGCCATACGTAGTAAAATCTTAGTAAATAACTCTTATCATGCGGCTAATAAGAAAATATCGCTTTTGATAAATTTCAAAAATGTATTTGATTGTGTAATTCGTATTTTCCATATGAAAAATGCTTTTTTAATGTAAGTGGTCAATCTAAAAAATTTATTGCACATAAAAGAAATTATTAGTTTTGAATTAAAAAAATATGTTTTCGGGTACGATCCCCTAGTTGTTTTTAATAAAGAAAGGCTTTTAATAAAAGCTTTAATAAAGCTTTTAATAAAGCTTTTAATAACTAAATAAAGCAAAACGAAAACTAAAGATATGATAAAACGTAATCATGGAAATGAATGAGCATGAGTAAAAATGAGTGCATTAAGTATTTGAGTTTATGAGTGGGGTTTTGAGCAACGAGACTTCATAAATGTTGATAATTTCCATCAATTACTGTCATTTACGGCCAAATACAGTCTAAATATATAACGGTACATACTGTAATATTACGGGGAAATGCTGGAATCTGCGCTGCCAAGCATTTCCCGTCATCCAACGGTGAAATTTTTATCAGTGTATGCTTAATTTATTACAATAATTGTACCAATATATTATTTTATTTTTTACTGTACATACTTTACTGGAAACCAAGGAGGGAAAATCGTAGCAGACCTACCAGAAGAAGACGTATATTACGAAATATAACGTAACGTAGAGTGAAATTATGTTTAAGCTATCAGAATCACACATAGCACCAAGAAGAGAGACCCAGAGTTCAAAAACTAGCAAACAAACATTTATCCGCCGAATATTATTTAAGTTCAATTTTAAATCATTGAATTTCTCTCTATTGTAGTAGCGTGGTGACTAGAGAGCATTTTAATTTCTGTTGCCCTAACGGCCTCATTTCCCAACCAAACTCTACTGTAAATTATAAACTAAAAGATTTGATTCTTAATAGCCCAAAATTCGGCTGACTCATAAGATAATATAGTAGCGTGACGGCGTTCGCATAATTTCAGCAATGCGGAAGGAAATTTCAGGTGAAGTTCCATATTGATTTAAAATAGAATGTTAAATTCACCATTTCGTTTGATTCAAGGTTTGTTTGGGAAAAGGGACCAGCGAAGTGGGCGCAGCCTGCTAGTTATTATATAAATCTTCTCTATTGTATAAATCAGCTTTCATAACTTAATATAAAATTTCTGAGATTTTTTTCTTCATAATTTCGGGCATAAATGGCTAACTTGAAATTCATATATTTTTTGCAAATTTCATTTACACAAAAATGGTTGTATTTTAGAAATACACAGGCGCCACAAGAGAAAATATGCATATCATCGGACACAGTCTTGGATCACATATTGCTGGTTATGCTGGAGCCCGAATAAAAGGCCTACGTAGAATTTCAGGTAACTTTTGTCGTCTCTTTCTTATATATAAAAGTACAATTTATAACTTTATGTTTAGGATAATACCAAAAATTGTTGCTTCTCACTCAAAAATCACTTTTATCTTCCTACTAAAAAGAAGAAATGTGATCATACACAAAATTATTATACATATATAAAAATATATATATTATCATTATATAGTTTTAAAACAGAAAAAAATTGAAAAAAAAATCCTCCATATACAAAGGAGTGATATAAGCAAAGCAATGCATTTTGTGGAGAAGAATATATTTTGAAATTATACACTATACTTTCTTCCTTATTACTATCTAAATGCTATATTAAAGTCTAAAAGTCAAGCCAGAAATTAAAATTTCATATGTAGAATGAAAGAAGTAACGCATTTGTCACAAAATTAGCACACTTGAAAAGGTAAGAAGTACACGACATTTCGGTCCCGACACTTCGGTCCTGGCGTTTTGGTCCCGATGCCATTTCGGTCCCTTGCTATTTCGATCCTCAGCCATTTCGGTCCCTTGACAATTCGGTACCACTTATAACTCGGACTCTAACTGCCGTAGGCCCGCCAAACGCTGTATGGTTCAACATCATTTGCAGCCTTTATCTTTTTTTATCCCCCTCTCCAAATTTTGTAAAAAGTTGAATATAAGGATCCGAGAAATTTAAACTTTTATAACTGGTGATAATGAAATCACAGCGCACTGAAAATTAGTGTGATTGTACAATGTGATATAATTTTACAGGGAACATTGTCTTTTTTTTTTTTTTTTTTTTTTTTTTTTTTTTTTTTTTTTTTAAGAGAATGGATGTTTTATGGTTTTAAATTTATAATTATTATTATTAGGTATTTTATCTATACTATAAAATACCTTAAATACATTTTTTTCTGGTGGATTTCACATATTTAATTAGAACTTCTAAATCACGATCAATTAAATAATAAACAAAAACTGTGCTTAATTTTCTTTTCTTTCAATTACATTAAAATAAATGTCTTCAATAATTCAATTAGACACTTATGAGCTGTTATATGTAAATGTTTTCTCAAATCACTTCTCTACATCCCTTCCTTTAATAATCAGAATTCAGATATATTTATTGAAGCACAAATATTTAATCTTTCTTATTATTTTTATAATACAATGTTGCATCTTATAAATTTGTTTTCCTGAGTCGTGCTCTGAAAAATATTTTGTTTCCAGAAATTTTTTTAGATTCCCCCCCACCCCACCCCCCTTCATCTTTTCTTTAATAATTGTTGCTTCCATTTTTTTAACAGTCTTCCCACCGCTTGAAGTGGATTTTTGTGAGCAAATTTTGTTGAAACTGGCCTATTTCTTTTTAATAAAATGATTATTTTTAATTTTATGTAATAATGGTACTAATATTTTAATTAATATTATTTTCATTTTTTAACTGACAAAACTAAGCTTTTTTGCATTTGTCCTTTTTTTATTACCCTTTTTCCTTCCTCTTTCCCAGAAAACAAGTTTAATAAATTTTTATTTTAGTTTTATTATTAATTATAGTAATAGTTTTAAATTTCAGTAACTGAATATACACTGCTCAAAACAATTAAAGAATATTGCAGTTTTAGGTGGATTTTGTATCTGGTAAACTGTTTAGCTGATTGATACATGGTCGACAAACATAGCAGGTTATATGAGAATAAATTACACATGTTTGGCAGAAAAAAATGGATTTTATTGCGCATTTGTATACTAAAGGAAAAAAACACAATTTGTGCATATGAGAAAAAAAGAATAAGAAAAGGTGTTTTCTTCAAAGAAAATCATTTTCAGTAGGGGGTATGGTTTCCACGGGCGGCCAGCAACATTGAACACCTTTGAGGCATGGACTATATGAGGCTTTTAATGACGAGTTGGGGTATTCTGCCCCACTCTTCCAGAAGAGCTCTTTCCAGTTCTTGGAAAGTTTATGGGGGTTGTTGGTGGCCAGAAACTCGTCTTCCTAGAGCGTCCCAAACGTGCTCGATTGGATTCATGTCTGGAGAACACGCTGGCCATCCCATTCGAACGATTCCTTCCTCGAAAAGAAAATCCTCCACCAGGTTTGCACGATGTGGCCTGCAGTTATCGTCCATTAAAACGAAGTTATCTCCGATTGCTGCAGCGTAAGGGACTACAATAGGTCTGAGGATCTCATCCCTATATCGGCGACCAGTCAGAGCTCCATCTCGAATGATGTAGTGGTCAGTGCGCCCGTCAATGGAGATGCCACCATACACCAACACTCCTCCACCGCCAAATCTGACACTTTCGTGCACGAACGCAGGATTATTCCTACTGCCACGGTCCCTCCAAATGAAAATACGCCTATTATCCGGATGCACAGAAAAACAGGACTCGTCAGAAAACAGAATATTGCTCCACTCATTTCCCCTCCAGTTGACATGCTCGGTTGCCCACTCCCTGCGGTCGCGACGATGCCTTGATGTTAATCTAACACATACCATCGGTCGGCGAGCACACAGACCTACTGCATGGAGCCGGTTTCGGACAGTCTGAGTTGAAATCGTGGTGCCTGTAGCCGAGCGAAGGTGTTGTTGGAGAAGAGTAGCGTTCTTGGTTTGGTGTCTTTGAGCTCTTAACGCTAAATACCGATCTTCATTGGGCGTTGTTGCCCGTCTACGACCTTGCCCTGGTCTTCGGCCTGCACATTCACTCTCCAAAAAACGGATCCTGGAAATGACACTTTGTGACACTCCAATGGCTTGCGCTACTTCGGCTTGAGTTTGGCCCCCTTCTAACCTATCAACAATTCTCAAAGCTTCTGAATCTGTCAAATGACTTCGCTGAGACATCGTACTCATCGAAACAAAGCAGTCACTGAATGCCGATCATCCTTGTCTTCATTCTCTTTTATCCAGTTGAAAGTCAAATTTCATTCGCTGCCGCTGAAGCGACGTTTTTGACGTCGAACTCAAAATTTGCATACTCCACAGTTTGAAAACCAGAAAAATTTGCATTTGTGATTCTCTTCTTCTATTTTCGGCAAAAAAAAATTCGTTTATATCTTTATTTTATATAAAACTTCAAATATCCTTTAATTGTTTTGAGCAGTGTATAATATATCATGTATTGAGTTTATTTTTAAAGTAAAAATTTGTAATTTATATTAATAACGTTATTAATTTAATAAATTAAGAAAATATTAAATCAAAAAATATATTTAATGAAATAATAATTTTAGTTTTTATACTAAAATTACTAACTATTTTTATAATTAATTGTTAACAATTATTCATCAATTAAAAATTTTTATTAAAAATTTTTGATTTATTATTTAAAAAAAATTTAAAAAATAAATGTTTTGAAAAATCAGACAGAAACATAAACTGTAAGTAATTATTAATTAATTAATAATAATAATGCAACATTGTACAAATACGTAAAAATATTTTTTAACGATTTTAGGTGTTATTATTATCCAGATTTTGATTTTGATTTTTTAAGCACAGTTTTAGTTTACAATTCCCAAAGAGTAAGATATTATTGATCAGTTATATTTAAAGAGCAAGAAACATATAAACTAACTAATAAATAAATAAACAACATATCTTTTCCCAGAATCATTTTTATATTTTTATATTTTTATATTTCAACATTTTTATACATCCTAATAAAGTTAATAACATCATAGTAACTGAAATTTTAAAAGATTATACTTGCATTCACCCTGTAATAGCTATTAAATAGTTCATGTAATAGTTTCTAAACAAGTAATTGATAAATTAGTTATATGAATAATTAATAATTGAAATAATTTTAAATTGTTAATAAATACATTTAATTAATACAATTTAATTTCTGATAATTTTTTATTTAACAATATACCTGCTTCCAACAACAGCTGCAAGGTACCGAAATGGCATCGGGACCGAAGTGTCATGATTCCCTTGGAAAGTATGCGTACACGGAATCTAGTCCTTGAAAAATATTTTGTTGACATATGGAGCATTCTCACAATATTTTGACTTTCGGGGATAAAAAACTGGTGAAATTAAACAACTTGCTAAAACAACATTTTAATCTGATAGACGACTGCCTTAATGATTCAAAATAAAGAAAAAATGGTCAGCAGTGAAATTTATTTTATTTAACTGAGGTTTAATTTAAACTTGCGGGTTTAAATTTCCTTACCATTTTACCACTATAACTTTCTATTTTCTTCTAAATTTTTACTTATAATGAATTTGCATAGTACCTACAGGACATTCAAATAAGAAATAATAAAAATGTAGTATTTTTAGTACAAAATTTTGGTATAACATTGTCTTAAACGGGTGTTCAAGACGGGGCGGAAGGAAAAAAAAGGAGATGGTATAGGAAAAAACGGACGGTAATGGAAAAAAAAGGGATGGTAAGGATGCCACGGTAAGCAAAATGACCACTATTTTTAGGCAAATCATGCTAAGACTAAGTGATAGCCACAATGTCCATTGATTTTTTTAAAAAAAGTTATTTACATTGGATTAAATAAAAAAAAATTAATTTACTTCGAAAAGTGCATGAATAAACCTTGGGAACGGTAAGACTACCAATAAAGCCACGATGCTTGAAATTGACATTTAAATGCTAATTTAAATTCTGCAGTAAACTTCCTGACAAAGAATTTTAGACAGTCTTTCTCTAGCATACTTCTGCATGAGAAAAAACTTGAAAAAAATTCTGTGGCTGAATCTGAAGTGATTTTTTGTGTAAGTTTAGTAAGAGGGACGGTAAGGAATCCAAAACCCAGGGACAGAGTTCAAAAAATAATATCAACCGTAAAAATGTGTGCAGGTTAATTTTTTGCTACATATTTATATAACACAATTGTCTCAGTTTCGGAAAAAAATGACATTGAATTACTTTTATTGAAACAATTTTATACAGACAGCTCCAAACTTAAAAATCAGCATCCGGGACACGGGACGGTATAGGAGTTTTCCTGATATTTGGACCCCCAACATCGTCCAAAACTTAGTTATTTCGTTAATATTGTTATGCAATCATGCTATGGGATGTTCCCCAGTATATGAAATAAAAAAAAACACAAGAATATGTACTAAAATAAAAATTTTTATTCAGGGACTTAAAAGTATAAAGATTGTGAGAATGCCCCATATATATTCTTAATGTTAAGTATAATTTTTGTTTAGCTGGAATCACTCAGTTACAGTTTCTAGATATAAAAGCTTACTAAATGATGAAAAATGGGTTAACAAGATGATCTTGATGGCGTCTAGCAGTGGGAAATAAGTAGGTGTGTAGAGATGATTACATTTTCTCCAGCTTTCGGGACAAGTGGAACCAAGACCGTCCTTTTGCCTTTAAAACAAATCGTTCCAACTCTGGGGCAAGTGTAATATGCTACCATTCAACATCAAAATGTAGACTTTTTAAAAAATCTTTTTAAAAATTCGATGACGCAGTATTTGAGCACTCTAAGTCAAATACAGGGTGTCCCGGAAAAATGTATAAACAATTTATTTTCTAACAACTTGCATGTTCTTAATTTCCTTTCAGGTTGAACTAACTTAAAATAAGGGCTGTAACCAGACTAAGCTTTGAGCAAAAAAATCTTTTCTAAAAAGTTATCAGAAGCTTGAAAACTTAGCTGAAGTGCAAAGGTAGTTTACTAGAGAGTTTCAGAAGACTCCCCTACGTGATTTAAAATCACTATATTAAATATAATTTTTTTAAAAAAAGATGAAATTATTCAAAATGTACACAAGCAATGTTAGGCTAGACCACGGTCATCAACAAACCAGGCAAATTAAGTGTCTGTTTTGCGATTCTATTGCTTAACCCTTAAATGCCTGGTGTTGCTTTTCGCAACATACCCAATTTAGGCTCTAAAATACTATTAGAATAATATTGAAGCTATAATGTCTAATGTTGCCAATAAAATACGTTCTGAAAATATTATTAAATCGATTTTCAACATGTAGATGGCAACACCTGCGCTGTTTAAGAATAAAGATAGATTTAATTTTTCAATGGTTGCTACTTGTTCTTTTTGTTTTGTTTGGGAGCTTGCGAAATACTCTATTTTGACCTGCAATGGGCAAGTGAAATTTATTTCTTATTATAGTTCCTAAAATTCTTGTATGTTTGTAGAATTTTATCAAGGCAAATTATTTTTTCAATTAAACACCAGTATTGCCGATTAGTAACAAACTGTTTTTTAGCCGTAAACTACACTTAAACCAAAATATGATTTTTTTAAGTATTTTTCCCATGATTTATTTAAAAAATGAAAGCCGAAAAACATTATTACAATGATTTTTGAAAAATAAGGCATTTAAGGGTTAACTTTATCAGCGGTGCTTTGAGGAGAAAGGCGATTAGTTTCAATACAATTGTTAATTATATAAAACTTTCATTACTGCAGTTTAATTTCACAATGTCAAATAAAGTATTTGTTAATAAAAAAATACGTTATAATAAATTTAATTGTGTATTACTTTTTTGGGACACCCTATTTTTTGAAAAAAGATATTGGTGAAACATGCCAACTGGTTGAATCATTTCATCATGGACTGTATAACGCCGGGTTTTGAAGAACACATAAAACGATATTCAGCTGGTGTAACGTTTTTTATTTCACACAAAAACTTCATATTTTATCACTTCATTATGCCTTTACATTTTTTGCACGAGAGGGACTGCCCAGATTAAGAATCAAGTCTGTAGAGCATAGATGTTACTCCCGATTCCCTTTATTGAGGTCTTTAAAAAATACAAAATTCAGCTAAGCCCGCCGATACGCGTGAAAGAGAGTGGGGGTGGTGTATGTAGTATGTACATAAATGTGACAGTAATAAAATTTATAAAATGACAATAAAAAATACACTAAGTAATAAAGGCAATATTATACAAAGATACGTCCCGACTTTGGGCACTGGATAAGGGGAAACCCGAGCCCCTGGATCAGTGAGGGAGTAAAGTAGAAAGGTCACAAAGGAAGTTAAAGATGTTTTTAAGCTTTGAGAACAAAGTCGGGTACGATAAAATATTAGCTAGCCAACAATTTGAAAGGATAGGAGGACGGCGAACATGGCAGCGAGTTGTTAAAGGACAATTATAGAAGCAATGAGAGGCACCGCTCGCACATACAGGAGAAAGAGCTCTTTTGAACTTGAAGAGTTATCTCCCAAATAGACCATGATCTGTAAGGAAAGCCGTAGTGGAGGGACAGAGCAGAAGATAAAAAAAAAAACACTGGGACAAGGTCATAGATATATCTAACCTTATCTGAGTAGTCCCCGTGATCTTGGTCACACATACAAACTGAAATTGCACAACGCACTCGAAGGAACTTCCCCCCACCCTCACCTACTGATCCGGATATTTTTATCGATGGCTTCGCAGCACTATCTATACTATAAAGAAGCAATTGAATATGAATACAATACTATTTAAGAATCAAACATACCGCCGCCTATGTAACTTCAAGGAGACTTTAAAGACAATAATAATGTGCATAAAAATAAAATTACAATGGAAGTAAGTCACCTTATTTGTACTTCTTTTATGTCCATATTTAGTCTTAAAAGTTAGAACACAAACTCTCTGATCAGTTCCAGGGAAAGTTCTGTAATCAGGGATGTAGTGGAGGGGATACGGTGGTATGCGCCGTATACCTTCTGGATTTTTTTAAGGATCACCGTATACCCTCTGTTTCTCAAAAAGGCTGTAGTATGTATACTGTAGGGTATACCCTCTGTCTTGAGCGTATACCCTCTGCTTATTGCGTATGCCCTCTGCTTTTTTTACGACTACACCACTGTCTGTAATGCGACTAAGTGTCCATTGTGATGGTGCTACATTGTTCATGTGGACAAGTACCATATCTCCAACATTGAGATTCGGTCTTGGTTTCCACCATTTGGAACTAGTATGCAGTTGATTTGACACAATTCTTTGGCTGAACGGTCCCAGAATTGCTGACGAAGTTTCTGTATGGCACGCCACGTTTGATTAAGACACAAAGACTTGGGTGGTTGCGGTAGACCTGGAAATGGGTGAATAGGACAGCCAACCACGAAATGAGCTGGCGTCAACACATCCAAGTTAGCTGGATGTGACGATAATAATGTAGTAAGAGAATTGGAAATTAAACAAGTCTCTATTTGAGGAAGAAGATTTATAAATCTCTTTGAAACTTTCGTTAACATTTGGTTAGCGCTTTCAACTGCTGTCCCCCACAAACCTCCAAAATGAGGTGTACATGGATGAATGAAGGACCACTTAATGCCCTTAATAAAGCTGAAATTTTGCACTTTTTATTTTCGACACGACAGAAATAATTCTTTAAGGTACCTGATAACTTCTTTAAAGTCGGAGCAATTGTCAGAAACGAACTTATTTTCACAGCCTTTTTTAGAGATAGATCGGCATAATGCAGCAAAAATATAAGAGGTAGAGTGTTCAGACAACAACTCAGTTTCAGTGCCGATGAATAGACAAATGTAAGATTTGAATACCATTCCATAATGTAAGATTCGAAATAACATTTTCTGATCAAACAATTATCCTTGAAAACCCACATGGCTACAAATACTATTGGCATGATTTAAAGTAAGAATTAAATGAATTAAATACTGAAACTCTGTAAGAATGAAATCTAAAGAAGAGAAAGGACGCAATTCGGGATGGAAATCTTAACAGCCCGTCATCAGCCAATGCAAACACGTGTCCCTAAGGGGAAAACGCCACAAATGAAGAGAAACGACAAAGAGGCGACAAAGGGTGCGACAGCTGGATCTAGCTGATATGCATTTATTCAAAACATTTTTCTTTTCTCCTTGTTCAGTATAGGCGAGTTTCGAAACTCATGTCCTCATATATATCCATTATATATATATATATATATAAACTTTCTATACAATTATACCATTGAAACAAATGAAATTGACCAACAATTATCAAATCAATATTAAACACATCAGAAACCAAATACTAGTTAAATTGTTTATTCCAATAAAATACCTTATGAAAATTAAAAGTGAGAAGAAAAAAAAACACGATTATGAATACAAAAGAATACTTATATTGTAAATTACGTTTTCAAATGCACATAATTCACATATTTAAGCAAAACAGTCGTTTTCTGTAGAAAATTAAGCTATAATCTGAATAATGAATTCTCTCCATACCCAAACGACTGATGAACCAGAACAATAAAAGAAAAATGAGCACTGAATATCAAGAAAGGCCTTGAAACGGAATATGAAAAATAAAGAAATTTAAAAAGAAAAATATTTCTTTATTCTGTTACTTCCTTTAATATTATATATATTCTAAATAGTAATTAAATTCAGCGTACCCTATAAAATTACACAAGTATTTATCCCCATTCCCATTGTAAATGTTCAAATATCTACAGCTATGAATAAGGTTAATTTAACCGTTAAGTAATTCTATTTTAAAACATATATTATAGCCATCGGTTGCAGTTAAAAAAGATATAGACACCTTGAGTATTACATTTAATCAATAATAAGAGGGAAAAAATTACCAGAATATAGTATAAAATACCATTTAATCCTTATAAAGTTAATAAAACTAAATTAAATAATATTCGAAATCACTTAATTTACAATATTAAGGCTAAAATAGTTGTTAGTACTGCCATCCAGTGATAAAAAAAGGATTTTTTATTTATATAGAAATTATTAAGTCGTGATTGCATTATTAAAATCTTTGATGCTGTCATCTATGGAGTAATATTAAAAACAAAATACTACAAAATACCAAATACAATGATGCTGCCATTTATTAATAAAAATTAAAATTAGTTTGATATATTCCAAGGTCTAAAAAAAACAACTCTTTTTTAGTATCATACCACACTTGAAATTATTATTTATAATAATTTTACCTAAAATTATAATTAGTAATATTTATTAAACTGTCTATTTAATATATAAATGTATGTAAGTTGTATTTAATAACGAATATTCATCCCTAGTAATTTACCTCCATGATTACAAAAAAAGGTAAATTAAGATACATAGGGAAGAGTAGTACACAGTGAGACATGGTACACACTGAGACAGCAGCCACTTTGACATATAGTTGTAACTTTTTCTCCAAGCTGGCACACACACATAACGACCTCATCTTACGCAACACGTGGATGTATTTTCGGCACTCCAGTTACTCGTCCGACAAAATAGTAAATAATTCTTTATTTTATAGTGGTTGAAGTTACATAAACGTCTATTTTAGAGTTTATTTCTTTCAATATGACATATATTTACTTAATCAAACATAGCTATATCTAATAATAGACTATTTCGACAAAACGACATAAACTTTTTAAAGCGATGAAATGGTTGTAACAGATGTGGCATCCATTTTGTTACAACGTAACGAAAGTACACAGTGAGACACACAGTTGTGGTACACAGTGAGACGTGTCTCATTCTGTACTTACTATGTGGTTCTGATGTTAAATATAGTAATTTATTAGTAAAAGAAGATTTTTCTCTTTCTCTCTCTTTCTGTGTGTGTGGGCGTGCGATGGCTGGGGAAATCTACTGAACGTAAGAGGCTGAAAATTTGCATGCAGGTAGACTAAGGTCTGTCATTGTCCACCCGAGGCTCATATTTTTAATACTTTGAAAATCCAGAAATATTAATTAGAAATCATAAACTACAATAAATTATTTATAGAGTGTAAAAATGTCTGATTTATGAAAATATATACATTGTCTCACTATGTACAACTTGTGGTACATAGCGAGACAATTTCCGATACTCCGTTACGCTGCTTCTGTGGTTTTATATTTAAATTATACATTAATGTGTAGCGTATTTGAGTAGCTTAAAGATGTAGCAATTTTTTTTTCAAAAGAATAAAAATCGTCGCCATTCGTTATGTAATAATGATTTTCGTCTCACTGTGTACTACCCTTCCCTGTTAAAGATTATCAATTTATTAAAATATAAGTAGCATAGTTATTTCATTGCGGCCAATGCACACAATATAACCTACAACCTTACCAAATATTGTACTTGGAAAATCGTAATAAATAAATAATAATAATAAATAGAATTAAGCACAAACATATTAAAATCAATAGATATGTAACTAAATCATCTATAGTATTAAACTTAAATTTAGATGTATGATAAAATCCATAAGTACAATTATCCATAATGAAATTTAACCAAAAAAATGGATTATGAATTTATTAAAATATAAGTAGTATATACATTTCATTGCGACCAATGCACACAATACGACCTTACTACCTTACCTAATAAATTTACTATGAAATTCAAAATACATAAAAAATAATATTAAATAGTTTTAAACAAAAACATATAAAATAAATAAATATGTATCTGAATCATCAATAGTATTAAACTGAAATTGAGATGTGTCGTAAAATCCATTAATACACAATTCCATGATGAAAGTACATTATGTGTGTAAGCTAGATTTAACCAGAAAAGAAGGATACCCATATTTTATAGCATGTTGATGTAAAAGGTTTAAATTTTGAGATTTAAAATTATTTGAACAAAGATTATTAATTCTGTGTGCAAAGTTTAGTAAAATATTGATATATACAGATTTATGTAGATAAGAATTATAGTGAGTAAATAAATTTACCTGAAATGCAAAATCATTACGCTTGTCTTAAATGTCGAAAAGTAATTTTTTTTTATTATCCCAAAGAATTATTTTTAGATCAAGGAAATTAATTTCATTATTTAGCATATCATTAAAGCTATATTTTAAATTTTTAGGATATTTTATTGGTAATAAATAATTTTATTTACTTTTAAAGTAGCAGACAATAATATCATCTACATAATGATAAATTTTACAATCAACAATAGGTGTTTTACGCTCATAATAATAAAGGTACAATTCAGCGAGAATAGATGGGACGATTCCGCCCTGTATCAGACCGCATTTCTGTTAATAATCATTAAAGATAATATAATTATAATAAAGAACAAATTTAGTTAATGTTTTAAAGTAAGATTAAGAAATATTATTTATTAAATTTAGAGAATCCTTATATTCTTTGAATAATAAATTGATAATTCTGAACATATCTGTGATGTCAATATTATTAAATAAATTACTAAAGTTATATGTTTTTATATATTTTACGTTGTTTAAATTTTTTATATTATTTACTAGTTGAAAACTATTTTTTATGCGATGTAAGTTATCCCTTTGTTTTGTTTGATCAAGCAGTTTAGTGAGAATAGTTAATAGAAAGTTACTAGCATTATTGCAATATGTACCCTATATGGCCAAAGGTGACCGGTCACTTGCTGTTTTAAACGTTTTGTTAAATATCTAGAAAAATACATGAGGAATTAACCTGAAACTGCAGGTGTGTAAACAGTATAGTATAGGTCATATATTTTCGCGAAGATGTTTTCACAAAACCTCATAGGGGACCGTCAACAAATTGAAAAATAACGAATATCTTTTGAATGATCCTGTAAAAACTAATGTAGCAAAAGCATTCAAGCTCGGGATCATTAGTAAGTGGCTTATTGTGATATACTGTGTTCATTTTTATGGGGATAGCATGTATACTCCTAGAGAAATTAAGGTTTTTATAAAAACAGTCCGAAATTTTGCCAAGTTTTTTGCTTATAATTTGCAGAGTTCTTAATATATAAAAGAGGTCATTTCAGAAAATATGACAAACAACATTTTACACAATACTCTGTAATCAGAATTAAAAAATAATAAAAATTAGATGAAAAATGCGTAGGTTTACTAAAAAATATTTCACTGCGCATGCGCGAATGCAATCAAAATATAATATGCATAATGTATTAGCTAAGTATATAGAGCAACGTTTGTGAAAGTCTCAATATCATAGCTTGAAAATTCTGAAAATTATCGCCGATAGAATAAACTCGAAATCCGTTGTTCCCAAAAAGAAGCAAAAAGATGAGGGGGTGTATCCAAATATCTGTTGATTAGTGCCAAGATAGCGTACACAATATTGCACGTACTACTATGTTTAGTTACAACTCCTCATCTTTTTGCTTGATTTTGGGAACAACGGATTTCGAGCTTATTCTATCGGCGATAATTTTCAAAATTTCCAAGCAATGATTTTGAGACTTTCACAAAAGTTGCTCTATATACTTAGCTAATACATTATGAACATTATATTTTGATTGCAATCGCGCATGCGCAGTGAAACTTTTTTAGTAAAGCCGCTTATTTTTTATCCAATTTTCCTTATTTTTTAATTCTGATTGCAGAGTATTATGTACAATGTGTTTGCCACATTTTCTGAAAAGAACTTTTTTTTTATAAGAACTCTGCAAATTATAAGCAAAAAACTTGGCGAAATTTGGGACTGTTTTTATAAAAACCTTAATATCGCTACGAGTATACATGATATCCTCATAAAAATGAACACAGTATATTACAATAAGCCACTTATTAATAATCTCGAGTGTCAACGCTTTTGCTACTTTAGTTTGTACAGGGTTATCCAAAAGATATTCGTTCTTTTTCAATTTGTTTAGGTCTCCTATGGGGTTTCGGGAAAAAATCTTCGCGGAAATATATGACCCATACTATACTGTTTACACACCTGCAGTTTCAGGTTAATTCCTCATGTATTTTTCTAGATATTTAGCAAAGCGTCTAAAATCGCAAGTGACCGGTCACCTTTGGCCATATAGTGTATTACAACCAATAGTTACAGTCCGAAATTTTAAAGGATTTTAATGGAATTTATGTATAACTACAATATATGGATAATTAAAGTTTTAATTTTTAATTTTTAGTAATTTATGATATTGAACTAAATGTCGATTATTAATGATTGTATCAAGACTAGTTTTTTTAAATGTTGAACTTATATTAATAGAATTCGAAATTAATTGTGAGTAATAATATTTGCAGACGAATGCACAGTTGTTTGGTGATTTATCAACATATGTTATAATAAATTTATTTTGTAAATTTATTAATTAATTATTATTTTTATTATTATATATTATAATTATTATTTTAATAATTATTATTTTGTAAATTTGTTATTTATTTCACTATTTAACTTTTTAAACATAAAATTGTAATTGTCAATATTTCTATAAAATTCAAAATTTAATTTATCTAACACATTTAATTTCCATGCATTGAAATATGCCAGAGGTTTATTATAGTCAACCGAAATTTTATATATAAAAAGATTAAGATCTAAATTAAATTGTTTTAAAACAGAATGAATTGTAAAACAAGAAGGTATACGATATTTAGTCCCATTTGATATTAAATTTCTTAAATAAACATTATCTACAATGTTAATATCTCCTGCAGTAATGTGTCCATGTGCTGTACTGACATATTTACTACTAGCAAACCCCGCAGCTTTGCTCGCGTAACAGTGCAAATATGCCACGTGATATTCATATGTCCAACTTTTATTTAAAAACACTATACTTTTAGGAATAATACAAAAATTACTATTTAAAACACAGTTTAACTAAACCTCATTATTACACTGCATTAGGCAGAAAAGAGACTTAAATTAATAAAAAGAACTAAAACTAAATAAATGATAATTTAGGAAATATTTTGAAGGTTTTATGCTTATTTCATACGCTCATTTCAGTTCTCGTTTGAAGTTTGGAATAAACCGTTCTTAGTACGCATTTACATCTAAAAAATAACTATCATCTCAAATTCCAAGCTTCTTGTCTATCGGTCTACCACCTCTCTAGTGGTAGTGGCACTAACATAAAATGCCTATGTTGAAACACAAACTGTCACCATTAATTTGGCAACATTAATTTTGAAATTGGTTTGGTATTTCCTAATATTCCATAGAAATGGTAATTCAGAAAGTTTTTAAAGGCTTTTTATAGAACATTTGTTGTTCCTCCTGCTACCCCGATGCGGTTGTGGCACTGGCATAAATATAACCTCTGTGGAATCAGAGACTGTCACCATTGATTCGCAATCATTACTTTTGTAATCGGTTTACTATTTCCTAAGATTGCATAGAAATCGTAATTTAGGACTTTTTTTAGTATGCTTTTCGTCCCTTCCCTTCCCTTCACCTATTTTAAATTTCGAATTTATTTTCGACAGTTCATAGAGGGCATTTATATGTTACAAGTAACAACCATGTCATATTTAAAGTTTTTAGCCTCTTCAGTATCACAGAAATCGCAATTTAGAACGTTTTTTTTCTCCTGCAAGTTCCAGGTGGTAGTGACACCGACATGCTATAGAGCCTATGTTGAAGCAAAGGTTGTCATGATCAATTTCCAACCCTACTTTTGAAATCGGTTTGCTACTTTCTGAGTTTGCATAGAAATCACCATTTAGAACGTTTTTAGAACGCTTTTCGCGCATTATCACCCTTCGTAAATTTCAATTTTTTTAAGAAATGTTCTTAAAGATTATTTGTGTCTCATAACTACCATACAAAATTTCATGTTTCTACGCCCTTCCGTAGCACAAAAATCGCATTTTTAGAAAGTTATTGCTCCTGCACCGCCTTTGGCGTAATGGCACCGACATAAAATACAGCCTATATTGGAGCAAGGGCTGTCACCATCATTTTTTAAACCGGTTCGTTACTTCCTGAAATTGCGTAGAAATCGCCATTTACAACGTTTTTCAGAACGCTTTTTGCGCATTTTCACCCCTTTTAAAGGGTCTAGCCGGATAAGCAAAGCGAAATGGCCCCCACGGCCTATGTTTCAAACAACATGTGTGGTATTCAGGCTCACCATGAGAATACATTATAGAGCATTTTTAGTCTCTGACCTTGAATTATCCTTGGGATAAGCGGGGAAGTATGCTCCGGCGCTACTATTTTTCAAATACTTTTTTCTCAAAAAGTACGGAAGTTAAAAAAATGAAACCAAAACCAATTATTTAAGAATATGTTAGTTCACATTATATATTTTTTTCACATTTTTATACAAATTTTAACATAGAAAAATAAACAAAAATATTTTTACAAAAAATTATTAATGTAGTAATTTTATATTTTGACCAACCAACAAATTACAGAATAAAGTTTAAAGTATGTACTTTTAAGAAAAAAAAATCGTTAAAATCAAAGATGCGCTTTTTGAGTTATAAAAAAAATAATGCTAGCGACTTGCTAAAATATTCGCAACTTTCCCTGTTTGCATTTGCAGAAATACGCTACTATCAATGCATTGGTCGAATCGTGACATTTCCACTCGGGCAGGGTGAGCAGTGCGCCAAAATACGAGAATGTTTCTATACATACCACTTCCTTATAGTTTTGTTTTGTGTTTGTAAATATTCTGTTATCCTGCCGTACTGCGCATCCTTCTCGCGTAATAAAATCAAGAACTGACAGACAAAATGGTAACATTTGCCTACGATGACTTTCACATACAAGAAGGCTATGAGATTGTACAGTGTACGTATATAAGGTATCATTTAAGAGGGGAGTGTGTGTGTGTGGTAGTGGGTGGGGGTGTTCTGGCACTTGACATCGGAAGATACCTGTAGGGGGAGGGGGGTTTGTCATTTGATATCGTCATCATTTTTGATCAAACCCAATTTTACTTTTTTGGTATCTTTTCCTTTACATCTGTTATCTTAAATTTTTTAAGTCTATTTTCTTCTTTTTATGAAAATACAAAGTTATTATTAAAACCATTGAATGTTTATACAACATTTCATTCCAAAATATGGAATAACTCATATGGAATAATATTCTCCTGCCATATGCGTATATAATTCGTTGTTAGAGAAACCAGATTCGAAATGATACTTGTTATCTTTGCTAGTAAAAGATGGGGGTGAATGTTGTTTATGTGTGGTTATTTCTTTAAAATGTTATTCGATATAAAGTTATTTCTTATATAACAGTGACATTTTATGAATTTCTTCTGTTCGTTTAAATCAGTAAAATATGTGAATTAGAAATGTACAACCATATTTGTATATCATTGTAAACGTATGAAAAGAAAAATAAGGAAAAAAATTGTAAAAATAAAAATAATTTTTAGACACTGATAACGATATTATTAGGGCTAGGGGATTCAAGGAATGATAACATATGATACTGGAAGGTTGGAAAGGTGTCCGAAATTGCCAAATGTTGATAACCTAATATATTTAAGCCCCTATTAAATTTCACCTGCACAATCGACTAGACCAGCGCTTCCCAACCTTTTTTTCTTTTACGTACTCCTTTCTTAAGCTTTTTATTTCGGAGTATCCCCATTTCTTATAAACACGCCCGCCCCCTTCACCACCCTACACTCAGTTAGATAACAAAAACATGCCTTTTTCCATTAGTAATCTTCTTATCAAAACCATTTAATAAATAGATACAAATTACATTGTCATTTCTAATATTTTTGTGAATCTATTAACCTTTTTTATGATTTCTGTCAGTCCCGATATTATTTTCACGTACCCCCAGGATTTGGCGTACCCCACGTTGGGAACCGCTGGACTAGACCGTCGACTTGATATTACTCTTTCGCGAGAAAGATGCTCAGTTCGCCAAAATAACAGAATGTTTACAAACACGAAACAAACCTATAGGGAAGTGGTATGTATGGAAATATTCTCTTATTTTGGCGCACTGCGCATCCTGCACGAGTGGAAATGTCACGAATCGATCGATGCATTGATAGTAGCGTATTTCTGCAAATACAAACAGGGAAAGTTGCGTATATTTTAACAAGTTGCTAGCATTATTTTTTTTTAACTCAAAAAGCTCATATTCGATTTTAACGAAATTAATTTTCTGAAAAGTACATATATTGAGCTTTATTCTGTAATTCTTTGGTTGGTGTAAATGGCTCATTCCATGCCAAATCATCCAAAATAAAATATTCAATGTGCCCTTATGTCTCAGATTTCGTTCACATTTTTTTGTGTATAGATATCTAAGAGATATGACCACAGCAATTACTTCATTTTTTTTTGTCTAAAATATTGACTTCAGGAAAAATATTTGAAATTTGTGCATTTTGTGCGATTCTTCCCATCATTGTGTTGGCATCAAATTGCGTAAAATGCTGTAGCTCTGTTATTTTTTAAACAATATACATGATTTTGGCATCAAATTAAAGCTATTTTTTTATTCTTTCTAACTGTGCTATAATGTTTACAAAAAAGTCACTATAAAAAAATAGGAGCCTTCAAAGTGAAAATTTTGGTTTTTAAAAGTGTCACAATAAATTTGCAATAACGGGCAAGTACCAACAAACACACACTTTAAATTTTAGCATTAGCTCTATCTCAACATATATTTTCAGTTTTGAAAATATTAAAAAGGTGTTTTTTGTGGTTGTTAAATTATGCAAGTTCTCCGATATTTAACAGTGATTATGAATATTCGGCTGCTACTAGACGCTTAAAAAAGTGTTAAATTTTAGAAACAAGGTGAAACAATTTGATAATTGGGTAACATATGGATAGAGCAATAAACCTATGTCAAGCTATTAATTGTTTGACTACTTTATAAAATAAACTTTTAATTCATTGCACTGTACACTCCAAACAAAATTACTTTGAATGTGAAACACGAAGTTTAGAATAAAATATCAGTGTAACAGATGATGTTTCAATGGATCAACATGCAAAAGAACATTTAAAATATTAAAGAATTTACATTTTAACTGTTAATACCTGTTGCTTGGATGCTGATTTACAAAATGTTTTTAACTGATTCCACAATTAATTGTTGAATATTCTTTATCAGAACATACGTTCTGCCTGACATTGAAGTTAATGAAT
This sequence comes from Maratus speciosus, assembly GCA_963932465.1. Lineage (NCBI taxonomy): Eukaryota > Metazoa > Arthropoda > Arachnida > Araneae > Salticidae > Maratus > Maratus speciosus. Next base: position 4,997,027 of record OZ010800.1, read on the forward strand.
GCACAGTTACTTTTCGTATAGAGTTTTCAAAAGGTATCCAACAACTGTCACTCGGTGTTGCCCATATAAATGTTTTGAAAGGTCCGCAAGGGTGCATGAATTGAATTTTTGCATCCCTTGCATACATTGAATTTCATTGAGCTTTCCCTACCCACCATTTTTCTCCATAAATAACTGCATAAAATTTTTCTGGGATGATAATCGATAATTTTTCATGGATGATAATCTCTCTGGAAGTGTGGTTTCAGTAGTTTTAATCGTTTTTAGTCTTAAGTAAATGGTAGCTAAGCAGTTGTATCTATATAAAAATAGTAGGTTATATGCAGGGCTGTACAAAAGTATTCAGGTATGCTTCCGTCTATTCGTATAAATCGCTGAAAATGAAATTTCAATCAATTAGCTTTTTTAGCACTTTCCAACATATTTAAGTGTTTATGAATTTGGTTTGTCTGGCCATCTGGCCATCTATCTGTCTGTCTGAACCCTAACATGCCTTAAATAGTTGGATTGCTCTGTAATTGATAATGTTTTTGAGATTTATTATATCATGTTCGGTACTGAAAATAAGGTATGTAGCATTCACAATTTATTTACAGAGGTACTCAAAATATTCCATTACATTAGGGTTTATTTGGAAATTTCAAATTATATAAATACATAGCTCCTATAGTCTTCATTGGGTCTGTTCGTCTTTCTGTCCTCATATAACGGCGCAAAAATTACCCAACCAAATGGTTTGACAATTAATATACAGAATCGTTGCAGAATTTTGTTGAGTCATGTTAAATTTTATGAATGTCAAATCAAAATTTAAAAGGATATTAATAAAAGTTTTCATTCTAATTAATCCTATCCTACATAATTAGTTTAATGATATCCCATGATAGGTAATGATTCTAGGTTGCCATTATAATTACTTCCTATTTAAAAAGGAGTCCTATTATTTAATATATAGAATTGTAATAGATTTTGCATTTTTTGCATAAGAGTGCAACAAGTACCGCAACAAGATCTGAATATTTATGCAATTAATTATAGTACGAATGCACTTCATTTGACGTACAATTTCCGAATTGTATAAATTGGTGCTCATTAAACAGATATTAACAATTAAATTGCAATTTTTTAATATTTTAAATGTTCTTTTGCATGTTGATGCAATGATTGATACATCATCTGTTGCATTAATATTTTATTCTAAATTTCGTGTTTCACATTCAAAGTAATTTTGTTTGGAGTGTACAGTGCAATGAATTAAAAGTTTGTTAATAATTTGACATAGTTTTATTGGTCTATTCATATGTTACCCAATTATTAAATTGTTTGACCTTGTTTATAAAATTCAACACTTTTTTAAACGTCTAGTAGCAGCTGAATAGTCATAATCACCGTTAAATATCGGAGAATAACCATGCATAATTTAACAACCGCAAAAATACCCTTTTAATATTTTCAAAACTGAAAACATATGTTTAGATAGAGCTAATGCTAGAATTTAAAGTATGTGTTTGTTGGTACTTGCCCGCTATTGCAAATTTATCGTGACACTTTTAAAAAACAAAAATTTCACTTTGAGGGCTTCTAATTTTTTGTATAATAAATTTTTTAGGAATATTATAGCACAGTTAGAAATAATAAAATATTAGCTCTAATTTGATACCAAAATTATGTATATTATTCCAAAAATAACAGAGTTACAGTATTTTACGCAATTTGATGCCAACACAATGATGGGAAGAATCGCACGAAATGCGCAAATTTCAAATATTTTTCCTGAAGTCAATTTTTGAGATAAAAAACTGAAAAAATTACTGTAGTCATATCTCTTAGGTATCTATACACAAAAAAAATATGAACAAAATATGGGATGTAAAGGCACATGGCCCCGGGTGATTTGGCGTGGAATGGGCCAAATATAAAATTACTACATTAATAATTTTTTTTAATATTTTTGTTTATTTTTCTAAGTTAAAATTTGTGTAAAAATGTGAAAAAAATATATAATGTGAACTAATATATTCTTCAATAATTGGCGTTGGTTTCATTTTTGTAACTTTTGCAGTTTTTAAGAAAAACGTATTTAAAAAATAGTAGCGCCGGCGCATACTTCCCCGTTTATCTCAAGAACAATTCAAGGTCAGAGGCTAAAAACACTATATTGTATTCTCATGGTGAGCCTTGTTACCACACATGTTATTTCAAAAATCGGCCGTGGGGGCCATTTCGCTATTCTTATCCGGCTAGACTCTTTTGAATGTTTATTAAATATTGTAAGAGATCAGTCATATCTTATAAGTAACTACCATTCCAAATTTCATATTTTTAGGCCCTTCAGTAACACAAAAATCGCATTTTAGGACGTTTTTAGGGTTCCGTACTTGAAAAGTAAAAACGGAACCATTATAAGATCACTCCTGTGTCTGTCTCTAAGTCACAGCCATTTTCCTCGCAAACTATGGAACATGGAAAGTTCAAATTCGGGGAAGTAATAAAGACTATTGACCCACATATTTTCAGATTAATAAACATTCATAAATATATTTAGTAAAAATGTAGAGGGCTAATTGTGCTATTTGAAAAAAAATTATTTTCTTTGTATATCGTGTGAAACCTTTTGTAACGCTGAACTCAAAAATACATTCCTTTTAATTTTAGGTATTATATTTTTAAAGATATTGTCGAAAATGTGGCCAAAAATATGTCCCCCCCCCCCGCCTTCTAATTCCGAATCTACTAAAACTAAAATTATGAAAAAATTAGAGGTAGTAGACGTTAATTTAAACCTTTCAGGAAAATTATAGCGTTTACCCTAGGACACATAGTTTTTGAGAAAATCGAATTTTTCTGTTACACATAAATTTCGATTAACGGGCATTCAGCAAAAGTGTTCAGCAGCGCTGAAGGTACCTATCGTAGCAGAAGTATTAAAGTATTGTTGATAATGATTTTTGAAAAAAAATCGTCATTAATTATCCGAGATATTAACCCTTAAAGATACGGGGACATACATAATGACAGGGGCGGCGTACTCTATGCCTATTTAACAACTTTTAATGATATATATGTGTAATGTAATGTCCTGTAGCAGTATAAAAGAAATAAATGTCAAATTGTGAAAAACAGACGCTCTCAGGACTCTTAAAATTGGAAAAAATGAAAAAAAAGTCCATTTTCAAAATTTATTGTCTTTAAATGTATATGATTTTAAAACACAATTTTAATTGGGATGAAAGATATAAGTATGTTCTTTCATTTCATGCATTTAAAAAATTGCAAGATTCAGAATTAGTATTTATAGGGGGCTCGAAACTGTTAGACATTTGTCGAACAGAAAATTGGCGTAACAGTTTACGCGCAGGATTACAAAATAAATATTGCAACTAGAATGAAAATTTTGGTGCTTACTTATACTTCAGATTGGGATAATTAACCTCAACGTAAATAAATTTATATTTAAAGCATTTTTATATTTTTAATACGAAATTTTGAAAATTTCAACAGTATAATCACCTAAAAAAGTACTTTTTTGAACAATAAATAGGAAATTTTAGGTTCCTTTTATACAGAATAACATGAAATATATGTTTTGAAAATTTCATGAAAAAATATTCAGAAGTTTTTGAGGTATCTTGCGCGTTATGCCCAAAAACGTCATTTGGAGAAAAATGACTTCAAAGATTCCGAAACGGCACTTCAGCTATTGAGCGGGTATAATTCTAAAAGCCATAACTTCTGTTCTAATGGGAATTTCAAGGAAACAATTACATCAAAATGTTCAGAAAAGATATATAAAAAATTTTAAATTTCTAAAATTTTGAAGCTTTAAGAGGCGACCACTTAAACCTTTCCGGTGCGGAGTAATTCTGTTTATAAACTAAAAAAATAATGGATTGACACCAGAATTTATAAACTAATTTATTAGAAAATGCAAACTTGCTTATTTTCACGTACATTATAAAAGGAAAATTTTAATTAAATATTCTTGGTGCCGTTTGTCAGTTTTGGAATTAAAATTAGGTATTTAAGAACACCGCCCTTGAAAGGTTTAATTAGAACGAATCACGTAAATACTGTGGGATTCGCGACTAGTTTGCATTGAGTGTATCTTCCGTAACGCCTCGATTGACTTTAAAAGTTAATTAAAAACCTATCTGGAAAAACGTGCCACGGACCAAGGCGGTGTTGCAACTTTGCGACCTCCTTTCGAAGAGCACTTAGCACAATGCCAAATTTAAACTTTGAAAAAAGGTTTTGTTTTAGCTACACTGTAGAAATAAAGGTTATTGCTACGCTGAATTTAGTTTTATGAAATGCCAAATGGAGTTTAAATATGCACAGCTTTTATTGTCAGTACCGAATTAAGTTCATCATAAACAGATTAGAATAATATTAAAAAATGAGTTATATAGAATAGCTATATTTGATATTATTTAGGCTTTCATGGTATATCCATTTACACTTTTCCAGTATATACAGTTATACCCAAGCCTACGCTGTATAGTTTTTTACAAAGTCTTAGTATTCTTTTAGCAACGGTTTTTTTAACAATACAATTACAAATTCATATATTTATTCTACGGAATCCTCTATGCGCGAGTAATACTCGCACTTCACCGTTTATTTGCTCCTGCACCCCCTTTGGGCTAGTGGCACCGACAAAAAATGTAACCCATGTTGGAGTAAGGGTTTTCCTATCATTTTGACACAATTATTTTTTAAATCGGCTTATTACTTCTTGAGAATGCCTAGAAATCGCCATTTAGAATGTTTTTTAGAACGTTTTTTGCGCATTTTCACCCCTTTAAATTTCTAATGAGTCTACCGCAATTTACCTCATTGGTGACGTGGAAAACATTGCAAAGAGTTTTCATTTTTAAATAATTTTTTCCATTTTTTTGCAGTCTCGATGTAAATTTCATTTTTTCTTACAAATGGTTGTTTGGTTGTGTAAATATTGACTTTATAACTGATTTTTATATTCCCAACTTTAATTTGTTTGCGTAAATACTTACTTTTATTGATTTTTTAATGCATACCTGATTTTTTGTGTACATACATATTTCATATTGGTTGTGTAATGACTGATTTTTAACAGATATAACGCATTTTTATATTCATAAACTTAAATTTGGTTGTACCGATTTTTATTTTTGATTTTGGTTTTAGAATTAAATTCATGAACACCCGTCCGTAGAACGGGTTAAACAGCTAGTAATTCTTTTAAAATGCGTCAGTATCGTCTGCGTAAAAGATTTCACATAATAAGAATAAATTGTGTATTGGAATTCTTAACACAGAAAAATACTCTTATAATTGAATGCAAATAATTGAATTTTCACAAATTTTAATTCATTAAAAATAGGCTATAATTTTCATAAAAAAGATATTTTAAAAATTTCATAAAAAACTATTTAGTTAATCATGATTCTATCTATAATGACTGACTCCATGATTTATTTTTTCTTCTGAAATATACGTGCTTAATTTTTTATTTGCAAAAATGAGTCTGTAATGGAAAAACATGTAAAATAAATTAATTAATATAATATTTTTTAAGGTTATTCTGTAAAAAAATAATATTATGCAAATCTACAGATCCTAATTTATTTTTATGTTTAATTTCCAGTCAAAATACTGAATAGTTTTTTTGTACAGTGTACGACAAAATGTAATTTGTGCAGACTAGTAGAGGATTCGCTTCGCTCATAATAAAAATAAAAATATATTAAAAAGTTAAATAAAAATGATAATTATTAACATATTAAATGTAACATTAAGATTATGTAATTATTATCATTTAATTTCTTGGTTAGTGGATGCTAATAATCATAAATAATAAAATATTAAAAATATATAGATTTTCTTGATTACAAAATAACACATGTACATTATTTACATAAAATGAATAGTCCCCACATGCCGTCTAAATAAAATAATAAAATACCTCTAAAATCAAAGAAATTCATCAATTTTATTATCTTAACAATAAAAGCCCTTATATGATTAGCAAACCAATTGATTTTTAAATGCAAGCTGACAATATTAGAAGGACAGATAATTGTCCATGGCCAAAATTTCAAATCAAATGTTATAACAATAGCAAAAATCCTAAAAAGTTATTGAAATGCAGCATAGTACATAGATGTTCAAGAAATAAAGAAAATGCATCATCTTATGCGCATTTTCACAAGTAACATAATGTATTTTATAATTATGAAGTTGTATATATGCCAAAATTTGGGCTGTTTAATAGTTGAATAACTAAAAGTCATCTGCAATAACTCAAATTTTCCAATGAAATTAAAAATTAATATATATATTATCTTTGTCGTGATGTAACTCTCGTATTTATGAACCGATTTGGATGTAACTTTGTGTGTGCATAGTACATACCAATGTCTCGACCAAGTTCGTTGGCCAGTTTCATCCGCCATCTTGTTTCAAAATGGTGGCAATTTAACACTTTAAAAAAAAATTAAATTTTAAAATGAGGTACAAAAAAAAAAAAAAAAAAAAAAAAATTAGAAATTGAGAATGATTTTTTTCTTTAAATATTTGACATTGATACATGGATTCCGGAGCATTTTTTGTTTTGTCTTTACCTTAAAAGATGGCTGAGATATAGCATTTTGAATTTTTAGTGTGGCCGACCTTTTGAAAAAATCCGACGCGCGATAGCACGCGTAATTATTAACCGATTTGACTGTGACTAAGCATGTGCATAATTCATAGCGATGTCTTGACGGAGACGTTGGTCAGCTTCATCCGCCATCTTGTTTCAAAATGGCGTCCATTTAAATAAATTTTAAAATTGTTAAATTTAAAAAGAGGTACAAAATAATTAGAAATTGCAAAAGCTTAATTTCTTAAATGTTTGACCTTGATACAAGGTCTCCAGGGCATTTTTCGTTTCGTCTTTATATTAAAATATGGATGATGTATAGCAGTTTTAATTTCTAGTGTGGCTGACATTTTGAAACAATCTGTCTTTTGTCAGGCGATAGCACGCTTATTTATTAACCTATTTGTGTGTGACTAAGCATCGTACAGGACACACAAAGATCTCGACCGAGTTCTTTAGCCAGCTTCATCCGCCACCTTGCTTCAAAATGACAGCCCTTTTAAAACATTTAAAAATTTTTAAATTAAAAAAGGGTAAAAAAATGGAAATTGATAAAATATTTTTTTAAACTGTTTGACCTTTATACAAGGATTCTGGAGCATTTTTTGTTTCGTCTTTATCTAAAACAAGTTGGAAATTGCTCGTCAAACGTGGCAAATGTGGTGCGTTCGTACTATAGCTAGTTTTATAATTAATTTTTGCCTCCCATATTGTACTGAATGTATATTTTTTTGCACTTCATAAGTGCATAGTCTGTAACATCATTAAAATGCACTGCAATTATTTTTTCCCATTCCCCGTAATGAAACGGAAAAAGTTTGACTGTCCCTGTAATTAAACTATACATCTGATTTTCATAAAATTTGAAATGGCTCAACAAAATTTTGCAACAATTATATATTTAAAATTTCAGACCTTTCGGAATGCTGTAACATCACTAAAATGCACTTGCAATAATTTTTCTCATTGGCGGTAATGTAAATAAAAACTTTTGATTGTCCCTGTAATTAAACTACGCATCCGATTTTCATAAAATTTGAAATGGCTCGACAAAATTTTGCAACAATGATATATTTAAAATTTCAGAGTATTCGAAAGGCTGTAACATCATTAAAATGTACTTGCAATAATTTTCCCCATTGACCGTAATGTAAAGAAAAACTTTTGATTGTCCCTGTAGTTAAACTATACTTCCGATTTTCATAAAATTTGAAATGGCTCGACAAAATTTTGCAACAATCATATATTTAAAATTTCAGACGATTCGGTTGGGTAGTTTTTGCTCTGTTATATGCGGACGGACGGACGGACAGACGGACGGACGGATTGAACGACGACTATAGGTGCTACGTATTTATATAATTACGAACGCACCTAAAAATGGCTGAGATATAGCAGTTTGAATTTCTGATTTGCCTGACATGTTGATGCATTATTTTTTACTCGTATATATCAACCGATTTCGATGTGAGTGAGTATGTGTACAGGACTTACCAAGGTCTCGACCAAGTACATTGATTAGTTTCACACATTATGATGTTTTAAAATGGCGGCCACTTCAAGATATCGCTAGTATTGAATCTTTAACAATCGAGTTCCACTAATTTGTGCTTCGTGTGTTTGAGTAAAATAAGCTGGCTTTTTAAAAATAGGGAATATGAAAGCTACCTCTTCCGCAGGGACAGGCTGGGAGGACTTTTTTATCTTTTGGGCTGTGTTTTGAATTTAATTATGTTAAATCTTATAATTTTCCAGTGTTTTTTAAGCTAAATAAAGTTATACTCTATTATAATATAAAAGTTAACGATCACATTTCATGAATTGAGATGACAGGAAATGCGTTAGAAACTTAACACTTAGATTATTAACATGATATTTAACTACTTTGGAACAGGTTGTGATCCCGCAGAACCTTACTTCCAAAATATGCCACCCTCCGTCAGGCTGGATCCCACCGATGCTGATTTTGTGGATGTGATACACTCCGATGCTACAGATATTATGTTTATAGGTAAGTAAATAGAATTTATTTTAGATTTTCAAGCATTTTCGTATGACCTTTGAACATTCTGGATAACACATACCTAACGCTTTATAGACAACAATTTCGATTTAAAAAATATTTACTCAGATGTTAGAATACATCATTTCAAGCATGTAAAAAATACAAAAAATAGAAAATAGAACATACAAATTAAAATTAAAAGTTATTGACAAAATTGTGCTTGTTTCATGTTTGCAACAAAAAGAAAATTACATATTTCTCATTAATATTGCAAATTTTCTAATTCAAAATTGTAAAGTACATAAAATTACCTTTGTGAAAAATCAATTTCTGGACGCGTCCAGCCTTTTTAGTTTCATTAAATTCATAAAGTTTATTTCAGGAGTAGCCACGTAAAACAGCTGAACTGATAATTTAAACTTTGTTATCAAAAATTAACTTAGTATCGCGATTTGTTGGATATTCTAAGAACAATTTATATTACCGGCAGTTTTTGAAGATAGCACCAACCAATAAAATCGTTTTTTAAAGCTCACACTGAAAATAACATTCATTTTTTGGTACGTTGCAGCTAAGCAACACAGGGTTAAACAGGGTTAAAGGGTTAAACAGTTTTAGCTTTACTTGTAGAAACTACAGCTTCATTTTCTATGAGAAAAAAATTGTTTGAATTTTGAGTTGTTTTTGTCCCACTGAAAAGCTTCAGTGATCCAGAAGAAAACATTAGTAACTCTTTGTTTCTTTTTTTTTTTTTCAAATAATTCCAGCTTAAAAAGGAAAAATATTTTGTCGTATGTTTTAACCTCAAGGTATTGAAAAAAAGACATCCTAAGACAATTTAAAGTTTTAAAAATTTCTGTCGATTACTTTTCTGTTGCGTTAAATGTTGCTTGTGTTTATATACATTGTACTATGCAAGGCTCTGACAATTAAGAGGATACTAGTCGTCTTACTGTAATGCAGATAAAGCATTATAACTACTAGAACATTTAAATTAATTCCAGACAAGTTTCGGTAGCAGTTAGCGTGCCGTCATCCCTGCAAAGAATGGTAGGATTTTCCTCATATATATAGCGAAGAAGCGGTTTCGGGGGCTAAGTTTATTGACAAATACAGTTACATAAAATTACAAGGACAGTCAATAGGAATGTGCATTAGGAAGGAAACTGATATTGTGGAAAAATATTAGTAGAAATTAAGAAAATTTGTTTTTCTTAAGTTGTCTTTGCTTTTTTTTAAAGATTGTTCCTACAAGGGGTGCCTTCACTTGTCTAGAAAAGAGAGTTCACGAATTCAGATGTATGCATTGTGAAATTCAAGAGTTATCATCTATTACTATTGCATGTCTGTCCCAAATAATTTTTTCATTCCAAGGAAATTTCTTCAACTAATCTTATGGCTTAACCATGGCTTCCTTCTGTCTCTAATCCTCGAAGACATTTATATGCACTATTATGAAGGTAGCCTCTTTAATAAATTCTATTTTTCTTTCTCGAATCGCTACGTTGATGACATATTCACCTTAATTGACACGTCCTTCACAATATTCATAGCATTTTTAAGACTATGAATTCGATCGACAACAATATTAAATTTACTTATGAAACAGAAAATAGTAGTTCACTCCATTTCTGGATACACTTGACATTCGCACTGAAAAAATATTTTCTGCATCATCTATCGCAAAAGTTTCAATGTTTCTCTATCAAACCATGCCCGCAAATGTCATCCTCCTAGCTAAAAAATGCCCGCTTTTTACGCTTTTATAAATCGTGTCATACACGTTTGCTCTGATTGCCACTCACTTAATTATGAAAATCAATATTTTAAAGCCATTATTTTTACGGAGGTTACAACCTTTCTGTAATTGATACTGCTTTATTTAAAGTACAACATCCCCATTTTTCATGTTTACCTGAACCTCTTTCTAATATTAGCATGCACCTTACTGTTGCAATCCGGCCTTCCCATTGCTGACGTTTTTAAACAATATAATTTTAAATATGTTTTCCACCTGCCAATGAACTTAGTCTCTCCAAACCGAAAGACCCTGTTGATATATATGATTCCTGGATTATTTATAGTATTAATTGACAGTGTAGTCTTTCTTGTATAGGACAAACCAAAATTGATTTAAAATACCGAATAAAAGAACACAAGCAATATATGTGTAAACAAGAAACTAAACATACCGGACATTGTGAAACATTGCTGGGTGATGAACTTAATCTTCGAATTTAACTCTGCTCAAATTATGTCTAACCACATTTCTATACTTGAGTTTAGCTTTCTTAAAGCGTTCTATAGCTTTAAAAGTAATGAAAGTATTGTTAATTGGGGTTTCGCGACTCCTCCATTGTCATATTGTAAGAAATGTTAAATGAAAACATAATTTTCCCAATTTCCACTAACATTATTCCCCATTATTAGTCCCTTTCCCTTTGCAATTTCTTATTGGCTGTTCTCTGTAATTTCCTGTAATTCTCTTTAAACCTTCCGTTTGGAATAAGATTTTTCTCCATACGTATGGACTGAATTCCATCACTCTTTGCGCTGACCGAATTTTATCTGCAATTACTTTAAAAGTTGTTAAGCCTTGTTATCAGTCAGAGCTCAAATTTGCCTTTCTCATGTTGAACCTATGGGCTTGGAATGCATCCGTATTTTTTAATTTCTCCTCTTTAAATCAAAATTATTAACCTATTTTTTTGTATGCTGTATTTGTAGCATTCTACACTGATCTCCAAAAGTTAAGGTACAGGGACTGGATGCTTTCGATTATACACTGCTTGTCGAATATCTACGAAAATTATTGACGAATTATTCTTGAACTTCTTGGATGTAAAGAACATTGTTCTCATTAAGTACTATATAGCAGAGTGCAATTACTTTAAAAATTAATGAATTCTAACTGTCTTTAATTTCTTAACACAATACCTATTAACTCCTATCTTCTTAGTAGAAAATAAAATGTCTACTTACAAATTTGAAGAGACTTGTAGAAGAAATGAGATAGATGACTCACAATAATACATACTAGAAATGAAGACTTCATTAAATAAAAACTAAGAGCTTTTTATTATTATGTTCAATTTTACAACATCAACACTAAAGCAAGAACTAGATGACATGAATGAGAAACTCTCTCATTTTATAATGGTTTGCAACCAGTCACAACTAGCCAGCACATGCTGGAACTCTTTTGCATAAACAGCAGAAAGTTGGGTAACACTGTGCAACCTGAAAAACATGTCAACAAAGTTTGACTGATACCTTGTTGGTAACCAACCAACCATTCAATCAATTAACTATGAATTTAACTGAAAACCATAAAAACAAAATGTAAACAATATGGATGCCAGCATGCTGTTGAAGTTAAGTGTTAGGGTTAGTTTTGTTAGTAAGTTAGTAGTTTTTATCATTGAAATAAAGTAAAAGGTACCTTTTTAAATAAAACACTTAATACAAGAAATAAAGTTGAAAAATGATGGAAAAAAACTTAATAAAAAGTGTGGTTCTTCCACAAACATGTTCATATTTCTCGGTGAAGATTGAGTCGGGAGGACATTTGGGGACTAATAATAAATTTAATAATAAAATAATATTTGCGATCACCTATGTAACAGAAAATGCTGGAAATGGTTTGTCGCTGTCTTAAATCACTATTTGGGTCCTGTTCAACGTTTGTGTGCAATTGTGTAAGCTTAGCACTCATATTCGTGAAGATGTTATTGTGCCTGTGAAAAATTCGCAAGGTTTTTGTTTATAGCATACAGAGTTTTCAACCAAATTTAACACAACTTTCCGAAAACTTGACAAAGAATAGTAGAAACAGTATTCTGCAATTAAAACATGGATATATTGAATATTTGATGAGATATGGGCATTTTTATGAAATAATTTTTAACTGCGCATGCGTGGAATATTTCAAAATTTTTATTTCATAATTTGGTAGTCAGCTATTCTGGGCAACTTCTATAAACATTCCAGTCAAATATCGCGAAAATTCACAAAGATAGGGGCGATATAGTGAGATGCTTTCTAAAAATAGCTTTATTATAAGGGATTTTCCACAATTTTTCAATCACCTCAAAAAACTTTCTGAGTTTTCACAATACTTGACTGGACTTTTTATAGAAGTTGTCCAGAATAGCTGACTACCAAATTATTAAATAAAAATTCTGAAATCTTCCACGCATGCGCAGTTAAAAATTATTTCATAAAAATGCCCATGTCTCATCAAATATTCAATATATCCATGTTTTAATTGCAGTATACTGTTGCTACTATTCTTTTTCAAGTTTTCGGAAAGTTGTGTTAAATTTGATTGAAAACTCTGTATGCTATAAACAAAAAACTTGTGAATTTTTCACAGACACAATAACATCTTCACGAATATGAGTGCTAAGCTTACACAATTCCACACAAACGTTGAACAGGACCCAAATAGTGATTTAAGACAGTGACAAACCATTTCCAGCATTTTCTGTTACATATAGGTGATCGCAAATATTATTTTATTATTAGCCCCCCCCCCCCCCAATTGTTCTCCCGACTAAATCTTCACCGAGAAATATGAAATCAAACATGTTCTTTACATCCCAGAAGTTCAAGAACAATTCGCCAATAATTTTCGTAGATATTCGACAAGCAGTGTACAATCGAAAGCATCCAGCCCATGTACCTTAACTTTTGGAGGCCAGTGTATTTCCAACTTAAAGCTGCAGTTAGATTTTAACACTTAAAATGAAGTATATGGCTTAGAACTGTCTTGTCAAATAAAAAAGAAAGAAACGTCCTTCATAAAAAGCCTACGAAAAATAATTTAAAAAGTTTAAATTTCTGAGGAGAAATTTGAACAATACGGATGCATTCCAAGCCTACTGGTTTAAAATTAGAGAAGGGAATTTGAAATCTGACCGATGAGCGGCTTTAATCCTGGAATGGCAGAATTACCCTCAATCCAATCCTTTATATTCTTAAATGGAGGAAGTCAAAATGGCCCATTCATCCATTCCAGCTTTTAAATTTGTTTTATATACCTACAATGTTACACTCTCCGCTTTTTAAATAACACTGATTGGTCAATGGTCATTCTCTAAAACTGGGACAATTACATAATAAAAAAATTATTTAAAAAATGTTCTTCAAAAATTATGAAAACCACTATAAGCATGGTGCATATAAAAATAATATCAGTAGAGATGATCATAATGTTTTTGTCAAATAAATAAAATAGAAAACAATTATTGTCCATGGAGTTCATACTGTGTACACGGAGTTGATAATATTTACTTCAAATGTCATTCTAACCTTACCATTTACTATTAAAAAAATTATTGCATTGATAGTAAATCGCTTTATTCTTTTTCAATTACAAAATCACAAGAAATCTACAAATGTAAACATTATCTGAAAACAAAATGAAAGAAATTAACACATTGTAACATATTTTTATGTAGTGAGAAATTTTCATGGAATATATAAGTATCTCGCCTCAATAGAAGGTTGATGAAAAAACTTTAATGATATCCTTTAAGCCAATAGTTAAAACATCATCACTTATAGGGAATGTAAAAGCATGGTTGCAAAAATTTTATGTAAAAACCTTGTGAAGTTAAGTCATCACGTAAAATTATAGTCCCAACATAATATTTTGAGTTTTTTCTTTTTATGAAAACTTTACAATAATGTAATCATGAAGTTTCACATCAATCACTACTGCAGTTATGGTTTCAACTTTACCTGAATCTACGAGTAAATAATGAGTTAAAAAAACATTACAAACTCACTATACATATATTTTTAAAGCATCATTCAATAATCTTTTTTCTTTTCCATTCCATTTTTTGTCAGAGTATTTTGTTTTAACTGAAAATAATTAACTGTGCTCATCTTTTTGAAAGAAGATTTCAATATCATACTTTATAGCTTTCTTGAATGCATATTTTGCCTGCAGATGAGAATAACTTATCTTAGTATTGGAAAATGTGTAAGTACTGATTTTCTTATAATGTAGCATTCTGTGCTTAGGAGGCATTTTTCCAGACAACTGTTCAAAAAAATAGTGCGTTGTTTATTTCGACTTCTTAATTTCTTTAAATTTTGCTCTAATTGGGCAGTAAGAGCCCCATGAAAAAACAACGTCTTCATAACGACTTGAGGAATTTTACAACCAGATAACATGTTTTAGGTAGATTTCGTACGAAATACTACCTATTGCATTCTCCCCTATGTTGGAATTTCTGAAATCTTTTTGCAGATCTACGTCAATCACGACCCGTAGAACCCAAAACCACCCCCAGTTCAAAACGTTATATATATATATATATATACATACATATATATATATATATATATATATACATATATATATATATATATATATATATACATATATATATATATACATATATATATATATATATATATATATATATATATATATATATATATATATATATATATATATATATATATATATATGTATATATATATATATATATATATATATATATATATATATGTATGTATGTATGTAATAATAAAAAAAATTCGCCATTTTACCTTAATTAATTTATTCCAAATTCTTATAATATGTATCTTTTTACCTGTCTTTTAATAATATCCTAATTATCAATTATATATTTAATCCTATGCCTTTAATCAACCCATTGTTTTATTTCTGATTCTAAAAACCTTAATCTTTTAAAAGCAACACTTTTCATAAAAACTCACTAATTTATTTTATTCTTGCATACTTTGAGACATTCAATTTTTATTTCTTTCGAATGTTTATTAATACCATTTTTATCTTTTATTAAAATTAATATTCGATATCCCAGCATTCCTTGCAAGTATTTATGGCATCTAAACAATTTACCTTTTTCTTTGTGCGCTATAAATAAAGAGTTCTGATATTACGTCATGAATTTCTCGCCTGCATCATCGTTTTCCTCCTATTTACTAAGCGCGCCACCCTCAGGACCTTTTCAGTCTTGAATTTCGTTGGAGCTTCGAAAAGCAGCGTCATCATATCCTGGGGCGAAATGCTAGTATAAAACGAGATTGCACTGCCTTGGAACTCAGAAATTGTACGTTTTTTAGACTGCTAAATAAAATCTTGTCATCTGGCGGAGATATTTTTAAAATGATGTAGTTTTAATACGTTTTAACACCTTCGTTATTTTCTTATGACGTGATGCAGCCCAGATACGAGTTTCAACTGGATGACTAGTGGATTTTTTGCTTATATGTGAATTTCAATATATTCGTTTCTGATTATGCAGCCTCTGTTTAATTGAACAAGACTATCTTCTCAATGATTTCATTCATTTCTTCCATCGATAGCCACTTACGACTGCAGAATAAATATTCTACGAATTAATTACTGGTTGGAAATGATATGTCATGTGTTCTTCATCACAATTTACACTGATATCGAGAAGTATCTCATATCTATCTATCTATCTATCTATCTATCTATCTGCCTATCTATGTATATATATATATATATCACTTTTTTATGGACACGATTACTTCCATAATTCTGCACAAATCTCTTCCAAACTGATATATAAAATCAAGGGGCAGAAAATCTTGTTCAAGCTCGTTAATGGGGAAAATCGGACGAAGGGGGTGGAAATAGGAAGGGATTTTGTGAAACCAGAAAAAAACCCATAACTTCTTAATTATAATATATATCAAATCATTTTTAAATTATTATTACTTTTATGAAAAGGGCCAGAAATTTATGTATAACAGATTTTTGATATAATTAAAAATGGGGTCAAGGGGGCGCAGAAATAGGGTTTTAAGAAGAAAAAAAATTCATAACTTCGTCCATTCACAAGATATCAAATCCGCTTAAATTTATTATAAATCTTCTTAATATTATCTACAACTTTTATATTGACAAGATTTTGATAGGACCAACTCTTACGGAAAAATAAAATAGGGGTTGAAGAAAAAAGTTATTGTATTAAGACTGTTCTCAAATCCAAAGGGGCAACTTCATGACATAAGTGTTAATTCATTTTTGTTCGGAAAGGCATGAAACTGCAAGGTGTTGTTATACAGAAAGTATGTAATTAAAAGACGTTTTCCTTTTTTTGTAAACACAATGAATGTTTCAGAAAATACTCTCAAAGTTGGTGGTTTGAACCAAATTTCCTGACGAAAACAGAAAAACCAGTGAACGTATGGAGAAAATCGCCCTTTGATAGGTCTGCCAATTTTATACCTTTACGTTTAAAAGTGTATACGTCATTGTGTCAGAGAAAGTATCAGGCTTGTTGAGCAGTGCAGTTGAAAACAGCCTTAACATGATTCTGATAAAACCAGCTCATACAGAAAAATAAAATTAAAAACTCGTCAAAAGCGGCCAGATAAAATTGTTAAACAGGGTTGTTGGTGAAATTAGTACTTAACTTCGAAATCTACGTGTGTCTGCAGGCCGAGCCGGCAGGGATTTTTTTTACTTTAGTTTTTGGCGAGTTTGTACTTTATTTCGATTTCAGTAATCTGTGATCTTTTGTTTTATACCTGCTGCATTTTTTCTTTAAAGACCACATTTTATCTTCCATACGACTCGCCTGTGGTGTGGCTAATATCTGATGTACTTTCTTCGTTTGATTTATAGCTGCTACTAGAACGTAAACTTCCACTGTTCTCACGAGAAACTGAGGCTTCATTATCTATCAATATGAGACTTGCATTCCATTTTAATATTTTTTAATTATAATAATATTTGCTAGAGCATTCACTTCATTTGGAATGTTGAGCATACTTTTCTCTTCTTGACAAATCCGATATGAATTTTATCTTCCCTTTCTCTTTCTCGTTTTGTGTCCCCTTCGTATAATAATGGGTCATTTTTAATTAGCTGCCTTCTTTTCCTTTCTGCTTCTCTTTTTTGTGGATGCCTTTTTCAATTTGTTTCTTACTTTTCATAATTTCCTTGCGCTTAAAAAGAAATAATGAAAAGTATAAAAATAATGCACAGCTATTTCAGATCTCAACAAATAATTACTACTTTTATTTATAACAAATCACTATTTTGAATATTATAAATTTAAAACAAAATTTCAATTTTCTTTTACTAAAATAAAAAGATTTTTTTCCATAATAAAACTCTCTAAAAATAAAAAAATCCTGCAAATATATAGGTAAACAACATAATATAAAATTTAATAGCATTGTAAAAAGCTTATGTGATAAAGAATATAGTTTTAGTCTAAAAACACGGAGCTTATTTTAAATGGAAAACTTATAGGCTTATAATTTTCCTTTATCACATGCATATGTATGTGCATATTTAAAATTATATGAAATAAATAAAGCTAAAAAACAATTTAAGCTATTAATATAATTTAAATAAATTTTTGGATATTGATATCAACTCCCTGATCATCTTATGACATGGAGTTGAGGTCCATGGCGATAAAAGAATCAAATTTATACAGCCTAATCCCCATAATTTTAGTCTAATGAGCAGATAGTTTAAAAAGTACTTATGGGTACATCTCAGAAATATACAAAAATAGATATTTTATATTTAATTGTAATTTTTAAATTGTTGGAGTGGTCATGGAGTTGATGTTACATGAGGTTGAAACAATAGCAATATGGCACCTTTCTTCTTCAACTAAATGGCAAACAAAGGCTGCAGTTCTACCACCTTTCTGTTTTTATGCTAATTAAAATATAGTCATGGAGTTGAACACTCTGCTCACGGATGTTCAGTATACTTGACATTTAAAAAACTTATACAAAAAGATATTTCACTCTTCATAAGAAACTCATAATCTTTCTTATGCAAAGTAAAAAGAAAATTTCATTTAAATTAAGGATAAGTGTTGAAAACAATTATGAATCTGATTTAATTTATTTATAAACCTGGGCAGGAGTGTAAAAATCTAGGTGCCAGCGGGCAGTCTCTCCCCACTAAATTTTATTCGTTATTTTTCGTCTAATATTTTGTCTAAATTTTTTGTAAGAATGCTAATAAAATTTAAGCGAAGAAAAGTAAAAAAATTTTTGTGGTGAGAGACTGCTCGCTGGCGCCTAGATTTTTATACCCCTGAACCTGGGTATGGTTACATTCCATTGAGTTAATATTTATCTATGTAAAAATTAAATTGAAAATAATGAATAATTAAAATCATGATTTTATGCACGGAATGAATACTTCTAATAATACTTCTGCTATTGCATGCAAAAATATTACAAAATGATGCAAAAATATTACAAAAATGATACAAAAATTTAATTTTTGCATGCAATGAATTCTATTTTCAACAATCTTCCTAGTTTTGGAAAATGACCCTCATATAAACGTCTGTTTAAAAAATAAACTTTTGATTAATGGGTCAGAGGACCTTTCAGTTCGTCGAAGCGATCAAAAACCTCACCATTTTCAAAACTCAATGAAAATGCAATTAAGATTTTTCTTTTCTCTTTTTACCTAAAGTATATCGTCGTAAGCATATGATATAGAAAATAAATGTGTTGTATACAAAAATAATATTTAAGTTTTAATTAAAAAAATTATATCACTAATACTTGAATGAAAATCTATAAGTACTGCGAGCATTATAAAACTGAAAACAATGCATACAGAAATTTTCACCAATCCTAACACACTTACCTCTAACTTAAAACCAAAATATGTAAAAAAAAGTATTGCTTGAAATTTAATTTCAACACAAAATTAAAAAATAAATAAAAATTTTTAAAAACAATTTAATATTTTTCACGTAATAAAAGAAAAACCAAAATATGTAATTTTTTTTGTTTTAGCATGTAGACTATGAAAAAACGCACATATTCTTAAATTTTTAAAACTGTAGCTTATATAGTTTCAAAGTATCAGCGCGCGCAAACTCCAAATTTACTAATGTAAGAAAATGTATCTTTTAGTTTCAATATCCGTTTACCTTTCAATTATGTAAAGCAGTCTATAAATCATTAGAACTCAAGAAATAAGGCAGATTTTTTGAATGCGGTTATTTCGATATTGTTAAAATGTTTTAAAGATTCAGAATAAAACAGAAATAGAAAATAGATTGTTTGAATGTTTAAAGGTCCTGTGCTCCTTAATGCATATATTGTAAGTTTAAAAAAGAAATTGGAACCTCTTTATTTTTCATGCAGGATTTGGAATGAGTCATAAAGTTGGACATGTGGACTTTTTTCCAAACAACGGCAGGAAACAACCAGGTTGCAAAGCTGACAAATTTAAGAGCTTTATTTTGGAAGGACTTACTGAAGGTAAGAGAGCGTATTCATCTATCTGGTATTCTGAAAATATAAAACTTTATTCTATGCATTAAATGTATTCTAAATAATATACAATGATTATACACAATACTTCATTTGATAAAATTAGAAATTTAGTAGTAAAAATAACTTTAAAATCCTAAGTTTTAAAAACAGGGGAGTAAAATAGAATGAAATGGGAACAGTTATTTTCCATCTAAACATAATAGCTGCCAAACCTTCCAATTTTTAGTACCACTATTTTCGTATGTCTTTTTTCGGAAATCGAATGTTTTGTAAGACATGTCGAAAAATAAAAAATAAATATGAAGTAAAAGAATCACTGAAGACACCTACTTTACGATTTTGTGACTTCATAATGCATCTTATGTACATTTGAAAACATAAGGCATAATGCAAAACGATTGCTACCACATAATATACAAATAATATTCAAACCTATCCATGTTCAAAACAGCCCACACTGTCTCGCATCTCACATTTTTTTATTAAATGTATTTTTTATAAAGATTCTCTTTAAATGCACGATTTTTTAAAGACAATAACAAATGATGTATTAGATCGAGGTAATGCGTATAACATTTTTCATTATTAAAAGTAGTTTTTTTCTCTCCCTTTCATGTTATTTACGAAACCATCATATAAAAGCATTTTTTCAATCTAATGAGATCAAGTATTTTGTATTATTTTTATCATATTTTTAAAGAATTAAATCAAATATATTTTGAAAATTTATATGATTAATTTCACTTAATATTTTTGTCCCCTTGATTTGATTTCTTTGATTCATCCTAGAAAAAAGGAGCTATCGAAATAACATCTACGTTGCTTTTATGCCTGGATCTTTCAATGTTTCTTCAAAGTACATTTTTAAGTGTTCTACTTTTTTGAAATTTTTATAAAATCTACTTTGCTTTTATAAACAATTTACTTAACATATTGTTATTTATATAATACAAACTTTAAACAAGGAAGTTAACTCTTACGAAAAGCAAGTGAATATCCGAACTAATTTTTTTACTTGTACAATACACTTTTTAGGTGCGTTCGTAATTATATAAATACGTAGCACCTATAGTCGTCGTTCAGTCCGTCTGTCTGTCCGTCTGTCCGTCCGTCTGTCCGTCTGTCCGTCCGTCTGTCTGTCCGTCCGCATATAACAGAGCAAAAACTACCCGGCCGAATGATCTGAAATTTTTAATATATAATTGCTGCAAAATTTTGTCGAGCCATTTTCAATTTTATGAAAATCGGATGTATAGTTTAATTACAGGGACAGTCAAAATTTTTTCTTTACATTACGGCCAATGGGAAAAATTATTGCAAGTGAATTTTAATGATGTTACAGACTTCCGAATGGTCTGAAATTTTTAATATATAATTGCTGCAAAATTTTGTCGAGCCATTTCAAATTTTACGAAAATCGTATGTATAGTTTAATTACAGGGACACCCAAAAGTTTTCCGTTACATTACGGCCAATGGGAAAAATTATAGAAAATGCATTTTAATGATTTTACAGCCTTCCGAATGGTCTGAAATTTTTAATATATAATTGCTGCAAAAGTTTGCTGAGCCATTTCCAATTTTATGAAAATCGGATGTATAGTTTAATTACAGGGACACCCAAAAGTTTTCCGTTACATTATGGCCAATGGGAAAAAATTATTGCAAATGCATTTTAAGGATTTTACAGCCTTCCGAATGGTCTGAAATTTTAAATATATAATTGCTGCAAAATTTTGTCGAGTCATTTCAAATTTTATGAAAATCGAATGTATAGTTTAATTACAGGGACAGTCAAAAGTTTTCCGTTACATTACGGGGAATGGGGTAAAAATTATTGTAAGTGCATTTTAATCATGTTACAGACTATGCTCTTATGAAGCGCAAAAAAATATACATTCAGTACAATATGGGGTGCAAAAAATAATTATAAAACTAGTTATAGTACGAACGCACCTCATTTGCCACGTTTGACGAGCAATTTCCAACTTGTTACAGCGCTGTTTACTTTTAAAGCAGCAAGTAAACTATTTGGAAAAACTGAAATTCAAGAAAATAGGTGAGTGGGTGTTTTGCTGTAGTATTTCTTTAACAAAATCTTAACAAATATTGTCGAAGGTATTTCGAAACAGCAAATTACATAACCTATGTATATTCAGACACTCGCACACACGGGCAATCAAAATCAATAAGCAGGCAGAGTCATCCCATATACGCATAAGAAGGTCACTTTCGTCTTTTGCAGAACTTATCAATTGTCCATGGTTGAGTTTCCACCGGATTCTATTTTTATCCCATGAGAATATTATTAAGTAGTCATCAAATTCCTTACAAAACATTTTTCTCCCAGAATGCTTCCCTCATAGCATGCATGGTCACAGTGACGTCATTGTGACGTCACTGTAAGTCACTGTGGTCACGTCACATCTGTGACCAAAATGCCACTACTCAGTGATGTCACATTGTGACTGAGATGTGAACTTCCTAGAAAACTTAAAAAAAATACAAAAATTATTAAATCATGTTATTTACTGTAAAAAATATTTTTCTGCCGAATTTAAATTTTTTTTAAACCGTGGTCCAAGTTGCCTCTGTGCCTCTAACCGAAACTTTTTATTTTCATATAACATAAAATGTAATTAATTCATCAGCGACACAAAAATATTTCCTAATTATGCGAATTTCATATTATTAAAAAAATGGTTTAGGTAAACAGACCCCGACTTATCTTTTATAAAGATTTTTGTAAATGATCATCTGTTATAGTAGAAGTTTCTCAAAGAGTAGTCGAAACATTTCTGTAGTTTCAAACTAAAAACTTTCTATTACAGTTAAGTCTGCAGCTTTTAATGAGCACGCAGAAAGCGTCTTCAAAGTTTAGTCATATATGCATTTCTTGCTTTATAATTTGCATTCAAGCCATTTTTTTCCCTCTTAGTGTTTCACTATTTTAAGTAACTTTTTTTTTTAATTCTACTTCTTTCAGACGTTTAAAATAAAATTGACATTTTCCGAATATAAAATTAATGTACAAAATTTAGGCAAAGCCCATGACATAATTAATTATTCATATTTTATTTTTTGTTTTCAAAATATATCTTTAAAAATTATTTTACAAGATGTTTTGTTCTACAGAAAATTAATATTAAGATAATGACAGATTGGCAAAGAAAAACTCATCTCTTCTCGATAATCTTGTTGTATTTTTTAAGAAGATATTTTGTATATATTACCTGTGATATAAATTTTACTTTTAAAAAAAGGAGGGGTCATCATTATTACCATTAAATTAATTTATACATATTTTGAAAAATTAAGCAATATTTTATCTAGTAAACTCTAATTATGGATAATATTATTATTATAATTTACGTAAATGAAACTTTACAATTCAATAAAACTGATAAAAATAAAAGGTGAAATACAATAAAACATTTTCAAACAGGAAATTGAATTAGAGACAATTTGATAAAATTATTACGCATTTAATTTCCTTCCGAAACTGTTGTATAGAAAAACAAATAAAACCGAAAAAACATCTGCTTCGGACTTCGAAACTTAAAAATCGTCTGCATCTGCACTATTTCAGTTGTTACGACTCACCGCAGAATAACGGATAAAAGTAACAGTGAAGCTTTTTAGAATAAACGCGGGAAGTTATGTGGACACTGGACGGCATAGACGTGTTGACACGGATTTAAAAAGTGAAACAAGAACGTTCTCAGGATCCAAGTTAGTTCAGCTAACAAAATATAAACCCGAGAAAATTACGGTAGCTTTGACTTGTTGAAGATGATTCAAGTCATTGCTATGGTACTTATTATCGGATTTAATTGGTTCCCCAAAATCAAAGTATCACGTACAACGTCAATGAAATTAGGTAAGTAAAAATATTATTTTCCCTGTTTGCTTTTTTTTAACCGCAACAATTTTAGTTAGCTTCTCATAAACATGCTGTAGAACATAAATATTTCACTACATTTATTTTTTATTTTGTTGAAATATCTAAAATATTATTTTCCCTGTTTGCTTTTTTTTTTAACTACAATGATTTTAGTTATCTTCTAATAAATATGTTATAGAACACAAATATTTCATTACATTTATTTTTTATTTTGTTAAAATATCTAACTTCCTTTTCAACAGCTTTGATCAGATTATCAAAATTAGTGATTTAAATTGCATTTTAATCTGGTTTATATTCTTATTTAAATATTTGGTTAAAACCACATAGTGTCCTAAATATGAAAGTATATGGATAAGTATTATAATCAGTCATTAATATAATTAATAAATATTTAAAGATAATTAAGTTATTTTAAAAAAAGTCTTTTTATGGAATAAAATTATTGGCAAACATAATTTTTTAATTTTGTATTAAGTGATGGTCTTAAACAATTTGAATTGCATGTTTTTATTTAAAAAAAATTGCATCTGCTCAGAAGAGGAATTTATAAAAAATAAGACACAACGGAAACGTATACTATTAAAAGAGATCGTAGATATGTAATGTTAAGAAAAAAAATGATTATTTAATGTATTATTCAACGTGAGAAATGTTTTAAAATCTATAAAGAAATAGTCATAGCGGGTGAAAGCTTTTCAGTTGTTAAGCATTCTTACTGAAATGTTGTCTGTTGGCAAATGAAAATATAGAAGTTACGCAATCAGTAAGTGTTTAAATATGATTTTACTTTAAAAATAACGCAAATACTTGAACGGTATGAATCTAAAATGTAATAATCATCTTTTATTATTTACTTTTTTTTCTGGATAATTTTATCATTTTATCTCCTGAATGATTTTATCGAGATAAATTTCAAGGTATCGATATTATACACTCTTTATAAACAGCGTGATTAAAATGGATTTCTTATTTATAATTACCATAATCTTGTAAATAAAATATTAATAATAATAATGAACCTATGTGTGGCTCTATTTTGTGCTTATGGGCTCAATTTTTATACTTTATTTACATTAAAAAGTAGTTAACCATTTGATACTGTGTTCATTATTTTGTTTTATTGTGTCATATAAAAATAAATATGATTATTTGTAATTCTAATACAATATATACAGTAGAACGCCGATTGTCCGAACAAGTCGGACCGACCCTAGTTCGGATAAACAAAAGTTCGGATAAATGGGCAGACAGTTTAAGGGATGTTCCTGACTATTCTAAAACCTTCACACTTTATCTAGGTTTAGGACTGACAGCACCAGTTAGTACTGGAGTGCTTAAAAATTGTTTTGTTTTTTTTAATTGTTTTTTGTTTACTTATTATTTAATTTTTTTTTTTCTTTTATCATTTTCTAAACTTCAGAGATTATAATTTAAGCAAAAAATAAATTGGAAGTTAGGTGTTTTTTTTTCTTTTTTAGAGAGACAAATATTTGGATAATTGAAAATTCGGTTAAAAAGAATTCTTTGAGAGAAATATGCTGTTCGGATAATTGGAAGTTCGGTTAATTGGAGTTCCAATAATCGGCATTCTACTGTATTTATAAAACTTTCACCAGACTTTATTCTAAAAATTTCGTTGTAGATTCTAATCTGTTTGTACTATTTATGACACTATCAGAGTTATAGATGTCAGGGCAACATATATCCAGCCAGATAGATCTTTGGCAAAACATAAAAACTTTCACATTAGACGCAAAATAGAGTAGCTGCGGTGCTGTGTTTTATAAACAATAAGGTATTATTGTTTTAAAAAATCATAGATAGTAAGAGTTATTTTTATAATATATAATTTCATAAATAAAAATGTAAATTTGGCAATCAATTATTAAAGTTATTTTTTAATAATCAAAAAGTTGTTTTATATATGGATTTTACTCCAAGCAAACCCTGATGTAAAATAAATTAACCCTTTGTATCACCGTTCTATGCATACCTAAAAGTTTTATTTACTTTTACAGTGAGCATAAAAATACGATTTTATTTATTGCTGCTATCTTCCAACATAACGATTATTGCCGAAATTGTTCTTAGAATTCTCAACATAATGATAGTGGTGATACTCGGTTAATTTTCTATACCAAAGCTGTATTTTTCATTTGAGTAGTTTCAAATGGTTATTGCTAAAATGTACTTCGGAAATTTTGTAATGCATGTATGGGGCATAAAAGACGTAAACAATACATATATAATGACTATATGGCACATGATGAGCGTTCCGAGTGTATATATATATATATATATATATGTATATAACGCATGCATAAACTTCACAATGATCTTAGCAATGTCGTTACTGCAATTTTTGCATAATCAAATTTATAGGGGCCTCTATAACAAAGAAGTTTCCTATTTTCTCAGCCCCAACTTGTTTGAATTACAATCATATATATACATATTTTATGGTAATCAATATCATAAAACATATAAAATTTAATTACTTAATATCGGTATTTCTTTTTATCTTTCATTTTTTTTTTTAATTGTAAATGTTGTGTAATCGAAAAAAATTCAACCTCACCAGTGACTTCGAGTTTGTAATGCGTATTAAATGAAATAAATTAATTTCATTCAGTATTTTCTATAGTTTAAAGAATATAAAAGTACTGTATATATTATAAAATATTATATTTTCAACACAAATTTTATCTTGATAAAGATTTGAAAATTTAAACAAATTGTTTCTTTGGTAATTTTAATGCTTTTAACAAATAGCTAATTTTGAAAAAAAAAAATGTGATAGATCGATCATTCAGTTGTCTTCAATATTCTCATTTATTGCAATAGAAAAGAAAGGTGCAACAAAAATTGAAGTCTGCGGGGCATTGCATTTTGATTCAATAAAATTCTTTTGGTATACCCTTGTTATATCGGCCCCCAAGTTTTAATTGCGATGTATCGCCGAAGTATATTAACGTTATAGATGTAAATGATTTTACAACATTCATAATTATGACTATGTGTGACATGCATACGTGTTTACAACCGAACAAGTATGTCATAGTGTGATTTCACAACATTGCCGCTAGTCACATATTCGTCACAACGTTAATGACAAAATTGTCACAAATCACACAATTTTCACAAAATTGTCACAATGTGACTTAAAAGCAGTGTCGCTGTCGTCACAGAATCATCACAGTGTTAAAGACAATTTCGTCAAAAATGACACATATTTCACAAATTGATCTCAATGTGACTTTAAAGCATTGTCACATTCGTCACAAATTCGTCACAAAGTTAATACCAAAATAGTCACAAATGACACACTCTTCACAAATTTGTCACACCGTGACTTCACAAAGTCGTCACAATGTGACGTCACAAAAGAGCTCTAAAACGGCCATAACGACCTCACATTCTAGTCACAGTGACGTCACATCGACGGTCACAGTGTCACAGCGTGACGTCACAACGACGTCGACGTGACGTCACCATGCCTTACGGGTTTAGATGTTTTCTTCTTCTGCGTAATTGTAGCTTTAAATAATATTTCTTGGTAAGGATTGCCTACATTGAGGGGCGAAATACTTTTTAATTTAAAGTATATTATTTATAATTTAGCAGAAGAGTAGAAGTACTTGGGAAAAGAATCGTACAAGTGTCAAAACACACTTTATAAATATTGCAGGGTACAATTCTTTGCGTTGAAGTTCTCTCTCCACGAGTTTCTATAGCGTTATTATAGATATTTTTCCTCGAGAAATTCTACACGATATTTTTATTTTTTTATCTCAATACAAACTTTAATAAATTGACTTAATAAAATAGTCCAATCTTGAACGCCAGATTCACCTTTGTTTATTATATAAAAACATGGAAACATTTAAAATGCTTCATTTAAAACACATTACTACATTGGTGTGATAAAAAATATACAAATGTTTTTAAAATTAAAAACACTAGATGTTAAAATGATAAAAAGCTACTCCGAGCGCTTTCGGCTAACCCTAAGCCATTGTCAAGGAGAAGAGAATTGACTGATAAAAACACTCGACCGGAAACTCACTTCAGGAAGCCCGCAGGTACTTCCTGTGGGCTTCGTCCAAAGGTACGTCCAGGCAGGTACGTCCGCAGGTACCTGCGGGCTTCCTGAAGTGAGTTTCCGGTCAATCTGTAGCAGTGAACATCGAGCGTCGAGTGTTTTTATCAGTCAATTCTCTTCTTCTTGACAAAGGCTTAAGGTTAGCCGAAAGCGCTCGGAGTAGCTTTTTATCATTTTAACATCTAGTGTTTTTAATTTTAGAAAACATTTGTATATTTTATCACACCTATGTAGTAATGTGTTTTAAATGAAGCATTTTAAATGTTTCCATGTTTTTATACTCAATACAAACGTCTATATTTCGCTCTTTAACTTGATTTGTCATGACGTATTGACTCGAAATACAAATATTATTTTTCTTTCTTGAACATTTTAAAGCTGTGCAAATATTGAGAAATGAAGTTTTGAAGATTGGGTGTTGCTGAAGGTAAAACATTTAAACTAATGATAAAATAATTATTTTATAATTAGATTTTCGGTGCCCATTTGAAAAATCATAAGCATAACTTACTATTTCATGCAATTTGCATACATAAATTGATCGGAAATAGTTTTTAACATGAATCTAAAGTATAATTTCCTATTTTACAAATTTGCTTAGAACTTCATAACCAATGGCCGGAAATGAACAAAAATATTTATATTTGTGGATTTTTCAAAAATTCAGATTCCAATGGTGACAAAAAAGTGAATAATTTTATTTAGGAATGTCTGATAGTCTCCTAATTAATTAATAATTAATTACCCTAATACAGTTCAATAAAAAATGTGCATGTTCTCAATTTTTTAATTATTATGAAATATCATATATAAAAAGAGGGGAATGAAATACCCAAATAATTGTTAGAGTTATTTTTCAGTAAACGTCTTTCCTCTTTAGCATTAATTGGTTCATTTTCTAAATTTTTATTTTATACTTGTTCATGCTTGAAAATGAATGAAAAATTGTATTTCTGTTTTTGGCATGCTTAATTTAAAATGTAGTGTTGCTCTTCAGCTTTTTTAATCTAATATCAGTTTTAATAGGTAGATAACTGTTTTGGTAAAATAAACCAAGCAAAGATTTTATCGAACTCTCATTTTTCTTGCATCGATTAGAACTGAATTTATAAGCAGCGTTTGGATTTGTCTCCATAGTTTACATACCTGATGTTTCAGAAAAGACTCCCGAAATTTGAAATGTTAACTCCGAAACAGTAACAGACAAATAAAAAGTGCGTAGTATGTATAATGGTCAAAGCAAAATTAAAGAGCAGTTCAAAATAATTACAATTTCAAGTCACGGTAATTTCTGGAAAAGGTTCCTAAAGTAGCGGTTAAACTATTTTTTCTAACTTGTAACAAGGGATTAAATCACATCAGAATGAATTTGAAATTTTTCTAGGCATTGCAATGACATGACAAAAAAAAGAGAAAAAAGATGTTAGTGTATATGATTTCACGACTGAAATGGCCTCATGTGCCTCAAAGATGTTCTGTAGAAGTTCTTAAAGAAGTTTACTAAAAGCAATTATCTTCAAGTCGTTGAAAACAGTTGAAAGTATTCAACTTGGGCGAGTACGGCGGGTAATCTTTTCCATTTCTATAGTCACTTTTGTATCTTAGAGAGCAATCAATTTAGCGTTAAAGTCATTTTAAAAAAATGCAATCGGATAAAAATAGGGTGTTGTTTAGCACTATCTTACGTAAACCATCAGTGTCTGGTGGACACTCCGATAATTAAATTGTTGCCACAAGTTGCCAATAAAACTTGACGAACTTGTCATTTTTGTCATGTAAAATGTCTCTCGAGTACCTTAGAATCAAGTGGTAAATATATGACACTAAATTAATACAGCTAGGGTCATGAATTAACTTCAGGTAATCCAGGATCCCAGGTTTTGAGAAATTATAAAGCAACCAAAAATAGATCTCCCATAAACCAACTGCAACTAACATTAACCCCATTAGCATATATTATTTAATGCATATCATTTATAAAATTCGCTTGATGACAATAAATTTTGGACTTAAAACTATTCACAAAAAATTCTACTCTGAACTGGTAGCCTTCGTATAAATATCTGAAGATAACGTATACAAAAGCTTCTACTACCCGAAAACTTACAGGTATTACGGTCGACATTACAGGTACATATCACATCTTCACCGAAATTATACACAAATATGCCCTTCGTTAAATTTTTGCTGACAAATTTCAAATTGTTTTCAGATAAGAATCTTTTGCAATGTGAAATCTCTTGATCCGCGATATGATCTATGATATATTCGCTTGGCTTCAAGAAGTAGCTATGATATCATCGTTTTTTATTTCCATTTTTTGCAATACGGAAAACATCCTATAACACCGAGGCACCGAAATAGACAGAAGACTGGACGATCTGTACTTATAAGCACTATTTAGAGCATTGCATACTGGTGGCAGCTATATGTTGGATAAAGAAGCACCTATATATGAAAAACAATTAAATTTTTATTTTGATGCCTGTTCATTTGGCATACATCAATATCATCTTTCTATCTATCACTTATGTGAAGTAATTTCATTTCGAAGTCAGACAGTCCTGTCTGGAACTCTCTGTACATTTCTCAGCAAATGTGCTGCTTAATACTTGAGCTTTTAAGAAGAGCATACGATAAAAAATTCTTTAGTTTTATTTGTGTGAGCCGAAATTACTTGCAAAGGAAAATTTATTTTCATGCGATTTTTGGTAAATTTGTAAGACTATATTTGTTGTTGGGCGAGTATTTTATCATTTCGATAAAAAAAAATGCAATCTCATAAGTCTATAACAAAAAGTATGTTTCTGTAAAAAAGAAATTTTTAAAGAATATTCTCAAATTCTGTTTAATAAGGGATTTTGTAAACATTTTAATATTTGCCAATTAGATAAATTTCAGTAAATTTCAATGAAAAAATACAAATCCGTTTAAGAAACTGTGAAATCTTAAATAATTTAAATTCTTGATAAATTAATCTTTCTTACATTATAAAAGGATTCATTTTTTTTAACTTATTTGTTTACATGGAGTGTCTGTTTTATTTTTCTCAAGAATGTTTCACTTATCTTATGTATATTTGTATAATTTTTTTTATCTAGGAGGCAGAAGATTTGTAAGTTGTAACCACCAGCGCTCTTTGGACTTCATGCACCACAGTATTAATTACAGGAAAGTTACTCCAGTTGGAATTGAATGTCCGGAATGGAAAGATTTCTTAGATGGAAAATGTTCAGATTGTGGAGCTGATACAAAAAGATGCGCTGTCATGGGCATTCGAGCGATCGAATACTATGAGTTTAGAAATACTTCTGTCCAACATGCTATGTATTTAAAAACATCCGGAAAACCTCCTTTCTGGTGTAAGCAAGCAAACTTTTTCTTAAACTTCATTGCGATAAACTTGTACTCTTAACATTATATATTTTAGATTCACTTAGTCAAGTTATATTCCAAAACCTATGCATTTTTATTTCAAACAATATGACATCATGTTGCCAAAAGTCACCAAATTAAAGCTACAATGAGAAAAACATTAATACTTCTCACCAATTTCTTCAAATTTTAGAATCAAGCCTTGTCTCTTTGTAGATGAAATAATGCAACCAAGATACAATCTTAATAATTCAAATTATTTTGTGATAAAAATATAAGCAAAACTACACATTGGGTTATTTGGTCTTTTAGTGTTTCAACGGGGTGTCGTTCTGTTCTGCCTTAAAAATGCAATTTTTGCTATTTTTTACGGAAATATTTCTAGAGATAAAAAGCTAGTATAATCCACTGATGTCTTTATTTTTTGCTGAAAGCAAGTGGTAAGAAATAGAATATCAGTACAAAAAGAACTATAAAATACAGTAAAAAAGTGGAATATTAGTCTTTTCAAAACAGACTGGTGTTTCAAGAGCAAATATTTTAAACTCTATGCTCTTATTTAATAAAGACGTCACACCAAATTGTGTAAATGTAAAATTTCAATAGTAGTCCACTTTTTAAACTGAAGTAAGTCCTTCAATAACCTGCACCTTTTCTGTAATTATACCATAATTTCAAATCCTCCTATTACTGTGAAGTTGCTTTAACCTTTAGTAGAAAATGTTTTCAAATGAATAAAAGAGGTCACACGTGTATGTCTTCGATGCTCCTAATTCCACGGCTATTCATTCCCAACCCTCACCAAGTTGTATTTTTCTCAACTAGGCAATTTGTCACGCTCTTATATAGTCAAATGTTTTCCTCATTTTTTAGAACAGTTGTAAAAGGTGTTTTATAGCAACACTGTAGTTGTACATCAATTTCTGGTCTTTAAAGTAGTATGGGCAAAGAACAAATCCGAACATTAGTCAAAGCTATCTTCTAAAAGTCGCGGGATAAAACTGTTTGCGCAAAAGCTCCATGTTTATGGTTACTCTACTCTTATACTTAAATTTTCTCGACGGTTCGTATGCATATTTATTTTATGCGAACTTTAAAATCTCAATACGAACTCCTATATTTTTGTCTTTTATTCGATTTTTTTTACTATATTTACGCTAAAACAACTTTTTATTGCTCTATCTTGACGTTAAATATCATTTTAAATGTATTCTGGGACTGTGCCAGAAAGATTGAAAGATTTTGTCTATATGCCTACAGATATATCAAAATTTTACGATATAACTGTGTTTTTCCTTGTTAACAAAAATAACGATATTCTTCTATAAATCCATAAATACATTATTGAATTGTTAATATTTAGTATACATGAATTAGCTTCAAATGAATTTTCAACTTTTATCGAAAGTATGGTCACTTAAAATTATAGATTTTACATATTTTCTCAAAACTTTATGATCAATATGAGAAGTGAATGAAATTTTATTGGAAAGGGGGACATTCGTGCAATCCCGATTATTAAACACTCGCATCTTTCTATTTACGAATTTTTATAACCAAATTTTTAATTAAAAGTCAATATTTAAAAAAAAAACAGTTTAAATAAAAATACTATCTATGTACGTTATGTTTAGGATTTCACAAAGTATCGTATAAAACAAATAGTAATGAAATACATAAATTATTCAAGTAGAAAATTTTCAGCTTAGTGAAAAAATGTCCAGGCCGGGATTCGAATCCGGAACCTTGACTTAAGCTGCCAACGGTCTACCAACTATGTTATCCTGGTCAAATTCGGAGGCCACAATTGACTTAGAAAACTTTTTACAACGACATCTAGTCTGTTATTTCAAACAGCTGAAGAGAATAAACGCCAATAAACTTTGTATACGTAATTACATTTCCTTAGTTTAACAAAATCATTCGAATTGGTAAGGAAATTAAACGAGTGCTACATTTTTTAACTGAGTGAAATGTGTCTAGGACGGCATTTGAATCAGGAACTTGTTTTACACTACAAATGCCCTACAAATTAAGCTATTCCGGGCATATTTGGTGGGCAAAATTCATTCAAACAACCTTTTGATTATGACATCTTATCGGTTATCTGAACAGCTCAACGGAATAAATGGCGGATGAAGAACTTCGGATTAGTAAAAAAAAAAAAAAATAATAATAATACGCGTACTAATTTTTACAACTGAGTGAAAAAACAGATGCAGGCGTCAAAAGGTTGCCTTTGTGAATTGTGTCCTCTGAATTTGTCGAGGATACCTTAGTTGGTAGAGCATTGTCAGCTTAAGGCAAGGTTTTAGGTTCAAATCTTTCAGTTGGATAAGTTCCTACTCGTATGATTTCTTTACCAATCAGAATGATTGTGTTAAAATAATGAAACTTACATAATTGTTCCAGTCATGCCTAAATAGAGGATGTCTTTAACATAGATTAATTATTTTTTTTAAATAACTCCTATTTCATAATCCAAAAATTCAAGCTTATAAAAATTTGCACTTACATCTTATTTATCCAGCTCAACATAATAAACATATTATGTTGTGATTGATTTGTTTAGTTAAAATTTAATTTTAATATATAGTTGACCCTTTATGGCAAAATAAATTACATACCACCATAAAGAAAATTTTAATAATTAAAACGAAACCTTTATACTCTTTTTGTGTCGATTAGAACTGAAATTATTGCCAGCTTTCGGATTTTTTAGGGGAAGGAGAAAGGGGCGGCTTCTTACACATCAAAGCATCCAAAACAACTATCCTCGCTCTACTTATTGTGTTCTAGAGGACACTGTAAAACATGGTAGCTGACATTTTTGAATTTCTTTTTCTTTTCATGCAAAATCGTTTACCTGCATCCTGACAACCATTAAACAGTGCAAGTTTTTTTTTTTTTTTTTTTTTTTTTTTTTTTTACTCAATGTGTGCCATAAATAATCAAAGATAAATTTCAGATATGAATTTTGATAGCGTAGGCTAGTTGCACATAAGTCCAGTAAAATAAAATCTATCAAACAAAAAATGTTACACATAAGTTAGCTGAATGTTCAGTCTTAAGAACTTAGCTGATTTTAGAAGAAGCAATCACAATAGTTTTGTTTGTAGTTTGCGTTAGGAACCTTGAATCTTGAATGTGTCTAAATTTGCATTTTGCTAGTTACCATGTTTTACTCTCTGTCCCTTCATAATTGAACATACAGACCATATAAAAAGTTACAAATAAATTTAATTGTACAATAGATTCTCGTTAATTGCAAAACATCGGTTCTGTACGATTTGCTCCAATATAGCGGTTGTCCCAATTATTAGAAGTAAATTTAAATAATATTTTGTCTATTTTGTTCTTTACATTTTGTCGAAATTAAACTGCTACTTCAGTTAAATGATGTCAAAAATAACCAGAATCTACTGTAAAGATTTATTAGCCGTAAATTTATATTTTTGATTGTAGTATCATAAAATGCATATTCCAATTACACTGGTCAACAAATTTGAACTTTTGCTCTGTCCTAAAACATAAATTAGTTATTTTTTATGCGTTTTTCACAGATTCCGAATCTAGTTTTAGATTTACTCCAGCACGTCAAGTTTGAGAGATATTTACATATTTCAATTTATACAAATTTAGAAAATTTTATACAATTATTTGCAAATTTAAGGTATAAAGCTATATCAGACAGGGTTTTTTGTTTTATGTTATGATTACTACCTAATTTACTTCACAAAAAACGTTGTTTCTGAGATTATACTGACATGTGACTGTGAAATATTGTACCTAATTTGCATATTTTTCATGTTTTTCTAATAATGTTTCTTGGAGTTCAAATATTTCTGCGGCACGAGTACGCTAATATGTTTCTAAACCAGTTTTTTGAGCTGATTTCAAATCTTGTATCTGTTTTCTTCTATCACGTCTAGTTTTTTAAAAAAGGGAAATTTTAGTTTTTGGTCAAAAAAGCCAGAAATAGCTTTTTATGAAACTTTGTATGATAAACTTCAACTAGTTAGGATAGATTCTAGTACATATTTTTTTTTCATTGTATAAATTTTTGTTTATGTCTCTGATATGTATCTGACCCTGTTAACCTTCTTGTCAATGAATTACACACCCCTAAAAAGCATCTTATATCAAATCTGTGTTAATGCTGTGCAAAAGTAGAAACTCATCTTACTCAAAAACTAGATATGAGATAAGAAAACAGACTGAAGATTTGAAATCAGCATACAAATCTAGTATAAAAAAACATTACGTCAATTCCGTGGCAACCATTTTAAAGTTGATAGTGATGTAAACATTACACCATTGAAAAATATGCAAATTAGTCTTAATAACTGATAAATATACTGATAAATATACTGACTGATAAATAACTGATATTAAGAATATGCAAATAGTGACATTTATCTGAAGCAAATAGTCAAATAGTCATTATCTAGAAAACGTAATTAGATGTGACATATATTGTATCTAAAATTTGCATAAAATCTCTCTATTCTAAAAAAAGTAACTACCGCTGTCACCGCCGCCGCCGGTTTTGAATTTTTTGTGACCGGAGGTCTTTCTTCGCTAATATTAAGAAAAATAATGCATACAAAAATATGAAAATCGGTGGCTTTATACAGAAATGTTTGATAAACACGCTGATGCAGACAGTTTTCAAATCGAAGAATTATTTAAAGAGATATTTAATGCTAAAGTTGGACAAAATCGTTTCACTAAAAAAGTTTTATAGCAGCAAAAACTATACATGGCAGTGTAATCATTTTTAGATCATTTTATGCGTTAGAATTTGCCGGAGTGCAGATTGCATTAATTTTTTTATTTTGACTCATTTTTGGAGGTTTTATTTCTATTTTAAATTCAAATTTTCAGCATTTCTTGAGATATTTTTTACAGATTTTAGAAAGTGATATTAATTTAAACCGTTGCCAACTATATAAACAGCGGAAACAATAATGTTTGCTTCAAAAAAAAATATTTATACGTGTAATAAATTAAAAATTTATTTACACGTGACTATTATAAACAGAAAAAAACATTGGAATTAGAATTAAATAATTATGTACAAAAAGCAGGAACTTATTAAAAATTACGTCATAAAACTATAATTACACGTAAATTTTAAGAGAGAAAGGAATTTGTAAAATAATAAATTTATTAACATGCATTAGAAGTCTTAAATAGGAGAAATTACGTCATATTTACGTCACATTACAGTTATTACATAAAACGAACACAAAATAATATTGCAAAACGGTTTAAATTTAGAAATTGCGCTAGACATTTATTTGATATTTTGAGCGGATACTTTTCAACTATTTTTCTTAGGAAAGCGCAAATAATATTTCATTTCTAACACAAGCATTTTCACGTGAATATTAAAAAGAGAAAGAATAATTTGGTCAAAATTACGTCAGATTAAAAACGATTAATTTAAAATGTCTCATTTAAAAGAACTTTCTTTTCGCTTTGTTAAAATACCGGAAGACAAAGATTGTGTTTACTTAATTCCTTTTATACTAGCTTATTTTGAAATGTTGTTACACGTGTCTACGTCATCAAGTTATTTTTATTTCGACGTTTTATTTGCATTTTTATTAATGTTGTACTAATTTATTTGTTCTTTCGTTATTTAAAATAAAAATTATGTCAATTTGTATAATTTGGCGAGTGGTTTGGCGATTTATATAATTTGGCGAAATTAGTCGACGGGATAATCAAGTAGTACCGCAACGGATTTGGCGTTAAAATTTCCCCAATCAAAGAGAAATGAATAGAAATCTGTTTATAGGGAGATCGCCACTGTTTTTTAAATTATAATTCAATCTTTCGAAATCTTTTTAAAGCCGATCACATTAGCGTGCATTTAGAGTCTGCGGTGTCTGGACGGGGGTTGGCGAGCGTAGCTCGTAGGGGGCCGAGCCCCCTAGTAGCACAAAAAATCTTAAATTTGCATAAATTTAAATATGCAAATTTCTCAAAACCTAGACCACCTAGAGATAGACGGAAAGCATATTCGGAATCAGCGCCAGAAACTGATCAACAATCAACTAATTTTAGTTCTAGGACAAAACCACTGTTGTACAGTGTTACACATTTAATTTGCAATTGCTAATAAATTGGGCAATGTAATACACACTATATTGCCATTAATGACCGGCAGCTTTCAATATTAGACATTTTGTCAAATATTTAGAAATATACTTGACAGATTCTTCTGGAATTTCAGGATTGAAAAGAACAGGTATGACCTCATATTTAGCAATGTCGATTTGATAAGGGGTGCGATTAGGGGGCCAACAAAAAATCAAAGAAAAAAATAATACTTGGGATCACCCTGTAAAATAAAATGCACGAAATGATCTATCGCTACCGAATATAAATAAACAGACATTGTGCTATATGTGTATTCTTTTGTGTAAAAATAACATGTATATTAATAGAGATATAGCGATTTATTTAAAAAAATTAAAAAATTCTTGCATTTTTTTTGCTTATAACATGCAGGGTTTTCAACCAAATTTAACTCCGGTTTCAGAAAAATTGACAAAATATAGTAGAAACAAAGTAGTGCAATTGGAATATAAATATATGAAATATTTTAGGAAATATGAGCAATTGTATGAAATAGTTTTTAAATGCGCATGCGCGAACGATAACAAAGATCATTTTACATAATTTAATAGTGGACTTATTTACAAAAATCTAGCCAAATATCGTAAAAATTCAGAAAGATATCGGCGTTAGAGTGAGTAGATTTTTAGTAGTTTTTTAAAAGCAGCTGAATGATAAGGGATTTTCCACATATTGTCATTTTTAATTTTTTTTTAACTTTTTATTGATGCTTTAGTACTTCTTGGATAACCACCAGAACGAGCTTATACCATGATCAAAAGAAGTGTAAAAATCGAAGCATTTTTTCCAAACCTACTCGTTGATACTCACTAAATACTAACTTTTTTCTGAAAGTCAGTTAATAAAAAATGACAATTTGTGTAAAATCCCTTATCATTCAGCTGCTTTTAGAAAAGAACTAAAAATTTGCTCACTTTAATGCCGATATCTTTCTGAATTTTTACGATATTTGACTAGATTTTTTTAATAAGTTGCTCCATAGAGTTGACTATTAAATTATGTAAAATGATCCTTGTTATCGTTCGCGCATGCGCAGATAAAAATTATTTCATACAACATCTCATATTTCCTAAATATTTAATATATTTATATTCCAATTACACTATATTGTTTCTACTATATTTTGTCAATTTTTCTGAAACCGGCGTTAAATTGGGTTGAAAACCCTGCATGTTATAAGCAAAAAACATACAAGAATTTTTTTTTTTTTTTAAATAAATTGCTCTATCTCTATTAATATACGTGCTATTCTTACACAAAAGAATACACATATTGCACAATGTCTGTTTATTTATATTCGGTAGCGGTAGATCATTTCGTGCATTCTATTTTACAGGGTGATTCCAAGTATTATTTTTTTCTTTGATTTTTTGTTGGCCCCCTAATCGCCCCTCTTATCAAATCGACATTGCTAAATATGAGGTCATACCTATTCTTTTCAATCCTGAAATTCCAGAAGAATCTGTCAAGTATATTTCTAAATATTCGACAAAATGTCTAAAATTGAAAGTTGCCGGTCATTAATGGCAATATAGTGTACTTATCTATACTTTTATTTCATTTTTATGTTTTAATATACAAGGTGGTCATAAATAAACGGACAGTACTCAGTGTGTTCTTTAACGCGATCTAATTACGTGTGCGAGAATAAAGCCCAATTTTGTAGAGTGATTAAACAATACGTTCCGCGTAAAAAACAGCGCGCCATATTCCCCTTAACGGTGACTTTTGGAACTATTTATTTTGCTTATTCTTTCGTCCTCCATCTTGTTTAATCATCCTTTCAAATTTCTCTCCATTCTTACTATTAGATTGCGTTACAGAACACGCTGACTACCGTCACTTTAATTATGGCCACCATGTACTACAAAAACATGAAAAGGTATTTTATAAACCTTTTTAAATTTTTTTTGCACTAAAAGAATTCTTTATTGCAAAAACTTTTGCATAAAATTATTTTGCAGAATTAAACTTATTTCGGTTCAGTTGTCAATGTTTTCTCTCAAATTCAGTATTTTCCTCATTATGAAATCATTTTTAGATCCTTTTTTTATTCTTTTGCATTATTCTTAAATTTACTCTACTTAGTAATCGAATTACACTCATGTTTATATATTAAGGATCATGACCAGACATTGTCGGTTTTAAACATTTGATCGAATATCTTAAGAAATCATCTTTAAATTTCTGGGTTGTAAAGAAATGTTGGACCTGATTTTTCTGTGAAGATTTAGTCAGTAGAGCAATAAGGGGCCAACAATAAATACAATAAAAAATGTTTTCAATCGCCTATAACAGAAAGTGCTCGATAGGAAATAGTTATGTAGGCAGACCTGTACAACGTTTGTAGGCATATGTGTAAAAATAGCATGCAGATAATCTTTTGTTTCCATCATGCGTATTCATTTAAATTTAATGCCATTTTTCAAAAACTTGAGAAAAAACTGTAGAAAAATTTGGATGTCACTATGTTTATGGTTCATTTGCTAATAATAAAAATCTAGATTTAATAAATTAAATATTGAAAATGGAGATTATTTTTTTTATGGTAAGGCTACACTTTTTTGCAGGTAGTGTAAGTTCAGCATTTCGTCTGGAAATCAATATTTCTTGTACCCATTTACTTTAAGAATTTATTTTTAAAAACTTTTATTATTAATGTTAATTTTTTAATAAAAAGGCTTAATTAATCTCTTCAAAACTATTTTACCGAATTCTCTTATGTCTTTTTTACCACTCTTTTGAAAATACCCTGGCTGCCCTTTAAAGGATAGCAAAAAGTTTTATAATTTTCCTGTAACATCATCTATATAATAAATTTGCGCAATGAATAATTCATAAATTGTTCGTAGTTGACGCTTTTCAAATGACAATTTCAATACCTTAAACTTACGATCGCTAATATGTAAATCTAATATCTAAATATTGCATTGCTTCTCTTCTAAACAAACATTTCAAATAACAGAAAATTAAAAGAAAATTAATAATTGTCTTTTAGTTATTTGCACTTCAACCCATTAATGGTAATCTTAAATGATATACATTTCACTATTTACCAAAAAATGTTATTATTAATATAAAAATCTTATACAAATAAATGAATCTATGAGAAACGTCACATGATTTCATTTTGTACTAGAAATGCAGATGTATAGAAAACAATTTCATTGGGTAAAGCAATATGAAAATTTAAGGCGCATTGATGGTGCTTTGTTTCATGTTTGCACTAAATATCGGATATTAAAAAGTTTGTTTACACGACTGCACGACTGGTTCTCACTCTATTTAAATTCCACCACTTTTATCCCCATATGTCACTCTAACTCAAAAAGTTACACTCTTTAAAATACACAGTCTTTAAAATAAACTGTCACTTTTAATTAAAATACTAAAAAACCCCTCTTAGTTACACCTTCGACAGCGACCGCTAACGAACACGCACGAGCTCAATGTGCTCAACTGAAAACCAGATGATCATCATTAAAGTCAAGTAGATTTACAACACAATTTCTATTTTCTTCTTTTAGCCAGACTTGTCGTTTAATGACTCTTTTATCCATCAAGGACCACGAAACCGTACGTCGCAATTTACTCGTTCCGACTGTAACATACCCCTTGTTCCCTTGGTCAGCTGGATTTTCAAGTCCATGAACATGATTCCACGGAACATTAGGAAGTGTCTCTTGGATTTTTGGAAAAACGGTTAGCTACAAAGTTTTGCCGTCGATGAGGCTCCGAAGAAAGCCTTGCTAACGCAACCCTAGAATCCGTCAAGGCAAATATTTCATTCTGTGAGAAACTTAAATTATACAAAACCATTTTTAGCAAATTTGCCAAAAGAAGAGCCGAACACAATTCAAGTCTTTGTATATACTGAACCTTAATAGGTGCAACCTTAGTCTTAGATGTCAAATGATTTACCGTTATTTCTCATCATGAGAAATTGACCGCATATATATTACCGCACAATAAACATTTTAGAAATCTCTAATTTAGAAATTGCCCCTAAGTCATTCCTAAACAATATCCACCGCTCACTAAACTCTTCACTAATGGGTTCGTCCCAGGTAAGTGGAAGTTTCAATAAATCTTGCAACAGTATGTCCATGAAAACGACATAAGCGGATAGCAAGTTTAATGGATCAAACACCTTTGCAACCTCTGACAAGATATCTCTTTTTGAATACAAGGGGCACTCTCACAATCTTTTGACTTTCAGGAATAAAAATCTGGTGAAATTAAACTTGCTAAAATAACATTTTAATCTAATAGGCGAATGCCTTAATGATTCAAAATAAAGTAAAAAGGGTCGGAAGCGAAAATTTTTTTATTTAACTGAGGCTTAAGTTAAACTTGCGAGTTTAATTTTACTTATCATTTTACCGTTAAAACTTTTTATTTTCTTCTAAATTTTTACTTATAATGAAGTTGCATAGTACCCACAGGACATTCAAATAAGAAATAATAACAATATAGTATTTTTAGTGCAAAATTTTGGTATAACATTATCTTAAAGGGGTGTTAAAGAAGGGACGGTATGGGGTAAAAAGGGACGGTAATGAAAATGACCACCTATTTTTAGGTAAATCATGTTAAGACTAAGTGATAGCCACAATGTTCATTGATGTTTAGAAACAGTTGTTTACATTGGATTAAATTTAAAAAAAATTATTTACTTCGAAAAGTGCAGGAATAAACCTTGGGGACGGTAAGACTACAAATAAAACCACGATGTTTGAAATAGATATTTAAATGCTGATTTAATGAATTCTGCAGTAAATTTCCTGTCAAAGAATTTTAGCCATTCTTTCTCTAGCATACTTCTGCATGAGAAAGAACTTGAAAAAATTCTGTGGCTGCATCTGAAGTGATTGTCCGTATAATTTTAGAAGAGGGACGGTAAAGAATCTAAAAACCAGGGAAATGAGTTCAAAAACTAATAACAACCGTAAAAATGTGTGCAGGTTAATTTTTAGCTACATATTTATATAAAACAATAGTTCCAGTTTCAGAAAAAAATTACATCGAATTACTTTTATTGAAACAACTTTATCCAGACAGCTCCAAACTTAAAAATCAGCATCAGGGACACGAGACAATATAGGAGTTTTCCAGGTGTTTGGACCCCCAACATCGTCCAAAACTTATTTATCTCGTTAATATTGTTATGCACTCATAGAATGGTATGTCCCCAGTATATGGAATTACAGAAAAAAAAGCAAGAAAATGCACTGAAATAAAAATTATTATTCAGGGACTTAAAAGTCAAAAAATTGTGAGAATGCTCCACATGTTCTTTTCCTCGTGGTCTAAAACAGTGAAACAAAAGAAATCACCCATCAAATTTCATTGACTTCCTAAAGCTTTTATCCCACTATGATTCTTTAAGAATAATGAATTGGCACGTTCTCTACATTCTTCAAAAATGTTTTTCAATACTCCAGGTGCATTAGAAATCCATTTTCGCAAATTAAAGCCATCTCGTTTCATTAACAATGTCAATTGATCTATTAGTTCCACAACTTCCTCTTCATTCTGAACTCCAGACAAAAAATCATCTACATAAAAATCACTGAACACTGCTGCAGATGCCAACGGAAAATCCCTCTTCTCATCTAAGGCAAGCTGACGAACATCTCTAGCAGATTCAAACGGTGCAGTTGCGGTATCATAAGTAACTGTTGTTAAACTGTACTCCTCTATAGGATCCTGGGAACTCTCTCTCCAAAGAATCCTCATAAAATTTCTTTCTTCTTCATTAATTAAGTCCTATCTGTACATTTTCTCTATATTTGCACATACAACTATAAGTAAAGGTCTAAATCTTAAAAGAATTGGGAAAAGCTCCGGCTGTATGCACGGTCCGACCATGAAAATAGCGTTCAAAGACACACCCGAAGTAGATTTAACTGAAGCGTCAAAAACAACTACCAGTTTTGTTGTTGGGCTTGATTCCCGAATTACCGCGTAATGTGGTAAATTGCGAACTCTTGAAGGAACACCGTCCGACTAGGATACACGTTCTATATGACCCAATTCAAAATATTCCCTCATAAGTTTTCGATAGTCTTCATAAATGGACAGTTTTTCTGAAATTCTGTGTTCTAATGAACGAAATCTCTGCATGGCCAGTTCCCGAGTATCACCTAATCGAGAATATTTAAATGGAAGTTACACAACAAGCCTTCCAGAACTATCTCAAAAATAATGGCGTTTAAAATGGTCCTCACATTCCTTCTCCTCGTTAGAAATTTGAACTAGTTCCGGAACAGAATCGAAAGACAAAAACCGTTCAACCAAGCCATCTAATTATAATTAAATATTATTGACGCCAAATGTACGTAGACCTGTATCAACTGAGATAATCCTCGTAATAATCCATCCAAGTTTAGAACATATAGCGAAGGGCAAAGCCTCCCTCTTTTCACAATTTCCCCATTTAGCAAA
The DNA here is from genome assembly GCA_963932465.1 of Maratus speciosus. Lineage (NCBI taxonomy): Eukaryota > Metazoa > Arthropoda > Arachnida > Araneae > Salticidae > Maratus > Maratus speciosus. Next base: position 5,040,920 of record OZ010800.1, read on the forward strand.
TGTGAAATATACGTTAACTCCCTATAGAATACCCTCTGGTCTTGATTAAAAAACAGTGGTTCTGTCAGTACTAAATCATTAACCTCTTCACGGTCGCTTAATATTTGGAAAAACCATCAAAAAGTACCTATTTATTTTATTACAGAAATTGAATAATTATAAGGTTTCTAATTAAAATATGCAATTAGTTTTTTTTAAGGCGAAAAAAAAAGATGTTATAGAACAAATTCATATTTGTAGAAAAGTCATCATGTGAGAATTCTGTGTCTTAATGTTTGTTTTACACCACACAAATTACTGCGAATAAAACCTTTATTTTTCACATCTTAGATCTTTATTTATCATCATCACACACATTTTTACAAATAATGTTTGAAATAACATATATACATTAAATTTTGATTATTAATAATTTTTTGAGTGTTACATATTTCGAAACATGCAATACAAAGCCCAACATTACAGTCAGCGCAAAAGCCAAACCCAAACGGAAATATTCAAAGACTTCCCACCGAAATGCCAGTTAATTTTTTCTGGTTTCAGAAGTTTTTTCCACCAATAAATCTCCAGCCCGGAAATAGGACGGGAGCGAGAAATAATGAACGACACCTCAGCCCGTGATATTGACGGGAGCGAGAATTAAGGGGTTAAAGTTATTCATCATGACTGAAGGAATAGAACCACACGGTACATCTGACGCTATTCTTTTTATCACAAATGCCTTAGTGGCAAATTTTGCTTCAGAATTAAAATGAGAAGTAAAATTTCAACTTACCTCTCCGTTTGTTTCACCATGCCTGGAAGAATAGAACAATATGGTACGTCTGATGTTATTCTTTTTATCGCAAATGCCTTACTGGCAAATTTTGCTTCAGAATTTAAATGAGAAGTAAAATTCAAATTTACCCCTTCATTTGTTTCAGCACCATAAGAACCCAAGCATGTAATCTGTACGCTAGCTCCTCCCTTTGACAAGCACAGTTTGCGCATATAATTTTCATTTATAAAAGAGGAGTCAGTTCCGCTATCCACCAAGGTGCACAATTTACAAAATTACCCACTGAGTCAAGAACCCTAATCATTGCTGGAGAAAGTAGAATCTGCCAGTTTTCCATTAATCGTATATCTGACCCAGAACTGTTTCGAAATTCAAAGGTGCCAGTGCAAGAAATTTGATTTATTAATTCAGTTTCTTTGTTTGAAATTCCGTTGCGTTCGGTGAAAACGGGACAACCGATATCTCAACTACACGCTCTACATGAAGGCCAATGTTTCGTGAAATGTGCCGGACACTGTGATGAGATTTGTGGCATACTTTACATTTACCCACACTCCTACACTTTTTAACATGGTGTTTATCTAAAAGACGGTTATAACAGAAGCTATTTGTTCTAGCTATCTCTATTCTTTTCTGTACACTTAATTACAAATATCTCGAACATTTGTAAAGTGGATGCGATTCTTTGTTTAAAACACAAATATTACTAGCAGACAACAATGTACATAGTTCATTTCGGTTTTCTAATTGCTTTTACCTAGGATCAACTATTTTGAAGTGTTCTCGCGTGATCTTTTAGAAAAGATAATAAATTTCCAAGTGTTCCCAATTCCTCCTTTTTGGGTGTTCTTTCCCACCCATATCTCGTATTCTTATCCAATTTCTCTGTTATTAAATAAACCATCAATATTTCCGAAAATCCTGTTTAAGTCCACCTAGTGAACGCACACATTCATTTCTAACATCTACACTTTTCAAAAGAGACTGTGCAGTATCTGAAATGCAAGGCATTCCAATAAATTTATTAATCAACGCATTAATTAACTCGCGGTTATTTGAATATCGCTCTATCAATAGCTCCAACGCTGTCTTAACCCTTAAATGCATGATTTTTTATTTTGTTTCGAAAAAATTGTATATGATTTCCAGAAAGATTTATTATACAAGAAAAATAATTTAAAAAATAATCAGAGGTACATTTTTCGTCGACCTTTTCTTATGTTGCACATCTGCAATACAGAAATATAATACTAAAATCTTATACTAAATATGATACTAAAATATTGCAGATTAGTAAATATTTTAATAAGTATGAATCTAAATACCCTATTTTATATATATTTTTAATTTGTAAAACTTAACCCTTAAATGCACGAATTATTTTTTTAGAATTGTGTTTTTTATTTTTATATTAAATATTAGACACCAGAAATTCTAACTTCATTTAGTAGCATATTTTTGAAATTTTTACAAGATTAACATGCCTATATAAATATAGTGGATACTAAGAGATAAATAAAAAATGGTGCAGATATGCATCACTATGTATTTAAGGGTTAATAGTTTCAATCAGATATTGGAAGGCATTGAATACTCTTAAGTGCAATATTTTTGCATTTCAATTTCAAATATTGAAACTTTTGACAGTCTGATAAGCGCTCATTACAATCCACACTAACCCTAAATAAATGATAAAAGGAAAGACACTCCTCCATTTTACCATTAAATGTGGAGAGTGTGAGTTTCTCAGGGATGAGAGCGCTCCGACCCAAATGACCGATTGCTACCACTAACTTTAATACTATTTCTCGCCGTATTTAATGACAGAATTTCTGAGATTTAATAAAGCAAAGAATATCATTTAAATTTAGTGGTGAAAATCAACCATTTGGGCCAGAGCGCTCTCATCCCTGGATTCTGCAATTTTACTTCGGATATTTTTTATTTCAAAAACCCTATATTTTGACCACTTTCGTTTAAAGTAATCCCTGCCCTTTTTCCGTTTAACACTGAGCCACATACTATCAAGTTAATCTGGCTCTATTTGTTGTTCCTCAATATAAGCGTCAACATTGTTTTTATCACATTTAGCAAAAACCACATTAAATTTTTCACGCAATTCCTCATTCAATTTTCCAATTTTATTTCCAAACAATGTTAATTGACTATAATCCGCTTCATTAATACAACTGATTATTTTATTTTCTAATTTTGTAATAGTAGATTTTAATTCCATTTTTTTTTAACAAAATCATCTTTCAATTCATCTTTAATGAATAAAAATATGAATAAATTTATGAACTCGCCAAACCATTAAAACGCCTAGATGATTAATGCAAGTGTGTCGCCATCCAACCAACCAAGCGCACAAACTTGACAAGTACAAATTCAAAAATTGCAACTTTGACCTCTAAAGTACTTTTGAAGTGAGCTCAGTCCCTTACTTCTGTTAACAAAAGAAAATTCCGGCGATGGATCAATATATTTACTCGAGTGGTTCTCACGATATTTAAATTTCACCACCTTTATCCCCATATGTCATAAAAATATGAATAAATTTACGAACTCGCCAAACCATTGGCGAGTAACCAACTCAATAAATTACACTCATTAAATACACTATCTTTAAAATGAACTGTAATTTTTATTAAAACACTAAAAAACCCTCTTGGTTACATTATCGACAGCGACCGCCATCGAACACACACGAGCTCACTGCGCTCAACTGAAAACTTACAAAAAAGCAGTTACTTTGACTGAAAACACGATAAATCGGAACATTCAAACTGCTCAATGTCTTTCTATGCAGAAAACTCAAGATCACTTACGAACTTACTTTGGATTCACGAACAACTGAAAAAAACAAGGTCATTTAATGAGGTCTCGTTCGATACTTGAGCTGGATCGAAAACTTGTTAGGTAAATAGTTCCGAACAGTGTTGTTGTAATTATTTTTCGGTCGAAAAATAGATAAATGTCCCATCTGATATTTGTTATATTTTCAATGTCTGTATCAAGTGGTTAATTAAATTAATTTGTATGCTCCTAAATTTCCTAATATTTCCATCTTCTATTCACAGTGTATCACTACCAAGTAGCCATCAAACTCTTCAAACCACGCGTTTCACACAAAGATGTTAAAGGCACCATTGATGTCACATTGTTTGGATCAAAAGCTGATGAATTAGCTCACGTTCAAGCAAAGTAAGTATAGTATTTTTTTTATGTAATAATAACTTATTTTAATAAATGCGACTTTCATTACTTTTTTTAATGGTTATTTTAGAGAAATATATAGTTCAAGAACAAGTCATTATATACACCTGTTTTTCCATAAGTCTGTGAACATTTCAAAAATTTCAATAAAACAGGATGCAATCGGTAGATGTAATCCCTGTTTCAGGAAAATGAATCGTAAAGAATTGGAATTTTGGTTAGTACGATTAAAAAATGTAATACAATATTTGCCAATAAAAAGAAAACACATTAGAAAGTTATTTAGTCGTTATTGGAACATAATTTTCACCACACAGTAACATTTATGCAAGATGCGGGCATGCCTCATCCTACTGCACATTCAATAAGGTTATTAAGCACATTTGGGGAAGTCTGTACGAACATGAATGGCTGCCTTACTCACCGGGCCTGACACTGCTTGATTTTTGCTTATGGAGATACATTAATTCCCGAAAAAAAAAAATAATGATCTCGCTACTTGAGCAGCTCTGAAGAAACTCATTTGTCATAAATCTCACAAAACCATCCAGATATAGTGCATGCTTCCGATAAAGAGGTCCTAAATTCGCCTGAAATATGTAATTTTTGTTGGTGGTGGACCTATTGAGCATTTCACTTTATGAAATTTCACTGAATGCAAATAAATATTGTTTACTATAATATTCATTGTGGCATTGGCATAGCAAGTAATGTTCTGATCAAGTAGCGTTCTGATTTTAACGAGCTCGTCTTGATATCTTCCTTTGGAGCGGAAGCCATAATAATGCAGGCATACCGAGTAGTAATTCACGTTGAATACAGCGGCTCCTTGATGTACGAAGTAGAGTTATCCTCTTCCCATATGGATAATGGCAACACGACTACATCAAACGAAGAAAAATGATGTTCATTTGTCCAGAAAATGCTGAACAGACACTTCAGATATTTTGTGACTCTTTCTCAAATGTCAGCTCCAGAATTCTCCTCATTAAGTTGCACTTTTGGTCAGATATCTATACTAATAAATTTTTGTATCTAGATAAACAAAATTACTTTTTTTCAATTCCTACTATTAGCTCACACTCTCCCTATATTTATTTATATATTTATATATTTATCTTGTACAAATTTTCAATCGTTAATAAAATACTCATTATTCATCCGATCAGGTTGAAATAAATTTTTTTAAACTTGTACTGGATGACAATTGATGTTAATAAAGTTTTTTCAAATATTAATTAATTAATTAAATTTTAATTAATTAATTTTAGTTTTACATGGGAAACAAAATGGCCGCCATTGGTTATTGAATTTCATTGAAAGTATTTTCAATAAGGCTTACCATAGGGGGGGACCCTGTTCTGTCGCAAAATACCGCCAAGTTTGTCGCCAACTTGGCGATATATCGCCCAATTTGGCGGCCAAAATGAGTTGCCAAAAGTGACGCCAACTTGGCGGTATCTGTAATATTTCGCCAAATTCCCATAGAGTTCCATTGTAAATTTACTTGCTTATAGAAGATTAACAAATTGAGATATTTTAATGCAACAAAAACTCATATTAGCTTGATTATATTAATTTTTTCTTTGATGGCCTAAGTAGGAATTGACTTTTAAAACAAAATTTTTATATTATTTGTTATTAGAATACGTTTACCGCAAACCACATTCAATTGTGCTATTTTATTCAATTTTTATAAACGTTTTAAATGTTGAAATTCTACAGGTAGTATGCATAGGATGTCACAATTTGCGAATTCATGCCCAAATCCAGCGCAGAGTGATAAAATCATTCAAGAAACTCAGCATAAAAATCACGCACCTACTAATTTATATGCCTGTATTTGTTAGAACCATTTGTATTGGAATTGAAAACTAATAGTAGCGTACACTAGTTGCATCTTGTATCGAAGCCTTTCATCTCTACATTTTCTTTAAATTCAGAAAATTGTACTCTTTGCTCATAAATAATTTTTGCGATCTTATCTTTTAGATGATAATTGAGAAAATGCGGTAGTAATTTACATGAATAAATTTTACGATACAATTTTTTAAAAGAAGGTAAACTATAAATTATTAAATCGATTTATGCAAATAAAATCAAATCGAAGATATCTTTGTTCTGATATCAGATGTTAATTATGATATACCGCCTACTCAAATTGAATTTTTTGTCAATGGTAGTGAGAAAATGGATGCAAAATTGTATAATATTCCCATTATACCCCTTCGTTTCTTGTTATACAACAATGAAGTAATTTATTTGCCATCTTTAGTGAAAATTTATTAAAACTAACTTTATAAAAAATAAAACTTGCTACTAAAAATGTCATCGTATAAAATGAATATTTTTTTTTGTATCAATGCCCACCAAACAGTTTACAGAAGTAATTGGTATAATCGAAAAATACGCTTATATTCTCTCTGTTTTATACACCGTAATTAGTAGAGTCATTCTCACAGAAATAAACGTTTCGGTGCCAAATTTTTAGAAAAAAAAAACAATTTGAATCGAGAAGAAATTGCTTTATTTTATTGCTTTGTAGTAATAGTAATTTTCTATATATTTAATTTGAAAATTTCTGCCATTCAATACGACAAATATTAATATTAGGAAGTAGTGATAGTTTTGCGCATGTTGTAAACCTCTGCTTTAAATTACTGTGTAAGAAAATAAATTTTTCAGTGACAATTCAAAGAAATTAAAATAATTAAAATAAATTAAAGCAGATCTCTAAAAATGTCAAAAATGGGCATTGGCTTTTCTAAAATGTACAGAGATTTGCATATATAAACATAAATTAAAATGTTACAAGATAATTCAATGCAGCAAAAAACAAGGTAAATAAAATATTTTAGGTTAGTTATGTAAAAAGTGGAATATCTCATCCACAAAAAATTTTCCATATAATAATAAATGTGTTCTTTACAGCAATCGGCGTGCATACCTAAAAATATCAAAGTTTAATACTGTTTAGTTTATTAATTTTCATTTAAAAACGCATAAATGATGCATATTAGGTTATTAATTTAGTACATTTATTCAGTTATATCAAACTTAATTTGTTTGTATCTTTCAGAGCAGTTGATTTATATCATGGAGCTACATACACATACCTTGTGACAACGGAAAAAGAACTGGGTGAAATTAAAAGTTTAAGCTTGAAATGGTTCAGTGCATCGAAGAACCCATTGGACTTGATTAAAAAACCAAACCTTTATGTGGATTACATCACTGTTATCCCACTGAACTCGATCGAGAAATCGTAAGTAAAATTGCAATTGAAATATTTATTCTGTTATTTATTTCTAGTTAATAATGCTACGTTATTTAAAGATTTAACAATTATGGGTTTATCCGATTTTTCATATTCATCCCTTGGAACGTCAGGGTTCTAATTACCTCTATAAAACTTTTGAGAAAAACCACATGAAAATTTCATCTGTCTATAGACATTAGTATATTTTGTAATTCGTATATTTTGAAATAATTCTCAAACAACTCGCTGAAATTTGCTGTACAAAATTGCCAACAAGATGACTCTCGGAATAGTGTGTAGATTTCTTTTAGCCGAATTTGTTAGTTAGATCCTTGTCATTTCAATTCAACGACGAAGCTCAATAAAGTTATAGATGACAACATGGTGACAGGAAATAACTCGAACAACGCTCAATTTGATGCAAAAACTACTTAACTCAATAACTAAATTTTTATTACCTGTACATGAAAAGTAAACCTCGGACCTGACTAATACAGGTTGCTTAGTCCTTGTTATAATGGTATCCTAGTAAAATGCTATTATTTCCCTATAGTACAGGTAAAATAGACCAAAAATTGAGTAAAATACTACAACCGGTGGCCATACAAAAATTTGGGAAGAACTTCGTTTTAGCACTAGGAATGAAGATCCGACGAGTCCCCCCCCCAAAAAAGTTGTTTTACCATGTCTTTGGAGGCAAAAGGGGGCATTTTAACACAGGGTGGTGTGGGGGAGGAGAAACTAAAGAAACTTTAAGTAGGTCAAGTGCGGTATCGATTATTGTGAATATTTTAATTCTGAATCGAATGACACCATACGCAAATCGATACGATCATTTGTTACAAAGTTAAGGCAGGTTTCATGTCAAACGACGTTCTTCCCAAGTTTTGGTGAACAGCCGTCAGTTGTCTATAAAAAGCCCTATTTTACCTGTACATGTTGAAGTCATGTGGCAATGTGGCACGTTTATTCAGGCACTGAAAATTCCAAGTTGGACTGTGTCGAATGTCGTGAAACTGTTTTTATAACTTGGACATAATAGGGACGGACCAAGCTAAACTAAAACAAGGACGAAAAATCATGCTTCCAGCATAAATGATGAAACACTTTCCAATACTACCAGAATGCTGTAACAAAACGTCATAATTTATTATGGTGAAAGATGATGTCAAAATAAACAATTCGGAAACGACATAAAGTATTTAAAAACCCAATTTCTGCAATTACATCAATAGTAGGGAAAATATTCGAGGTTTTTTTTTGTGCAGTCCTGTATATGATCTATCGATTTATATATACAATACATAGTATGTTAAAAGCTACTTCAGTTAAACACATAGCACAGTTGAAAATTCTCATTCAGCAATTTCCGTCAATAAACGGAAATGTACTTCAGATCTTTTGTGCAGCTCTGTAAATAATTTATAGAATTTATACATACCAAGTAATATGCAAAAGAATAGTTAAATTTAAAAACGCGTACCATAACGGAAAACGCACTGTCAGCAGCCCATTTTTCATAAGCAGTACAATTGTTCATAGGCAGTACTGTGGCCAAATTCATTTGTGTGTCCCTATAAATGAAAGATAAATTCTATGCACACCCTATTCTACAATAAGCGCCTTGTATTACACCTCAGTGATATATATATATTTAAATATGTTTGAAAAAGTGTAATATCATTCAAATAAACCGCAAACGATTTTTCCCGCTAGACCGTAAAATAACGGAATTCTTTTGAGTGTCACAGTAAACGAACCTTAAATGCTATACACTTCATTTTCAATACCAGACATGCCATAGTAAAACCCCAACAACATATATCAATTTCAGGGCAATCTGACTATATTTACTTGAGTTAGAGCAGGGTCATACGAAAGGCAGACAAACCGAATTCATAAACACTTTTCAACTATGTTGGAAAGTGTTAAAAATAAACAGTCGACATTTCCAGACAACGCAAAGTCATCGTAAAGAGGATTCAAAGCATGTTCAAGGTTTTAAAAAGAAAAGTCACGAACGATATCAATCGAGAGACGGTTTGTATGACACACTGTTCCTTGTATAATACCCTTAGAAACTTAAACAGTTTCAGAAACGTACGGTGGCCAACTAAAAGGCAAGAGTTAAAAAATGTATACCGCCCATGAACCGATCTGCTCATGGTAAGTGGCGAAAAAATCGAAGGGCCATAATCGACTCCACAATTGAATTCGAACGAAGGATCCTCTTAATCCATCATCCATTTTTGAAAGAAGGCAAAAACCACAGTAGGTTATAGATATGGGTGAGATTTGTTCAAGTACAAAAACACCGCTTACTTTTGTTGATGAAGGCGTCAAAATCAACCATCAACAGAACAGTTAAACATGTTGGAGAATTTTTATGCTTCCATGGTCTCAAAAGACTTGAAAATGGAAAGATGGACTCTTTAGTAAAATTTTGCTTTAATCACTTAAAGCGCGGTGGTATATTATATATACCACTTAATATTAATTCTGAAATACTACAATGGCACCAGAGTTTGGAATTAAATTTTGCTTAACATAATGTACGCGATGAAAAACTTTTACTTACTTTCATATAAATGACATTTTCACAATGACATTTTCATTGACATTTTCATTTTCACATTTTAGCAACAGAATTACTTTGCCCCTGCAAGGGTTAACGCACAAAAAAAGAACAGCACAGAAATGATGCAAGTCACATCTTCCAAACTTTTTAACCCCTTGGGGACGATCGACTGGTATACGTGCCACTTAAGTTGCTCAGAATCCTTCCTTATTCGCACCAGCTAATTTTTATTGTAAAATTTACCTTATATATTCAGAGCATTTTCGCGATTCAATTACAGAAAATTGTCTGTTTGGAAAAACCGGTGGTAAAAGATTTAAAAATTAAGCAAAGTGCTCTCGTCGCGAAGGAGTTAATAGCACAAGAAGGGTCCCTGTACGCGCTACACCCCAGCAAGATTGTTATTTTTCATACTCAGTCTAAACAAAAGAGTTTGCTCTAAACTTCAACGAAGTTCGGAGTAAAGAAGAAAAACTTCGTGTGGAATGGGTGAAAAGCTTATTTTCTCATGTTTTTTTTAAGATTTCATTTTTACATATAAGCAAAAGCAGCCACTTCGGAAACTTGTAGTTTACTGTAAACCATACATAATATACTTTGGGTATTAGACATCTGGAGAATTCCAAGCTAATTTTTTCGTATTAATTATTTCTTGTCACTCTGTTCTAAGAGTAAGAGATCTACAAAAAAATCTACAAATGAAATATTTTAGTTATGAATATTTCAAGCTGTGCTTCTCTGCTAAACCTTCCCCTCAATAAACCAAGGCACTCACTAAAATTTTAAGAAGAAACAAAATACGTTTAAGTGAGCTCGAGAGCCACACTTGCATTTTTGCAATCATGTGTCTATACCAAGGACGGTGAACATATGGCACGCGTGCCACTTTTGGCACGCGAATGAATAATTTTGGCACGGCATGGCTGTGGCTCTAAATCCAAACAAAGTGGGATGACACAAAATCGCGATTGATCTTTCCTAAATTCGAACAAATGATTTTAATTGCGGAATATAATATTCCAAACTAATTAATTATGGTCTCAATATTTTTTTCAAACAAAGACGATATTTGAAAACTATCTATAAGAATTGGGTATTAGAGATTATTAAATTCCGATGGTAAAGTTATGGCAACTTTGAATTTATTTCAGAGCTATTCAAAGAAACTGGTGTTTGCTATTTTAAAACAGTTTTTCTGTCTATCTATGCTTTCGAGTCACCCACTGTTCAAAATAATATCAAAACTTAACAGAAAGCATTTGTGAGATAAATCCGGTTCAGTTTGTATTAAAATTAACCTGATATTAAGATGCAACAACAGAAATCAAATTACCTAGCATTAATTTTTTTTCTAAAATATATTTATTGCCATAATTATTATAGTGTAATACTTACATGTATGTTCCACATCTTTTTAAAATCTTAATAGAAAATTTTAGACCATTATTTTTCTACCTACTAATTTTATTTAGCACGTCATGGTCATGTAAAATATTTTTTGTTCAAATTTGGCAAGCGCAACAAAAAGGTTCGCCAACCCTGGTCTATACATTAAAAGTTATAATTACATTTTGATTTTTAATACATAAATTCTGTTAAATTTGCTTTGACACTGAAATGCCTTGAAAATATAATGAAAATATAATTGTGTTATTCTACAGAAAACGTTATTTTTACCCGACTCAAAAGAAGGGTTATGTGTTTCACGCGTATCTGTGTATGTGGATTTCTTTATACCCCCGAAACATCCCAACGGCTGAATGGATTTTAATGAATGAGGTCTCTATCGATTCGTCTTAACGGCCCGATGGTTATAGGCTAGGTTTTGTTTTTATAAATTCAAAAGGGCGGCCGTAAAATACAAAATGGAAGTAGAGACGAAAAAAAATTTACGCACCCTATTGAGTGGCATATCATTGGATAGGTCTTTCAAAATGAAGACGTTGTTTCATTGACTATTTTACAGTCAGAAGCTCCGTTAAAATATTATACAACCTGGAAGTTGTGTAGGTAAGATCTCTAGCTTTACTGTAACTCTAACCATCATAGACATCTATAGACCTCATAAAAACAGTGTTTATAGATAGGAACTAACAATTAAACGCATCTTAAAAGTCATCAATACAAGTAAATAAATAAAAAAAATAGGTAAGTAATATAAACAAGTAATATATAAAAAAAAATATTTTAAGTCAATTCCTACTTAGGTCAATAAGAGAATTTTTTTTGTCCCATTATTCTTTCCTCTTGAGTGGCGCTTAAAATGCCTTGATCAAGAAGAGGGCTCTCTCGGTCTTAAAATTCCTTGATCAAGAAGAGGGCTCTCTCGATTATTAAAAATTAATTAATTTAATTTAATTAATGAATTAATATTTTAAAAAACTGGATTAACATCAAGTGTCATCCACTACAAGTTTTAAAAAATTTATTTGAACTTGATTGGATGAATAATAAGTATTTTATTAACGATTGAAAATTTGAACAAGATATATATAGCGAGAGTGTGAGCTAATAGTAGGAATTGAAAAAAAAAAAATAGTTTCACATTGATGAGAAATAATTAATTAGTTCGCTTTTTACGATGTCGGGTTTTTTGATTTTTTAAATTTAATTGTTTATTAAAGTAAATTTTTGACATATCGCCGCAACATGTAACAACTCATTTTTTGCAATCTTCTATCTTTAAAAGAAGAAAGTACTGGATTCGTGAAAATTTTCAACTTCCGGTTTCCGGCAGATTTATACGTTTTAGAAGGTCCTGAACACGATTTGTCTGTTTTTAGAAAATATCTGTTGAGTCTGTCTATCTGTCTGTATGTGACAAAAAATTTGTGAGAGCGTTTTCGCAAGAACTAATGCACGCAACTGAATAAAACTTTAAACTTAATTGGACCTTGATATAAATTGATACTGATTAGTTTTTGGTGTAAATCTCCCTACAGGTGGCGCTGCAATGGTACATTTTTCACGATTTCCGCAAAAGCTATATCTCAAGAACTATTTCACTGATTTTTATCAAACTTTAGATTCTGTTGGACCTTGATATAAATTTGTGCTGATTAGATTTTGGTTTAAATTGCCCAACAGGTGGCGCTGCAATGGTACATTTTTACGATTTCTTCAAAAGCTATATCTCAAGAACTAATGCACAGATTTTCGTCAACTTTCAGATACAGTTAGACGTTGACATAAATTGTTTTTAATTAGGTTTTTGTGTAAATCGCCCTACAGGTGGTGCTGCTATGCTGCATTTTTCACGATTTCCGCAACAGCTCTATTTCAAGACCTAATGCACGGATTTTCATCAAATTTCAGATTCAGTTAGATGTTGAAATAATTTGTTACATATTAGGTTTTTCTGTAAATTGCCCAACAGGTGGCACTGCTATGCTGCATTTTTCAGGATTTACACGATTTTAGCGATAGTCATAACTCAAGAACTAATGCACGTAATTTCACCAAACTTCTTATTCAGTTAGACGACATAAATTGTTGCTGATTGGGTTTTCGTGTGAATCATATAACAGGGGAAGCTCTATGCTGCATTTTTCACGATCTTCGCATTAGCTATGTCTCATAAACTAAGGCTTTTAGTTTTAGTTAACTAATACACTTTCAGAGAAATATAACCTTATTAGACTGCCCAACAGGTGTCGATATTATGCTCTTTGTGTTGGGAATTTTGCTTGCGATGCTTCCATCTCCTCTTTAAATACATACAATTCAACGAACCTATACCTTTCGAATCCTCATGGTGAGCGTAGATTATCATTTAATTTTGGCATTCTGGTAGCCAATTTTGAAGTTTTAACATGCATGAGATTGGCACACCCGACTAGTTTCTATTTGCATCTTTACTTGTTTTATGAATCTCAGAAAAATATCATTCGTTCAATAATGTATTTTTTCGCTAAAATCTCTTTTTAGAGAAATTGAATTTTGTTATAAAAACAATTATACAAACAATATTAACAAAAATACGTTTGAATTACTCTTACAAGCCTTTGCAAACTACCTGAATTCTGTTTATACGCAGGGTACTTTAGACAGTAGTCTTCAAAATGAATTAAAACTCTGGGGAAATTTTAAAATGTTAAAAAAAATTCATATAAATAAAAATAAATAAGTACAGATGTTTGTATACCCTAATACAGGGTCGGCGAACCTTTTTATGCGCGCGTGCCAAATTAATAATTTTGCAGTGTTCGATGTTTATACAAAACACAAGTTAAAAATCAATTACTTTCACGCATTAATAATTAATAGTTTAAAAATATTAAACATTAAAATGCGATTTCTATGTATTTTAGAATAAGCTATTAAACTAATGAAATTTTAATTCGTAAATATGATTTATTTATGTATTTTAACTGTAACAAGAAAAAAAAATATTTTAGTAATTTTTGACTTTATTATTAACGCAACATCTGGTTATAATTATCCAAGTTGCATTAAGCAATGTATCAATAATTTATTTATGATATTTTTGCTGATGTTCGTTGGAGCGTTCGGTGGAGATTTCTTTATAACTATAATACCCATTTGCCATCTTATTCACTGACTGTCTAAAAAAATAGTCTGAAAAATGCAACTTTATAAATTCGTATACAAAGGCAAAATACATGTTAAAAATACTGCATAACATCCCAGGAAAAAAAAAATCTTTTGATGTGTTAATCATGCAAAAATAGTTGTATTTTTTGTGATAGTCTGACCCTGTGAAACAAAATTTTATTGATTATAATAGGGGAAAAAAAAGAATGTGTTATTTTGTATAATGATTATAAAATTTATTTTCTCGCGTGCCAGTGAAATTGTTTTACGTGCCCATTTCGGCACGCGTGCCATAGGTTCGCCAACCCTGCCCTAATATATTACTTTTCGAGAAATTTCTACTTTTTTTTCAAACAAGACTATTTATAGATAACAAACTATTGCATCTTCTTGAAATCTTTTAGTTCATTCCGTTGACAATAGTATCTAAAATCTATATTATAAAGCGAAAAAAACATGACTGTGGGTAATGCTGACGTTATATAGATGGTGGCAGCACAAAAAAATGGCAGTAAAAGCGAAATTTATTGATTAGAACCAATAAATTTCGCTTTTACTGCCATTTTTTTTAACTTCTAAACATCACACAGTTTCAATTTTTACACCTTCGAATAGGAGAAAAGAGTGTTTTATCAAATGAAATTTGTTTTAAAACCGTATCTTAATTTACTTACTTTTGATGGATTTAAAATAGTTTGCAAGGACATTTTTATTTTAAATCTCTATTGCCTGAAGCCCGATTACAAAAGATCAACCCGTTTGCACTTAATATAAATTGCTCAACATTTGTTTCTATCTGACGTTCCATAATGACATTAAAAGTTTATCAATAAATAAATAAATTAATACAAATAAAACACAAATGTAACCGACATGTATTCGTACTATGCACTTAAACCGCTGAAATTATTGGAATCAAAAAGGTTGCTGTTAGTAGCGAAATCTTAATAAAAAATTGTTTTCCCATATATTATGTAACCGAGAAAGCTCGGGTGACCTACTATTTTCTAAAAGTTTAATTAAATCATTTTGAGTATTACTCGAGATAGGATAAAAATGGAAAAAAATTTCGAAAAACAAATTTTCGTAAAAATATATTTAAACGGTGAAGATATTGTAAAAACTTAGTTCTTCTAAATAAATTAAATTAAATATTAAAATAATACAAATAAAAACAGTATCACAAATGTAACAGACATGAATTCGAACTATGCGCTTCAACCACTGAAATGATCAGAATCGAAAAGGCTTCTGTAAGTAGCGAAATCTTAATAAAAAAGGGTTTTCACATATATTCTGTAACCGGAAGATTCCTTACTGTTTTCTAAAAGTTTAATTAAATTATTTTGAGAACTAGCCGCACTTGACGACCAGTTTGGTCTCCCTTAAATCTATGCTAAGCATTTGTATCATGTTACTTTTATACATAATTTAATTTATTTGCTCAATCCTTCACCAAATCCGAAGATTCTGATACAGAAATCATGAACTCGGCATTTTTATGCTAGTCGGGGGCAGGTGATAAATCGTCAAACACTGTTTCCGTTGTATTTTTTCGTATTTCATTAATTTCATTAAAAATATAGTAGGGGAAGGTGGCCTAAAATGATACTAGCTAGCAAAACGATCCACATAAGTTTTCTTCCACACAGGCCGTACTATCTATAGGGTAACACATAATCGAGTTGTGCCAAGTGAAGAAGCAATGGCGGTATTCAAACGATTGCAGTATAACGTGTCTGAATAGAATTCTTTGAAAAAGTGGCTTTTATATCATCTGTTATAAGATAAGCACTCATTTTCATATTTATTTAGATATGCAGTCTTTCATGTACAGAAATATGACTTGGTTTACTTAATAGAGTATGTTTTTAGATGTGAATTGCACATGCTAATTCTGTTATATTTCTCCGCGTCATCTAGTTATATGACCTAAAATGGACGGTTATGTTGCCGTGTAAAAGTATCCACTATGTGGATTGTTTTACTGCCTATTTATTGGCTGAAGAAAATCCGGTACTTGTTCCTAGCCATCATGGGAGCCAAATGTGTGACTGCCCCAAGCATTTCTCTTTGAGTCCTCGTATTATCCTGCCGTCTTCAAAGAAAACGGAATCAAGCACTTCGAGAAAAAGGAAATCGATGGAAAGTGCCATTTTAACGAGCAGTCCTTATAAGAATCAACTGTGCTTGGAAACAAAAAATAGAGAACACAAAGAGAAGATAAAAGAGGCTGCAGCTAAGAAAATACGATTAAATCATGTTAAATCTAAAAACGAAATAGCCAGAACAAGCAAATAAAAGATAATGAAGTCAAAGCAAAGACGTATTCCAATCAGTGTTGCCAGTGGGCTACTTTTTTAAACTTCAGATTTCTTGATTGGCACCACTTTTCTGAAATGGTAAAATTCCTCTTGTGTTCGCCTTAATTAATATGTTATTAAATAAGCTGAATTTTACTATTTCAAAAAAGTGGTGCTAATCAAGAAATCTGGATTTAAAAAAAGTAGCCCACTGGCAACATTGGATATGTTTTTATGGGAACCAGTGTTGCCAACACCGATTCCCATAAAGAAAGAAAAGGGTGCCTAAAAAAATTATTTGGAATATCGTGAAACAGATTCAGGAGATGAACACAAGTGTATTTATTGCGATGAACTATTTGCCTCCTCTGCAGCAGGAGAAGGCTCCATCCAGTGTCACAAGTGTCGTAATTGGGGCACAAAATGCATGCGCAGGGTTAGATGAGAACGATGATTATGTGTATCTTTGCGATATGCGCTTAAATATTCCTAGTTTTAGGATGGGGCGGAAATAGCGTTATTTAACTTATTTCAGCGTTTATTATGGGCTATTACTTTTCTATCATAATTTTCAAATATTCCATTTTATTGTTTTTTCAAAATTATTTGTGACACTTTTTTATTTTAAAATTTACACAAAATAAATTATGCATGCTATTTGATTGTAAAGCTTATTTTATTTCATTATGTATTGTCATAATTACTTTTATATTCTTTATTTTGCCGATAAAAAACAATTTACAATTATTTTTAAATGAAAGATCATTTTGCCCTTGGGTGAGGGTAAAATGATCCTTTGGACACGTTTTCAAAAATTTATTTTTTTCATTACTCAATTTGAGTTTAAAATATTATTAAAATATGTTTCTGATGCAAAATAAAGTGTAAAACATATTAGCACAGGATAAAAGTTTTATTTAAACAGTTACGTTATTTTACACAAGTTTTCCCCTTAAGGGAATCATTTTAGGCCACCTTCCCCTACTTTAACTCATTTTATTTAAAACGCATAAGTTTAATTTAAAACTTTAATATTTAAAATTTATGACTCTCAATTATTGCTTTAAAAAAAAAAAAAGTAATAAATAATACCATCAGCCATGACATTTAATTTCAACATCAAATATTTGCTTTAATTTACCACGCGATGATTTGTTTATGACAGTCGCATGAAAAGGACTATTATAATAACAATGACAGGATGGCAATGAAACAACATTTGGCGATTTATCACCTGCGTTTTTACTTTTAGGAAATAAAAATGTATTAGAATAGAATTTTATGGCAGCTTAAAAAATGCTACTTTTTATTTTATTTTTATTTTATTTATTTTTATTTATTTTTATTTTATTTTATTTTATTTGTTTTAGTCGTGAATATCCCGATTACGGTATTCAAGACTACTTATTCAAAAAGAGGCATTTTTAAACGCTTCTTGGTGGTGTTACATGAAATACTAAACAAAAACATAAACAAGTTGGAAATTGCTCGTCAAACGTGACAAATGAGGTGCGTTCGTACTATAACTAGTTTTATAAATGTATTTTGCACCGCATAGTGTACTAAATGTATATTGTAGTGCACTTCAATAAGTGCATATCCATTTCATTCTGTTCGAAAGCTGTAACATCATTAAAATGCACTAAAAATAATTTATTCCCATTGGCCGTCATGGAACAGAAAACTTTTGACTGTCCCTGTGATTCAACTATCCATCCGATTTTCATAAAATTTGAAATGTTTCGACAAAATTTCGCAACAATTATATATTTAAATTTCAGACCATTCGGTTGGGTAGTTTTTGCTCTGTTATATGCGGATAGACAGACGGACTGAACGACGACTATAGGTGCTATTTATATAATTACGAACGCACCTAAAAAGGACGTAAAGATATACATTTTAAAAATCGTCAAATGCAAGTAAATTTCATTACATTTTAACCTAAATGAAAAAAACTCTATAAACAAAATACTAATGAATCTTAATTTTTTCATACGCAAAGTATACATTGTAATGATATTTAAAACTATCTAACATAAAAGTGAACCATAAAAGGGCAACAATAGCAATTAAATATTAATGCAAGAGAAATTATGAAAAGAATGAGCAATAAAAGAATATACAAGCAATTAAATATTCTAAAATGAACGTTTTCAAAGCCTTTCTCAAAACAAGACTTTTAAAAATGTCAACCTTACATGAAAAATTTAGGTTATTGCATTGACATTGTATGCAGAAAATTAAGATAAAGTATTTGTCGAATTATCTTATGCGTAGTTTTAGAAATACTAAAAAAGGTAGAAGTTTTATTTGGAGTATAATTTTGCGGAAAACACGTTTCCAGTTGTCATTTGTACAAATAATTCGTTCTATTAAATTCTTGCTAATTTCCGATTTCAAATGTTACGGCTTAATTTTATAATAAACAGTCTTTATTAATAAAGCCGTATCTCTTTTTATAATTGTAGTAAAAAGAAAACAAAAACGGTTTTGGAAAACTAGAAAGTTTGTATAACAATATTCTTACATAAAACACTTATCCGGTTACCGAAAATTGATTGTCTGAACGTATTTACTTTACAGCTATTCATTCCCTTAACTTCTAAATTAAATACATGTTGCAAATTCATCCATGTTAGACATTAGTGTCTTACTAAAATTTAAAGAGTATATTTCTGTAATGTTAATTTATTGCCAGTATGCGATGTACTATCAATGTAGCTGTTTAGTAGATAAACTAATGTCTTTATTTAACTAATAATTTATTCTTTTTTAGTCCTAGAAATATGACTAACAGAGTATTCTGTGCTAACCGAAACAAAGGTATTACTCCGAAGACTACAGCCAACTTCAACAGAGATAATGCCTGTACAAAGTTTTTGTAATACCAGTTCAATTTAAATAAATATTAACAATTTCTCAGTGCATTTCTTTTGTTCATTTTCTGTAGAAAACAGCCGAATACCGAATATTCGGCCTGCCGAATAGTAACTATTCGGCCGAATACCGAATATTCGGCTTATCGAATACTTTTATATTTCAAAGTTTAAAGGCATTAAAATTTTAAATTTTAAAACAAATTTATATAATATTTAAAACACAAACATTTATTCTAATAAACAAGAGCTTTTTTCAGGTAAACTTTATGCTGAAAAAAATCTGCTTTGAGTTATTTAACAAGAGGATAGTTATAAAAAAAATTAATAAATTAAATTTTAAATTTCATTGCTTCTTTTGGGAATTAAAACAAAGAATAACATTTTCTTAAATTCTAAAACAGACGTTTTAAATCAAAGAGAAATTGTTAAAAATTGGAAGAAAAATTGTACAGGATCATATATTATTTGTTTGTCAGGAATAAGTAAATAAATAATACAATCTATTCAAATTTTATTTGGTGGCAACTTAGCAAGAATAACTGTTCTATTCCCTTTGATTAAACAAGGAAGTCTTTAAATGCACTAAGTCATTAGTAAGTTAAAGTGTCTGGAATGGGCAATCATTTTCAGAAATTGCAAACGTTGTTCTTAAAATCTTAGCGAGAAACACATTATTTACTGGACAATGTTCAGGAACTTGCATTTGTACATAATTAATTCCTATGAAAATCCTCGTGATTGGTTAATTTTCTTAAATAATACTTAACAAACAGAAAATAAAAAATGTAAAAACATTATCTTTTATTTAAATATGATTCTGCTTCTAATTATTCTGAATATCTTTATAAGTTGACTGCTAAACGTAGAAGTTGTATAAGGTTTTTAAAAATATGTTTTAAAAGTTTTTTTTAAGTATTCGGTTCAGCCGAATACTTCGATATTCGGCCAAACCGAATATTCGGCATGCCGAATAATTTGCTATTTGGCCATACCGAATATTCGGCATACCGAATAGTTTGATATTCGGCCAAACCGAATATTCGGTAACATGACCGAATACCGAATAGGTACCGAATATTAGGTGCATCCCTAGTCATAACATAGAATTTGCTATAGGTAATTTGAAAATGCAACATGTTTCATATTATGACTTGGTGTCACACATATTCTTGAAGAAAGAAAATATTCTTCACATTTTAATATGCAAAGAACTTTCTTCATGTAACATTTGTGACAGAAGGTAATAAATAAACTAAAAAATTATTTTATACACGTATATTACCACATAAATAACACACAGAACAAACTACAATTGCTTTTAAGCAGATTTTTGCCTAATATAATTAGTTTTAAATGTGCAGAACAAGCCAAATTATTTTTTTATACAATCAGCTAGGTTATATTCACTTACGATTTCTCTCTACAGGAGCAAAAACCTATAGTTTTATAATATTTACAGTAATGAAATAAAAAATATGTTATAACATAGATATTACAATTGGTGAGCTTCTTTACTTGAGTATCGATTCCTTAGAATAATTTAATTTATTTTCCCTTGATCAATGTATATTATATCTTCTTAGAGGTTCTGTCATTTGTAAAATATATCGAGAAATATATGAGGGTGATTGTAACGTAACATTTCTTATTCCACAGCAATTATTTGGAAAAAATGAAGGAAGTTTGATAAAACTTTCCTAATTCAAAACAAGTTATTTTTCAACATAACTGAAACAAGATGAAGTAATGCCTCTGATGATACACTTGTAAATCTTTTAATTGCCTTGAACTTGTTGTATGAGGCTTAGAAATTCTAAATAAGTGACATAAAATATTTAAAAGAAATTTATTTAAATTTTCAAAATATTTTGGCGTTTTCCAAATAATTCATTCATTACATATATTTACCCTTTATCCCTTTTTCAGCCTTTTGATAATTTCAGATTACTTCTTTTAATAAAATAAACTTTTCAAAAAAAATATTAACCGACTTTAAAAAAAGCACTAAAAAGAATTAAAAAATTCTTTAAAATTCTCTAATGACGAAGCGTTAACCAATAACCACACATCGGATATCATGTATCGGCATAAAAAAGTTAAATTTAATATGTAGAATTTAATATCCACAAAACATGGATTTTCTAGAGAATCAAGCAGGACGGTCGTTCTGCCAAGTCAAGCTGAAAAAAAAATGCTAACCCCGCCAAACAAACAAACGCCAAGAATATCGGCAAGACACCGTAACTTCTTATTATACTGAAGACAACTTCTCCATGTTAAATCGACAAAACATGGCAGCGTAAAATTTTCCATATCAAAAGAACCAATCATTGCAGAAAAATAAAACCAAAACCGGAAGGGCCTAATCAAGATGATCTTCAATTTGAGATCAAATGCATCCTCATAAATTAGCTATAAACAGAGATATTTGATTTTTTAAAATAACGTCGAGATACTGAAAATGACAGATTTATTTTCTTCGTCACACCTTATGTTTCAATCGAGGTAGAGACTTAAATAATGGACAGAAAAAAGTAAGGATTAAATTTTTGGACAGATATTTACTCAATCTACGTGCTTTTATAAAATTCAGCTTTAAAAACATAAATTTTCTATTCATAATTAGCAAAGAACTGTTAATTAATTCTAAAGTTTACAAATTATGCCAAATAGCGATAAACCCGCCAAAACATTTTAGAAATCTCATACTTTTCTTTTATATTATCCTTTTGCATTGATTTTATCGAAGAAAACTATGGCTGAGATTCAGATAGATTTTTCGCTGTTAGCGAAATGAGTTTGACCAATCAGAAACCTGCATGTTTGAGAATATTTGCTGTTTCTGGATCCCGGCCTATGTCATGAAAGTTTTGAGTCATTTTTTTAGTGCCACGGATGAAGTGCAATGTTTGTAGAAATGTAGGCTAGGATCCAGAGAGATTTTTCGCTGTTAGCGAAACGAGATTCACCAATCAATAGCCTGCATTTCTGCAAACAGCGAAAAGTTCACAAAAATGCAGGCGTCTGATTGATGAATCTCGTTTCTCTAACAGCCAACAATCTATCTAGATTGCGCCCAATGGAGGATATTCCAAATATGAGTTCGAGGCTGAAAAAAGTAACGTGATACCGGTAATTTACCCAAGGAACTTCTAACTGATAAGAAGGGAAGATACTACTACTTTGCCTCATGCACCGTTTCATTGGCTAGCGGGGATTTACATTACACGTCTACGGAGCCTTCCCTTCTTTACGATAGAAGTTTTTACCTTGACCACGTGATCAAAATGTAGATAGAATATCTTCCATTATGTTGAACACAATTTTGCATTTCCACATCTAGGAAGGGTATTGATTGTCATAACAACAATACATATTCGAAACTATTTAAGGCACTGATTCTGAACTCCTTTGCTATACATTTCGATATTAAAGAAGTTGTTGTTTCCATAGTAACAGTACTTTTCTGTATTGCTTTCTCTAAAACACAAATACAGAAATTTAACAAAGAGCGCTCAGAATCAACACCATAACAGAGAGCCTTTATACGTAAGAGTGGTGATATATGCACAGGAGGCATGCTCATTTCAAGTTTTTGCCGAAAGTACGGCTACAGCGTCTAGAATACCTTGTGTGAAATATGCTATCCAAACAACGCTAAAAATTTGTATCCCTTAAATGTGCGACGATACTGCTAAAATCCCAAGTATCGATCACAGCGACATCTGCGGGATTTAGCATTACATTGTATAGACTAGCAATATCTTGTAGTTTGAGAAAATATCCTGCAGATGTCGCTGTGATCTGTATATTTCAGTAGCATCGTTGCACATTTAAGGGATACAATATTTTAGCACTTTTTAAGTACTACAGGGATAGCCAATTTCAACACTATATATTCTAGGCGCTATAGTACGGCAATCCACTTTCTTGAATAGAGGATATTCTATATACGTTATGATCACGTGGTCAAGGCAAAAACGTCTAACGTAAAGAAGGGAAGGCTCCTTCGACGTAATGTAAATCCCCGCTAGCCAATGAAACAGTTCACGGGAGAAAGCAGTAGTACTTTCCTGTTTCCCTTCTCATCAGTTAGAAGTTCTTTAGGTAAATTGCCGGTACCACGTGACTTTTTCAGCCTTGAACCCATACTTGGAATATCCTCCATTAGACGATACGCGCATGGACGAGCTTTATTAGACTAGGGAAATAATTCAATATGCATTAGCCTGACGAGAATGACACGCTCGCAAAGACCTTTAACGATTTGTTTTTATCACTTCTACCAATAAACCGTTATTGGCCATATGTCGCTACTTAGTTGTAGCGACACACTTGTTCCTAATTGGATCCCGGCCTTAATATATCGAAGTACGGAGTTTGCTTTCTGTACTATTCCTGAGCTCAGTTATAGCGTCTAGAAATATAGGCCGGGATCCAGGTACATTTTTGCAAAACAGTGAAAAGTTAGTAAAAATTTTGGCTTCTGATTGATCAATCTCGTTGAGATAACAGAGAAAAATCTACCTAGATCACGGTCATGGTGTGGAAACCGGCTATTCCAGTAATACTTTAAAAATTGCTAAAAATTGAATCCCATAAATATTGAAAAATACTGAATGACAAATGTATAGCAGCAACATTTTCTAGATCTTCTCTGAGCGAAACGTTTTCTCAATGCAGGATATTCCAAATACGGGTTCGAGGCTGAAAAAAGTCACGTGATACCGGTAATTTACCCAAGGAACTTCTAACTGATAAGAAGGGAAGATGCTACTGCTTTGCCTGATGAACTGTTTCATTGGCTAGCGGGGATTTACATTATACGTCTACGGAGCCTTCCCTTCTTTACGCTAGACGTTTTTAGCTTGATCACGTGATTAAAACGCAGATCGAATACCCTCCATTGATGTCTTTTGAAATAGTTACGTTGGAATTACCATATGTCGCTGTGATCGACATTCATCTTTCAGCCTCGTTCAACATTTATGGGATACAATTGTTTAGCACCTTTTTAATAAGCCGATTTTTAAACTATATCTTCTACAGTCGACTGATTTATATGTTGAGCACCGGACCCATGACGATTCCTGACACAATAGGGAAAAAACACAAGAAAAAATATTGGGTTAAAAGTGGTTAGGGGGGGTTGGAGAATTAAAAAGAGTCGGCGAGGGGGGGAAACTCCTGTTTTGGACTGAGTTTGGATCGTGTCATGGGTTTCTGGTGCCGTGGAGTGGGTTGTGTGGAGTGGGTTTCAGAGTTGTGACTATCGTGGAGTGGGTTTCAGAGTTGTGACTATCGTGGAGTGGGTTTCAGAGTTGTGACTATCGTGGAGTGGGTTTCAGAGTTGTGACTATCGTGGAGTGGGTTTCAGAGTTGTAAATATCGTGGAGTGGGTTTCAGAGTTGTAAATATCGTGGAGTGGGTTTCAGAGTTGTAAATATCGTGGAGTGGGTTTCAGAGTTGTAAATATCGTGGAGTGGGTTTCAGAGTTTTAAATATCGTGGAGTGGGTTTCAGAGTTGTAAATATCGTGGAGTGGGTTTCAGAGTTGTAAATATCGTGGAGTGGGTTTCAGAGTTGTGACTATCGTGGAGTGGGTTTCAGAGTTGTAAATATCGTGGAGTGGGTTTCAGAGTTGTAAATATCATGGAGTGGGTTTCAGAGTTGTAAATATCGTGGAGTGGGTTTCAGAGTTGTGACTATCGTGGAGTGGGTTTCAGAGTTGTAAATATCGTGGAGTGGGTTTCAGAGTTGTGACTATCGTGGAGTGGGTTTCAGAGTTGTAAATATCATGGAGTGGGTTTCAGAGTTGTGACTATCATGGAGTGGGTTTCAGAGTTGTAAATATCGTGGAGTGGGTTTCAGAGTTGTGACTATCATGGAGTGGGTTTCAGAGTTGTGACTATCATGGAGTGGGTTGTGTGGAGTGGGTTTCATATGTTTTGAGTGTGAGGGTTTCAGAGTCGTGTTTATCGTGGAGTGGGTTGTTTTCAGTGTGAGGGTTGTTGTCCGTGTGAGGGTTTCAAAGTCGTGTTTATCGTGGAGTGGGTTGTTGTCCGTGTGAGGGTTGTTGTCCGTGTGAGGGTTTCAGAGTCGTGTTTATCGTGGAGTGGGTTGTTTTCAGTGTGAGGGTTGTTGTCCGTGTGAGGGTTTCAAAGTCGTGTTTATCGTGGAGTGGGTTGTTTTCAGTGTGAGGGTTGTTGTCCGTGTGAGGGTTTCAAAGTCGTGTTTATCGTGGAGTGGGTTGTTGTCCGTGTAAGGGTTTCAAAGTTGTGTTTATCGTGGAGTGGGTTTCATATGGTTTTCCGATGTTTTTATAGGGGTCCTTTCATAGAATGGGTTTCACAGTTTTGTTTTGGGGGAGGTGCCCTCTGTGGTAGGGTCTTTTTCGAAACATCCCAACTCGTATTCACGCTCGAGGTCGAAGGAAAACCACAGTAAAACCTTCGACGGTTAGGCGGACGGCCACCACCCCCGCCGAAATAAAAAAAAGGGACTTTTGTGTGTGGGGTGCCCTCTGTGGCAGGGTCTTTTGCGGGGGTGGACCTAACCCGTATTCACGCTCGAGGTCGAAGGAAAACCACAGTAAAACCTTCGACAGTTAGGACCCGATCCCTGAAAAAGAAGACTTTATTCTTTCTCTCACCCTGAAAAAGAAAAACTTTCTCTTTATTCTTTCTCTCTCTCCCTGAAACCCATTTTATACTTTTCTCACCCTGAAAAAGAAAACATCGCCCTGAAAAAGAAAAACTTTCTCTTTATTCTTTTTCTCTCTCTCCCTGAAACCCATTTTATACTTTTCTCTCCCTGAAAAAGAAAACATCGCCCTGAAAAAGAAAAACTTTCTCTTTATTCTTTTTCTCTCTCTCCCTGAAACCCATTTTATACTTTTCTCTCCCTGAAAAAGAAAACATCGCCCTGAAAAAGAAAAACTTTCTCTTTATTCTTTCTCTCTCTCTCCTTGAAACCCATTTTATACTTTTCTCTCTCTGAAACATCGCCCTGAACTTTTATTTTTTTCTCTCTCCATCGCCCTGAAAAAGAACTCACTGTATTCTTTTCTCTCGCCCTGAAACAAAAAACAGAGTCAAAGAAAACACACACACCAGAGAAAAAAAAACATTTTTTTATTTCACCACCTACCTTTCAGAAGGGGGGGGGTGGTCTCGAGCGAATCCAGCCCGGATTCGAGCGGCCCCAAGTTTTTCTGACCCCCCCCCTCCCCGGCGCCAGGGAGCGGGGGGGGGGATTCGGTGGCCCTCGGCACTCGAAGCGACTCGAGCTCGGGACCCTCCCCCTTGGATGCAAGACTTTCCGTCACCTACCTTTTTTTCAGATGCCACACACGGAGAGGGGGAGTATGTCCGGTGGTCCTCGGCACTCGAGCGAATCTAGCCCCGGATTCGAGCAGCCCCGCCCCTGAGGGGGGAATTCGGTGGCCCTCGTCACTCGAAGCGACTCGAGCTCGGATTCAAGCGACCCCGCTCGGACCCCGCTCGTGGTGGGAGGAGAGCGAGATGGGTTTTTTTTGGGGCGAGAGGAGGGCGGGTGGCCCTCGGCACTCGGAGCGAATCAAGCCCGGAAGACCTTCCCCACCCCGGACAACCGGTACAAATGAAAATGCAATATATAGATCTCTTTACTATATATGCAGGTGTCGGGGAGGGGGGTGGGCCCTCCGAGCGACTCCAGCTCGGATTCGAGCGGCCCCCTGTCTCTAATGAAACTCTCGATCCCTCCAATGCCCCCCGGGGCTCCCTTCCATCTTCTTTTTCCCCTCTCTCTCTCTATCCAGCGACCGTGGCCCGTCCTTTCCTCCTGCGAACCGCCGAAAGGGGTCAAGCGACTCTTTACACCACGGAGGTTCTCCCACTCCATACAAGGCCCAGGGCCCCACTAGGGGGGGGTGAGCACCTTTGGACCACTTGCCGCAGATTTGTTAAACCTCACCCTTCCCCAGCCGTGGCACCTCCCGCCCATTCACGCTCCTGGACCGCAGTGCAACAAAAGCATGCATGAGCGGGAAGCCTCTTCCACCGAAAAGGCGCGTCTCCACGCCTGTCACCCCCCATAGAAGGGGGGGAGTCGTTGCTCTCTGACAGGGCCCCAGACACCACACACACAAGCAATGTCCATGCAAGGCACCGAGCATCTATCAAAGTCTCCGTATCATCGGGTACCGTTTAGGCGCTATGCCTAGTCTGGAACTAGAAGAAGGGTTGAATCCTTTTCCGCTCCAGTGTCCCGGGTAACCCGGATAAGGGGTTCCTTGCCAGAGACCTCTAAAGACCCCGTCGAGAGAACAAAACTCGTTCGGTAGCCTCAGGGAAGTCCGCAGTCGAGAACGGGCCCAACAGTCACCGGGGAGGGGGGCGAGAGAGGGTACACGAGAAAAACAGAATCGAGCCGCCCCAAGAGGAGGGGGGGAGTGGCCCTCGGCACTCGGACGAATCCAGCCCGGATTCGAGCGGCTCCCCCGCAGTTTATGACCCCGGCAACTGGAAATAAAGGGAGGGCATTTATAAAAAAATGCGATATATAGATAGCTTCACTATATATGCATGAGGTGGGGGATGTTGCCATACACGGGGAGGGGGGGGTAGCCCTCGGCACTCGAAGCGACTCTAGCCCGGATTCAAGCGGCCCTCCCGAGTCTCGGACTCTTGTGGTCTGGGAGCACTGGAGGTGGAACACCTAAAAGGCACACGGCAATGGCACACATCGACTGGAGGTGGAACACACAAAGGAACTCTTCTCAAATCTTTGTTTTCATACGAAGGAATCTGGAGCGCTGCAATGAGAATGGAAAACGACATTTTAAAAACAAAAAACAATTTTTAATAACATTTTCAAAAAAGTTGCATGAAATTTCAAAGACTCGAGATAATATAAGCTGAAAAGGCTTTGGATTGGAACAATCAACATTTCTTGTCCCGATCCATGAGTGTCACATTTAAAGAATAGAGAGAAAATACATTTCAGCCAAAATATTATATTAGATACTTAAAATTAAAAAATTCCTTCAAGACACGACAAAGTTCCTGTAGAAATTAAAACATAGAGATACCAGTTTTTGATATACTATTATAAAGTTATAGTGTCTGGGAGTATTTTTAATGTGTATTACTCATTAATATATTATTTAATTCATTACTCATTTGCGGGTATGGAGTATTTTTAATGTGTATTACTAATTAATATATTATTTAATTCATTACTCGTTTGCGTATTGTTTAATGAAATCAAGAAAATTTTCGCAATGATTGCTTAAATTATAACTGTATTAAATTTCAAAACAATTGAATTTAAAACATTTCAAAAACCTTAATCCATTAAAAATAGTTTTTATGAAGGGGTCTCTCACTGAATATCAATCAAAACATCCAAAGTGTGAATGAGTGTATTTTTAATGCCTGTCTAAGTATAAACATGAACATTTGATAAAACAGATTTTGCCTTTTAATATACTACTATTAGAAACTGAACAGATCTTCAAAGAATTTCTTTATTGTGGGAAAAAAAAAATCAACTTTTTTTCTTTTTTATTGAATAACAATAATCATAACAAAAAATCTTACCCAGAGTTGTCAAGTCTCCGGCACACCACTATTATTTTAGAGAAAATGTTGTTCCTTTAAATCGCCCAATTGTTCTAATTAAATAAAACAACATTTTCTGTCTTAAAATACTTGTATCTAAAAGGCCGGAGACTTGGCAGCTCTGCTTACCATAGCAAATAATTAAAAGTAGGTCATTTTAAACGAGCCATCTATTTAAAATTTTATAGAAATCCATACATATGTTCTCAAAATATCATGCGCGCGCAATGACTTACAGAGTAATAAAAAGAGTTCTTTTAAATTCAATAATCCATCAATTCTGAAAAGGTCTGCTCAACAAGCGCAAAAACGTTTTGACACATTCATTTTTTTTAACGGAAAGTCATAAAAGTGGAAGGCGATTTGGAATCGAACTGTGTTTTTCATTATTTCTTTTTTGATAAAGCACCTATTGAGCTTATAAGCGCTTTTGATCGCGTGACATTCATTTTTTAACGGAAAGTCATAAAAGTGGAAGGCGATTTGGAATCGAACTGTGTTTTTCATTATTTCTTTTTTGATAAAGCACCTATTGAGCTTATAAGCGCTTTTGATCGCGTGACATTCATTTTTTAGGTGCGTTCGTAATTATATAAATACGTAGCACCTATAGTCGTCGTTCAGTCCGTCCGTCCGTCCGTCCGTCTGTCCGCATGTAACAGAGCAAAAACTACCCAACCGAATGGTCTGAAATTTCAAATATATGATTGTTGCAAAATTTTGTCGAGCCATTTCAAATTTTATGAAAATCGGATGTATAGTTTAATTACAGGGACAGTCAAAAGTTTTTCTTTACATTACGGCCAATGGGAAAAATTATTGCAAGTGCATTTTAATGATATTAGAGCCTTCCGAATGATCTGAAATTTTAAAGATATAATTGTTGCAAAATTTTGTCGAGCCATTTCAAATTTTAGGAAAATCGGATGTATAGTTTAATTACAGGGACAGTCAAAAGTTTTTCTTTACATTACGGCCAATGGGAAAAATTATTGCAAGTGCATTTTAATGATATTAGAGCCGTCCGAATGATCTGAAATTTTAAAGATATAATTGTTGCAAAATTTTGTCGAGCCATTTCAAATTTTAGGAAAATCGGATGTATAGTTTAATTACAGGGACAGTCAAAAGTTTTTCTTTACATTACGGCCAATGGGAAAAATTATTGCAAGTGCATTTTAATGATATTAGAGCCTTCCGAATGATCTGAAATTTTAAAGATATAATTGTTGCAAAATTTTGTCGAGCCATTTCAAATTTTAGGAAAATCGGATGTATAGTTTAATTACAGGGACAGTCAAAAGTTTTTCTTTACATTACGGCCAATGGGAAAAATTATTGCAAGTGCATTTTAATGATATTACAGCCTTCCGAATGGTCTGAAATTTTAAAGATATAGTTGTTGCAAAATTTTGTTGAGCTATTTCAAATTTTAGGAAAATCGGATGTATAGTTTAATTACAGGGACAGTCAAAAGTGTTCCGTTACATTACGGGAATGGGAAAAAATTATTGGAAGTGCATTTTAATGATGTATCAGACTATGCACTTTATGAAGTGCAAAAAATTATACATTCAGTACAATATGGGGTGCAAAAAATAATTATAAAACTAGTTATAGTACGAACGCACCTCATTTGCCACGTTTGACGAGCAATTTCCAACTTGTTAACGGAAAGTCATAAAAGTGGAAGGCGATTTGGAATCGAACTGTGTTTTCCATTATTTTTGATAAATGACCTATTGAGCTTATAAGCGCTTTTGATCACGTGACATTCATTTTTTTAACGGAAAACCATAAAATTGGAAGGTGGAATCGAACTGTGTTTTCCATTATTTTTGATAAATGACCTATTGAGCTTATGAGCGCTTTTGATCACGTGACATTCAGTTTTTTAACGGAAAGTCATAAAATTGGAAGCTGGAATCGAACTGTGTGTTCCATTATTTCTTTTTTTTGATAAATTACCTATTGAGCTTATGAGCGCTTTTGATCACGTGACATTCAGTTTTTTAATGGAAAGTCATAAAATTGGAAGGTGGAATCGAACTGTGTGTTCCATTATTTCTTTTTTTTGATAAATTACCTATTGAGCTTATAAGCGCTTTTGATCACGTGACATTCAGTTTTTTAACGGAAAGTCATAAAATTGGAAGGTGGAATCGAACTGTGTGTTCCATTATTTCTTTTTTGATAAATTACCTATTGAGCTTATGAGCGCTTTTGATCACGTGACATTCAGTTTTTTAACGGAAAGTCATAAAATTGGAAGGTGGAATCGAACTGTGTGTTCCATTATTTCTTTTTTTTGATAAAGCACCTATTGAGCTTATGAGCGCTTTTGATCACGTGACATTCAGTTTTTTAACGGAAAGTCATAAAATTGGAAGGTGGAATCGAACTGTGTTTTCCATTATTTCTTTTTTTTGATAAAGCACCTATTGAGCTTATAAGCGCTTTTGATCACGTGTCATTCAGTTTTTTAACGGAAAGTCATAAAATTGGAAGGTGGAATCGAACTGTGTTTTCCATTATTTCTTTTTTTTGATAAAGCACCTATTGAGCTTATAAGCGCTTTTGATCGCGTGACATTCAGTTTTTTAACGGAAAGTCATAAAATTGGAAAGTGGAAGCGATTTGGAATCGAACTGTGTTTTCCATTATTTTTGATAAATTACCTATTGAGCTAAAGCGCTTTTGTTCACGTGACAAAGACGTTTTCCACCCTTTCTTGCGTGTGATTATTTTTCTTTCGCGCCGGAGTTTGGTTCAAAACACTCACTTTGATACTATTTTCTGACAGATCTGTTGCGTTTGCAAAACAAGCGGGTAAGTGGGATCACAGATTGCACAGAGGGTTCCGTTTAATATTTCTTTTAAAACACTTTAATCCTTTTGCGAAATCTGCTTTAAAGCTTAAAATACACACAAATTGGAGCCCAGAGGGTTAAATATAAGACTTTCTCAAAATTGTATGATTTGTCGTTTGATGTGAGGTTTTCAGCTATAAGTAACCAAAATTTCAAGTCTTCAACTTAATTAGGGGCTCAGTTAGAAAAAAAAGCTTAAAATACACAAGTTGGAGCCCGAAGGGTTAAATAGAAGACTTTCTCAAAATTGACTAATTTGTCGTTTGATGTGAGGTATTCAGCTATAAGTATGCAAAATTTCAAGTCTTCAACGTAATTAGGGGCTCAGTTAAAAGCTTAAAATACACACAAGTTGGAGCCCAAAGGGTTAAATATAAGACTTTTTCAAAATTGACTAATTTGTCGTTTGATGTGAGGTGTTCAGCTATAAGTAACCAAAATTTCAAGTCTTCAACGTAATTAGGGGCTCAGTTAGAAAAATAAAGCTTAAAATACACAAGTTGGAGCTCGAAGGGTTAAATAGAAGACTTTTTCAAAATTGACTAATTTGTCGTCTGATGTGAGGTGTTCAGCTATGAGTATGCAAAGTTTCAAGCCTTCAACGTAATTAGGGGCTCAGTTAGAAAAATAAAGCTTAAAATACACACAAGTTGGGGCCCGAAGGGTTAAATAGAAGACTTTTTCAAAATTGACTAATTTGTCGTTTGATGTGAGGTGTTCAGCTATAAGTATGCAAAATTTCAAGTCTTCAACGTAATTAGGGGCTCAGTTAGAAAAAAAAAAGCTTAAAATACACAAGTTGGAGCCCGAAGGGTTAAATAGAAGACTTTTTCAAAATTGACTAATTTGTCGTTTGATGTGAGGTGTTCAGCTATAAGTATGCAAAGTTTCAAGTCTTCAACGTAATTAGGGGCTCAGTTAGAAAAATAAAGCTTAAAATACACAAGTTGGAGCTCGAAGGGTTAAATATAAGACTTTTTCAAAATTGACTAATTTGTCGTTTAATGTGAGGTGTTCAGCTATAAGTATGCAAAGTTTCAAGTCTTCAACGTAATTAGGGGCTCAGTTAGAAAAAAAACTTAAAATACACAAGTTGGAACCGAGAGGGTTAAATATAAGATTTTTGTCAAAGTACATTATAATATTTATATTTATATGAATATATAATATATAACGATTTGTCGTTTGATGTGTGGTGTTCAGCTATAAGTATGCAAAAATTTCAAGTCTTCAACGTAATTAGGTCATCAGAAAAAAAAAGCTTAAAATAGTTGT
This sequence comes from Maratus speciosus, assembly GCA_963932465.1. NCBI lineage: Eukaryota > Metazoa > Arthropoda > Arachnida > Araneae > Salticidae > Maratus > Maratus speciosus. Next base: position 5,074,239 of record OZ010800.1, read on the forward strand.
TATATGCAATTTTTAATACATGAACGTCATATTTTGCCTTTCTCAGCTGCTCTGCTCAACAAGCGCAAAACGTTGGGAAGCTTGACTATGGAAGCGATCGATCTGCGTTTTTCCATTTTGTTTTTCAATAAAATAAATTACCTATTGAGTTATAAGCGATTTTGATCACGTGACAAAGACGTTTTTCACCCTTCCTTGTATGGTATTCTTCTTTCGTGTGGGTTCAAAACTCCCACTTTGACACTATCTATTGCGTTTGCAAAAAGCGGAAAACACAGTTCAATTACATAGTTTCTGAACAACAACACCTGCTAGTTTCAGGCATCTCCGAACAAAACTAAATTAAAACTTATGCCATAAAGTTGCCCTTTTGGATTTGAGAACAGCTTTAAATAAATGTTTTCGTTTTACCTTTTTATTTTGTTAGGATATATTTAACTAAAATGATTTTTTAATTTAGTATTAATAGTTGTATATGCAATTCTTAATACATGAACGTCATATTTTGCCTTTTTATGTAGTGAATTTTTTTTTCCTTTTTATTGGAAAAGCAATATACCCAAAGTTCGAAAAAATCTGAAGTTCGGATTTAGTAAAGTGTTGAGGATTCCGGAAAAGTGAGATCCGGCAATCAAATCATATCGATTTTTTTTTCAAAACATGTATATTTATACAATTCTTAATTATTTAAAAATATATAAACTTTGCGAACGATTTTCACTAAATTTAAACATTGTGGGTGGTGATCATACAAAAATAAATAATAACAATGTTTACCGGTTTCACTATTTTACAGAATCTTTTTCCTTCAATAATATATTTTACATTCATCACAGAATAGCTTTTACAGAAAACTTTCTGGTTAGAAATTACAAAGTATTTTGTTAAAAAAAAAGTTGAAAAGTGTTTATGCATTCGGTTTGTCTGGCCGTCTGCTCACGCTCTAACTCCCTTAAATATGTTTGGATTTTTCTGAAACTGATAGGGGTTATTTGGGATCACCAAAGCATGTTTGGTATTGTACATGCAGTAGGTAGGATTCACCGTTCATTTACAGGGGGCGCTCAAAAGTATTCCGTTACATTAGGGTATATGGGGGTGCCGTAAATATACTCGGATTTTTCTGAAACTGAAGGGTCACCAAAGCATGTTTGGTATTGTACATGCAGTAGGTAGGATTCACCGTTCCTTTACAGGAGGCGCTCAAAAGTATTCCGTTACATTAGGGTATATGGGGGTGCCGTCTCGGATTTTTCTGAAACTGATAGGGGTTATTTAGGGTCACCAAAACATGTTTGGTATTGTACATGCAGTAGGTAGGATTCACCGTTCATTTACAGGAGGCGCTCAAAAGTATTCCGTTACATTAGGGTATATGGGGGTGCCGTCTCGGATTTTTCTGAAACTGATAGGGGTTATTTGGGATCACCAAAGCATGTTTGGTATTGTACATGCAGTAGGTAGGATTCACCGTTCATTTACAGGGGGCGCTCAAAAGTATTTCATTAAATCACTGTATATAATAAATTAATAAAATTGATAAAATATAATAATTAATAAAATTAATAATATAAATCACTGTATTTCACTACAATCACATTAGAACAGGACATTCATAGCATTTTTTATTCATTTACAGGGACACGTATAAGAAATCGGTTACAGTACAGTACCGTCTTTAAGTAATAAATGTTGGAGCGCACGGTTTAAAATTCGGTGTGCGTTTTTAAATTTAATTAATTTTTTGCATCTTACCCGTTATATATAAATTCCGTACCTCAAATACAGGGCTGTATAAAAGTATCCATGTACCGTTCTCCTTATGAGAGGAAATTGCTGAGGGTACATTTTTAACTAAAGTATATGTAGCTAGCTCTTAAGTGAACTAAATTTTGGCTTGCATGTAGCTAATAGATTCAAATTTATAAATCCTATACAGGGCTGCAATTCGCATAATTTTCCGATTGAGGATGGGAACAGCTGAAATTGGGCTCTGAAATGTATTATGCGTTTCCATAGGGTTGAATTAGATGTAATATTTTAATTTTTTAAACGGTGTAGTTTTGTTACATTATTCTAAATCTGTTGGAAAGTGTTTCATAATCTATGCTTCACGCATGATTTTTTTATTACTTGTTTATATATAATTTACTTCAGTTGACATATAAAAATAGTTAAATGTTATTCAAAACAATTTTAAAAACTATCGTCCACTTAATCAAAAATAGTTTAGAAAATGTTTAAAAAAAAATAAGAATTACCTTTCATTGCAACATTCGTAGCACATCTGTTGTCGGGAATAGAACAGCACACACTTCCACAGGCACGGTTTTTCTTTGCGCGGGGCAGGCGCCCCACTTTCCCTTGCATGAGATCGAGAGAACAGCACACACTTCCACAGGCACGGTTTTTCTTTGCGCGGGGCAGGCGCCCCACTTTCCCTTGCATGAGATCGAGAGAACAGCACACACTTCCACAGGCACGGTTTTTCTTTGCGCGGGGCAGGTGCCCCCACTTTCACTGCAGTAGTTATTTAGACTGTCGATGGAGAGACTAACTTGAACCATTCACAAGTACGAGTGACACGGAAGACGGAAAAAGTTCCATTTATATAGCTTGCGTCCGTGAATTGTCTGCATAGCTTAAAAAAAAAAAAAAAAAAAAAAAAAAAAAAAAAAAATTTTTTTTTTTTTTTTTTTTTTTTTTTTTTTTTTTTTTTTTTTTTAGCTATGCAGACAATTCACTGACAATTCACTGACAATTCACTAACAATTCACTGAAAAAAAAAAAAAAAATTATTAAAAAATTATTAAAAAATTATTTTTTTTTTTTTTTTTTTTTTTTTTTTTTTTTTTTAAGGGTCCACTGGTCATGGATCATTTCTTTTCATTTCAGTATCAAACCATCAACAACTTAAAACATTTTAACTCCCATATGTGCTTTGCATATGTTAATAATATGTAATTAATAGTCTTAAGGAATATAGTAAATATTGAAATATTATTTCAAGACTTTGAATGAAATATATGAATCTTTTTCTATCTAAAATTTAAAATATGTAATATTGAACTACGTAATATACAATGGCAAATTCAAGGGAGGCTCGGAGTTCATAAATCCCCTCTGAACATCAACAAAAATATTCTAAACGTCATTTTAAAAATGAAATATACAGTAACCCTCAGTTATCAGCTGTTATTATTATAAAAATAAATCCACAAAGTGATAACACAACATGGCGGTGGGGCTGAAAACATCATTTTTAAAATGAAGCACGACATGACTTTAAATTATTGTAAAGTCGAAATCTTTGATTGTTTCAGGTAGAGGAATGTTTAAAGTGGGGGAGGGGGAGTCTGGACCCCCCACCCCCTTTCGTTAGGGTACTTTAAAAAAATTTTCAAAGTGAGAGCAAAATCACAACATGCTTCGGGCCGAGAGCAACTACACTGTAATACGGATGCCCATAACTTAAGATATAAGATTAATCCAGATATAAGATTGGCCACAAAAGTTCAGAAACACTTTTTTTTTAGAATTCACAATCCATGCATTTATGCACAAGAAAATTATTATAAGATAAATAGGGGACGAGTGTGCCCCCCCCCCCGGCATTTCCATTATTTCATTTTTTTCTCTCTCTCTCTCTAATGGACTGGTGGCTTCTATTATTATAAAACAGCCATTATAAATGAGGTGTTAGGTGAAGATGAAAGAGCAGCCGTAAAAAGTTAGAACTTTGATTTTCTAGTCGGCCCCACCTGTGGCCGAGAGGTTCTGCTCTCGAATCTGGTAGACGGGAGGTGCTGGGTTCGAACCCAATCGCGCCCGTCGGCCTAATCGTTCGGAGTTTTCTTCGAGCCATGGATTTCCATGCGTCAATACGGATTAGGTTCCCCTAGAAAGCCCCCTCCCCTCCTTCACGAAGAGCACGACCGTGCCTATAACCCTAGAGTAGATAATCGGCCGTCAAAAATCGACCCGATTTTCTAGTCCAAAAAAAGGGGGGATTTTTCTTTTGCGGCTGCTCTTTCATCTTCACCGAACACTTGATTTATAATGGCTGTTTCATAATAATAGAAACCACCAGTCCATCAGAAAAAAAAAAACTCGGTTAAAGCGGGACTCTACTAATACTACTAGTTTCATAGGAAATCTGACAAGTCGCAGGCGATTTTTCCCACTTGCAATTTTTACGTGTAATAACACTATTAATCTTTAATTCATGGAGTACTTAATGTATGACCAGCTCCGTAGAAGTTTAAAAATTTACAGTACCAAAAATTGTAAAACTGAAATTTCTTTTAAAATTTGATCATGATGGATTCAAGAATGTTATCGTTTAATCCATGGCGTACGTAATGCAGGATCAACTCCGTGCGATTTTTTATGTCTTAAATTTTAGTCTTTGAAAAAATAATTTTCCAAATGGTCGGTGTACTTTGTTAAATTATTATTATTATTATTATTATTATTATTATTATTATAAAATGTATTAAAATATTCATACTAAGTTATACTAATTCACTATATAATATGCTATCCCCACGATAGGTATTGATTACATTTTTCAATAAATATTTAGAAAGTATTCTGGAAAAATAATTTTCATTGTATATTAAGAAAAAACGGAACACTTTATTTAATTCTCTTTTTACTTATTGTAACAACTCGTCAGTCAGTTTTGACCTTGTGAAAAACTGACTGACACGATTTACACCAAAATACAAATAACACTAATTCATATCAAAGTATACTGGAATCTCGGGTTTGTTTCAAAATCCAAGGATTAGTCCTTGAGATAGAGCTATTGCGGAAATAGTAAGAAATGCAAGCCCTTTCACGGATTCAGATCATTGCACAAATTTTCATCGAAGCGTGAAAAACCACATTCCCTTTTCACAGTTTTGAAGGACACAGGTTTCTCTCTCTGAAGTACAATTTAAAGAATGGAATGCACAAATTTTTTTTTTTTTTTTTTTTTTTTTTTTTTTCCTTCAACATAGTTAAATTTATATATATAAATATTATATACAAGAGTATTTCACACAGTATGAGATGAAATTTATCAGAGCCACTGAAAAAAATGTAGTTTTTTCAGTTTCCTAATGCACTTGTATTTCAGGGTTAAATATAAGTTTTATACTCAGTCAATTTTTAAGTCAGTAATTTAAGTCAACTTTTATACCGTCGTATTGGAAAAAAAAAAAGTTCTTTTAAATACATTTTGCTTGAAAACTGTATCTCCATTTATTTTTGAAATATTAATTTCTTTGTAGTTTTTGAAGCCATATTGTATACGATAATCGTAAATATGGAATTCTTAAGCGGATGGGAATGACATCATTTTAGATAAAATAAAACGTGTGCTTTAAGTCTTAAAATTGAAATATGTTTTGTACTGCAGTAGAGTCCCGCTTTAACCGAGTTATTTTTTTTCTGATGGACTGGTGGTTTCTATTATTATGAAACAGCCATTATAAATCAAGTGTTCGGTGAAGATGAAAGAGCAGCCGCAAAAGAAAAATAGCCCTTCCCCCCCTTTTTTGGACTAGAAAATCGGGTCGATTTTTGACGGCCGATTATCTACTCTAGGGTTATAGGCACGGTCGTGCTCTTCGTGAAGGAGGGGAGGGGGCTTTCTAGGGGAACCTAATCCGTATTGACGCATGGAAATCCATGGCTCGAAGAAAACTCCGAACGATTAGGCCGACGGGCGCGATTGGGTTCGAACCCAGCACCTCCCGTCTACCAGATTCGAGAGCAGAACCTCTCGGCCACAGGTGGGGCCGACTAGAAAATCAAAGTTCTAACTTTTTACGGCTGCTCTTTCATCTTCACCTAACACCTCATTTATAATGGCTGTTTTATAATAATAGAAGCCACCAGTCCATTAGAGAGAGAGAGAGAAAAATGAAATAATGGAAATGCCGGCGGGGGGGGGGGCACACTCGTCCCCTATTTATCTTATAATAATTTTCTTGTGCATAAATGCATGGATTGTGAATTCTAAAAAAAAAGTGTTTCTGAACTTTTGTGGCCAGTCTTATATCTGGATTAATCTTATATCTTAAGTTATGGGCATCCGTATTACAGTGTAGTTGCTCTCGGCCCGAAGCATGTTGTGATTATGAAACAGCCATTATAAATCAAGTGTTCGGTGAAGATGAAAGAGCAGCCGCAAAAGAAAAATAGCCCTTCCCCCCCTTTTTTGGACTAGAAAATCGGGTCGATTTTTGACGGCCGATTATCTACTCTAGGGTTATAGGCACGGTCGTGCTCTTCGTGAAGGAGGGGAGGGGGCTTTCTAGGGGAACCTAATCCGTATTGACGCATGGAAATCCATGGCTCGAAGAAAACTCCGAACGATTAGGCCGACGGGCGCGATTGGGTTCGAACCCAGCACCTCCCGTCTACCAGATTCGAGAGCAGAACCTCTCGGCCACAGGTGGGGCCGACTAGAAAATCAAAGTTCTAACTTTTTACGGCTGCTCTTTCATCTTCACCTAACACCTCATTTATAATGGCTGTTTTATAATAATAGAAGCCACCAGTCCATTAGAGAGAGAGAGAGAAAAATGAAATAATGGAAATGCCGGCGGGGGGGGGGGGGGGCACACTCGTCCCCTATTTATCTTATAATAATTTTCTTGTGCATAAATGCATGGATTGTGAATTCTAAAAAAAAAGTGTTTCTGAACTTTTGTGGCCAGTCTTATATCTGGATTAATCTTATATCTTAAGTTATGGGCATCCGTATTACAGTGTAGTTGCTCTCGGCCCGAAGCATGTTGTGATTATGAAACAGCCATTATAAATCAAGTGTTCGGTGAAGATGAAAGAGCAGCCGCAAAAGAAAAATAGCCCTTCCCCCCCTTTTTTGGACTAGAAAATCGGGTCGATTTTTGACGGCCGATTATCTACTCTAGGGTTATAGGCACGGTCGTGCTCTTCGTGAAGGAGGGGAGGGGGCTTTCTAGGGGAACCTAATCCGTATTGACGCATGGAAATCCATGGCTCGAAGAAAACTCCGAACGATTAGGCCGACGGGCGCGATTGGGTTCGAACCCAGCACCTCCCGTCTACCAGATTCGAGAGCAGAACCTCTCGGCCACAGGTGGGGCCGACTAGAAAATCAAAGTTCTAACTTTTTACGGCTGCTCTTTCATCTTCACCTAACACCTCATTTATAATGGCTGTTTTATAATAATAGAAGCCACCAGTCCATTAGAGAGAGAGAGAGAAAAATGAAATAATGGAAATGCCGGCGGGGGGGGGGGGGGCACACTCGTCCCCTATTTATCTTATAATAATTTTCTTGTGCATAAATGCATGGATTGTGAATTCTAAAAAAAAAGTGTTTCTGAACTTTTGTGGCCAGTCTTATATCTGGATTAATCTTATATCTTAAGTTATGGGCATCCGTATTACAGTGTAGTTGCTCTCGGCCCGAAGCATGTTGTGATTTTGCTCTCACTTTGAAAATTTTTTTAAAGTACCCTAACGAAAGGGGGCGGGGGGTCCAGACTCCCCCTACCCCACTTTAAACATTCCTCTACCTGAAACAATCAAAGATTTCGACTTTACAATAATTTAAAGTCATGTCGTGCTTCATTTTAAAAATGATGTTTTCAGCCCCACCGCCATGTTGTGTTATCACTTTGTGGATTTTTTTTTATAATAATAACAGCTGATAACTGAGGGTTACTGTATATTTCATTTTTAAAATGACGTTTAGAATATTTTTGTTGATGTTCAGAGGGGATTTATGAACTCCGAGCCTCCCTTGAATTTGCCATTGTATATTACGTAGTTCAATATTACATATTTTAAATTTTAGATAGAAAAAGATTCATATATTTCATTCAAAGTCTTGAAATAATATTTCAATATTTACTATATTCCTTAAGACTATTAATTACATATTATTAACATATGCAAAGCACATATGGGAGTTAAAATTTTTTAAGTTGTTGATGGTTTGATACTGAAATGAAAAGAAATGATCCATGACCAGTGGACCCTTAAAAAAAAAAAAAAAAAAAAAAAAAAAAAAAAAAATAATAATTTTTTAATAATTTTTTAATAATTTTTTTTTTTTTTTTTTTTTTTTTTTTTTTTTCAGTGAATTGTTAGTGAATTGTCAGTGAATTGTCTGCATAGCTAAAAAAAAAAAAAAAAAAAAAAAAAAAAAAAAAAAAATTATTATTATTTTTTTTTTTTTTTTTTTTTTTTTTTTTTTTTTTTTTAAGCTATGCAGACAATTCACGGACGCAAGCTATATAAATGGAACTTTTTCCGTCTTCCGTGTCACTCGTACTTGTGAATGGTTCAAGTTAGTCTCTCCATCGACAGTCTAAATAACTACTGCAGTGAAAGTGGGGGCACCTGCCCCGCGAAAAGAAAAACCGTGCCTGTGGAAGTGTGTGCTGTTCTCTCGATCTCATGCAAGGGAAAGTGGGGCGCCTGCCCCGCGCAAAGAAAAACCGTGCCTGTGGAAGTGTGTGCTGTTCTCTCGATCTCATGCAAGGGAAAGTGGGGCGCCTGCCCCGCGCAAAGAAAAACCGTGCCTGTGGAAGTGTGTGCTGTTCTCTCGATCTCATGCAAGGGAAAGTGGGGCGCCTGCCCCGCGCAAAGAAAAACCGTGCCTGTGGAAGTGTGTGCTGTTCTCTCGATCTCATGCAAGGGAAAGTGGGGCGCCTGCCCCGCGCAAAGAAAAACCGTGCCTGTGGAAGTGTGTGCTGTTCTCTCGATCTCATGCAAGGCAAAGTGGGGGCACCTGCCCCTCGCAAAAAAAATCCGTGCCTGTGGAAGTGTGTGCTGTTCTATTCCCGACAACAGATGTGCTACGAATGTTGCAATGAAAGGTAATTCTTATTTTTTTTTAAACATTTTCTAAACTATTTTTGATTAAGTGGACGATAGTTTTTAAAATTGTTTTGAATAACATTTAACTATTTTTATATGTCAACTGAAGTAAATTATATATAAACAAGTAATAAAAAAATCATGCGTGAAGCATAGATTATGAAACACTTTCCAACAGATTTAGAATAATGTAACAAAACTACACCGTTTAAAAAATTAAAATATTACATCTAATTCAACCCTATGGAAACGCATAATACATTTCAGAGCCCAATTTCAGCTGTTCCCATCCTCAATCGGAAAATTATGCGAATTGCAGCCCTGTATAGGATTTATAAATTTGAATCTATTAGCTACATGCAAGCCAAAATTTAGTTCACTTAAGAGCTACATATACTTTAGTTAAAAATGTACCCTCAGCAATTTCCTCTCATAAGGAGAACGGTACATGGATACTTTTATACAGCCCTGTATTTGAGGTACGGAATTTATATATAACGGGTAAGATGCAAAACATTAATTAAATTTAAAAACGCACACCGAATTTTAAACCGTGCGCTCCAACATTTATTACTTAAAGACGGTACTGTACTGTAACCGATTTCTTATACGTGTCCCTGTAAATGAATAAAAAATGCTATGAATGTCCTGTTCTAATGTGATTGTAGTGAAATACAGTGATTTATATTATTAATTTTATTAATTATTATATTTTATCAATTTTATTAATTTATTATATACAGTGATTTAATGAAATACTTTTGAGCGCCCCCTGTAAATGAACGGTGAATCCTACCTACTGCATGTACAATACCAAACATGCTTTGGTGATCCCAAATAACCCCTATCAGTTTCAGAAAAATCCGAGACGGCACCCCCATATACCCTAATGTAACGGAATACTTTTGAGCGCCTCCTGTAAATGAACGGTGAATCCTACCTACTGCATGTACAATACCAAACATGTTTTGGTGACCCTAAATAACCCCTATCAGTTTCAGAAAAATCCGAGACGGCACCCCCATATACCCTAATGTAACGGAATACTTTTGAGCGCCTCCTGTAAAGGAACGGTGAATCCTACCTACTGCATGTACAATACCAAACATGCTTTGGTGACCCTAAATAACCCCTATCAGTTTCAGAAAAATCCGAGTATATTTACGGCACCCCCATATACCCTAATGTAACGGAATACTTTTGAGCGCCCCCTGTAAATGAACGGTGAATCCTACCTACTGCATGTACAATACCAAACATGCTTTGGTGATCCCAAATAACCCCTATCAGTTTCAGAAAAATCCAAACATATTTAAGGGAGTTAGAGCGTGAGCAGACGGCCAGACAAACCGAATGCATAAACACTTTTCAACTTTTTTTTTAACAAAATACTTTGTAATTTCTAACCAGAAAGTTTTCTGTAAAAGCTATTCTGTGATGAATGTAAAATATATTATTGAAGGAAAAAGATTCTGTAAAATAGTGAAACCGGTAAACATTGTTATTATTTATTTTTGTATGATCACCACCCACAATGTTTAAATTTAGTGAAAATCGTTCGCAAAGTTTATATATTTTTAAATAATTAAGAATTGTATAAATATACATGTTTTGAAAAAAAATCGATATGATTTGATTGCCGGATCTCACTTTTCCGGAATCCTCAACACTTTACTAAATCCGAACTTCAGATTTTTTCCAACTTTGGGTATATTGCTTTTCCAATAAAAAGGAAAAAAAAATTCACTACATAAAAAGGCAAAATATGACGTTCATGTATTAAGAATTGCATATACAACTATTAATACTAAATTAAAAAATCATTTTAGTTAAATATATCCTAACAAAATAAAAAGGTAAAACGAAAACATTTATTTAAAGCTGTTCTCAAATCCAAAAGGGCAACTTTATGGCATAAGTTTTAATTTAGTTTTGTTCGGAGATGCATGAAACTAGCAGGTGTTGTTGTTCAGAAACTATGTAATTGAACTGTGTTTTCCGCTTTTTGCAAACGCAATAGATAGTGTCAAAGTGGGAGTTTTGAACCCACACGAAAGAAGAATACCATACAAGGAAGGGTGAAAAACGTCTTTGTCACGTGATCAAAATCGCTTATAACTCAATAGGTAATTTATTTTATTGAAAAACAAAATGGAAAAACGCAGATCGTTCGCTTCCATAGTCAAGCTTCCCAACGTTTTGCGCTTGTTGAGCAGAGCAGCTGAGAAAGGCAAAATATGACGTTCATGTATTAAAAATTGCATATAACAACTATTTTAAGCTTTTTTTTTTTCTGATGACCTAATTACGTTGAAGACTTGAAATTTTTGCATACTTATAGCTGAACACCACACATCAAACGACAAATCGTTATATATTATATATTCATATAAATATAAATATTATAATGTACTTTGACAAAAATCTTATATTTAACCTTCTCGGTTCCAACTTGTGTATTTTAAGTTTTTTTTCTAACTGAGCCCCTAATTACGTTGAAGACTTGAAACTTTGCATACTTATAGCTGAACACCTCACATTAAACGACAAATTAGTCAATTTTGAAAAAGTCTTATATTTAACCCTTCGAGCTCCAACTTGTGTATTTTAAGCTTTATTTTTCTAACTGAGCCCCTAATTACGTTGAAGACTTGAAACTTTGCATACTTATAGCTGAACACCTCACATCAAACGACAAATTAGTCAATTTTGAAAAAGTCTTCTATTTAACCCTTCGGGCTCCAACTTGTGTATTTTAAGCTTTTTTTTTTCTAACTGAGCCCCTAATTACGTTGAAGACTTGAAATTTTGCATACTTATAGCTGAACACCTCACATCAAACGACAAATTAGTCAATTTTGAAAAAGTCTTCTATTTAACCCTTCGGGCCCCAACTTGTGTGTATTTTAAGCTTTATTTTTCTAACTGAGCCCCTAATTACGTTGAAGGCTTGAAACTTTGCATACTCATAGCTGAACACCTCACATCAAACGACAAATTAGTCAATTTTGAAAAAGTCTTCTATTTAACCCTTCGAGCTCCAACTTGTGTATTTTAAGCTTTATTTTTCTAACTGAGCCCCTAATTACGTTGAAGACTTGAAATTTTGGTTACTTATAGCTGAACACCTCACATCAAACGACAAATTAGTCAATTTTGAAAAAGTCTTATATTTAACCCTTTGGGCTCCAACTTGTGTGTATTTTAAGCTTTTAACTGAGCCCCTAATTACGTTGAAGACTTGAAATTTTGCATACTTATAGCTGAATACCTCACATCAAACGACAAATTAGTCAATTTTGAGAAAGTCTTCTATTTAACCCTTCGGGCTCCAACTTGTGTATTTTAAGCTTTTTTTTCTAACTGAGCCCCTAATTAAGTTGAAGACTTGAAATTTTGGTTACTTATAGCTGAAAACCTCACATCAAACGACAAATCATACAATTTTGAGAAAGTCTTATATTTAACCCTCTGGGCTCCAATTTGTGTGTATTTTAAGCTTTAAAGCAGATTTCGCAAAAGGATTAAAGTGTTTTAAAAGAAATATTAAACGGAACCCTCTGTGCAATCTGTGATCCCACTTACCCGCTTGTTTTGCAAACGCAACAGATCTGTCAGAAAATAGTATCAAAGTGAGTGTTTTGAACCAAACTCCGGCGCGAAAGAAAAATAATCACACGCAAGAAAGGGTGGAAAACGTCTTTGTCACGTGAACAAAAGCGCTTTAGCTCAATAGGTAATTTATCAAAAATAATGGAAAACACAGTTCGATTCCAAATCGCTTCCACTTTCCAATTTTATGACTTTCCGTTAAAAAACTGAATATCACGCGATCAAAAGCGCTTATAAGCTCAATAGGTGCTTTATCAAAAAAAAGAAATAATGGAAAACACAGTTCGATTCCACCTTCCAATTTTATGACTTTCCGTTAAAAAACTGAATGTCACGTGATCAAAAGCGCTTATAAGCTCAATAGGTGCTTTATCAAAAAAAAGAAATAATGGAAAACACAGTTCGATTCCACCTTCCAATTTTATGACTTTCCGTTAAAAAACTGAATGTCACGTGATCAAAAGCGCTCATAAGCTCAATAGGTAATTTATCAAAAAAAAAAATAATGGAACACACAGTTCCATTCCACCTTCCAATTTTATGACTTTCCGTTAAAAAACTGAATGTCACGTGATCAAAAGCGCTTATAAGCTCAATAGGTAATTTATCAAAAAAAAAGAAATAATGGAACACACAGTTCGATTCCAGCTTCCAATTTTATGACTTTCCGTTAAAAAACTGAATGTCACGTGATCAAAAGCGCTTATAAGCTCAATAGGTAATTTATCAAAAAAAAGAAATAATGGAACACACAGTTCGATTCCACCTTCCAATTTTATGACTTTCCGTTAAAAAACTGAATGTCACGTGATCAAAAGCGCTCATAAGCTCAATAGGTAATTTATCGAAAAAAATTAATGGAACACACAGTTCGATTCCACCTTCCAATTTTATGGTTTTCCGTTAAAAAACTGAATGTCACGTGATCAAAAGCGCTTATAAGCTCAATAGGTAATTTATCAAAAATAATGGAAAACACAGTTCGATTCCAGCTTCCACTTTTATGACTTTCCGTTAAAAAAATGAATGTCACGTGATCAAAAGCGCTTATAAGCTCAATAGGTCATTTATCAAAAATAATGGAAAACACAGTTCGATTCCAAATCGCCTTCCACTTTTATGACTTTCCGTTAAAAACTGAATGTCACGTGATCAAAAGCGCTTATAAGCTCAATAGGTCATTTATCAAAAATAATGGAAAACACAGTTCGATTCCAGCTTCCACTTTTATGACTTTCCGTTAAAAAAATGAATGTCACGTGATCAAAAGCGCTTATAAGCTCAATAGGTCATTTATCAAAAATAATGGAAAACACAGTTCGATTCCAAATCGCCTACCACTTTTATGACTTTCCGTTAAAAAATGAATGTCACGCGATCAAAAGCGCTTATAAGCTCAATAGGTGCTTTATCAAAAAAGAAATAATGAAAAACACAGTTCGATTCCAAATCGCCTTCCACTTTTATGACTTTCCGTTAAAAAATGAATGTCACGCGATCAAAAGCGCTTATAAGCTCAATAGGTGCTTTATCAAAAAAGAAATAATGAAAAACACAGTTCGATTCCAAATCGCCTTCCACTTTTATGACTTTCCGTTAAAAAAAATGAATGTGTCAAAACGTTTTTGCGCTTGTTGAGCAGACCTTTTCAGAATTGATGGATTATTGAATTTAAAAGAACTCTTTTTATTACTCTGTAAGTCATTGCGCGCGCATGATATTTTGAGAACATATGTATGGATTTCTATAAAATTTTAAATAGATGGCTCGTTTAAAATGACCTACTTTTAATTATTTGCTATGGTAAGCAGAGCTGCCAAGTCTCCGGCCTTTTAGATACAAGTATTTTAAGACAGAAAATGTTGTTTTATTTAATTAGAACAATTGGGCGATTTAAAGGAACAACATTTTCTGTAAAATAATAGTGGTGTGCCGGAGACTTGACAACTCTGGGTAAGATTTTTTGTTATGATTATTGTTATTCAATAAAAAAGAAAAAAAGTTGATTTTTTTTTCCCACAATAAAGAAATTCTTTGAAGATCTGTTCAGTTTCTAATAGTAGTATATTAAAAGGCAAAATCTGTTTTATCAAATGTTCATGTTTATACTTAGACAGGCATTAAAAATACACTCATTCACACTTTGGATGTTTTGATTGATATTCAGTGAGAGACCCCTTCATAAAAACTATTTTTAATGGATTAAGGTTTTTGAAATGTTTTAAATTCAATTGTTTTGAAATTTAATACAGTTATAATTTAAGCAATCATTGCGAAAATTTTCTTGATTTCATTAAACAATACGCAAACGAGTAATGAATTAAATAATATATTAATTAGTAATACACATTAAAAATACTCCATACCCGCAAATGAGTAATGAATTAAATAATATATTAATGAGTAATACACATTAAAAATACTCCCAGACACTATAACTTTATAATAGTATATCAAAAACTGGTATCTCTATGTTTTAATTTCTACAGGAACTTTGTCGTGTCTTGAAGGAATTTTTTAATTTTAAGCATCTAATATAATATTTTGGCTGAAATGTATTTTCTCTCTATTCTTTAAATGTGACACTCATGGATCGGGACAAGAAATGTTGATTGTTCCAATCCAAAGCCTTTTCAGCTTATATTATCTCGAGTCTTTGAAATTTCATGCAACTTTTTTGAAAATGTTATTAAAAATTGTTTTTTGTTTTTAAAATGTCGTTTTCCATTCTCATTGCAGCGCTCCAGATTCCTTCGTATGAAAACAAAGATTTGAGAAGAGTTCCTTTGTGTGTTCCACCTCCAGTCGATGTGTGCCATTGCCGTGTACCTTTTAGGTGTTCCACCTCCAGTGCTCCCAGACCACAAGAGTCCGAGACTCGGGAGGGCCGCTTGAATCCGGGCTAGAGTCGCTTCGAGTGCCGAGGGCTACCCCCCCCTCCCCGTGTATGGCAACATCCCCCACCTCATGCATATATAGTGAAGCTATCTATATATCGCATTTTTTTATAAATGCCCTCCCTTTATTTCCAGTTGCCGGGGTCATAAACTGCGGGGGAGCCGCTCGAATCCGGGCTGGATTCGTCCGAGTGCCGAGGGCCACTCCCCCCCTCCTCTTGGGGCGGCTCGATTCTGTTTTTCTCGTGTACCCTCTCTCGCCCCCCTCCCCGGTGACTGTTGGGCCCGTTCTCGACTGCGGACTTCCCTGAGGCTACCGAACGAGTTTTGTTCTCTCGACGGGGTCTTTAGAGGTCTCTGGCAAGGAACCCCTTATCCGGGTTACCCGGGACACTGGAGCGGAAAAGGATTCAACCCTTCTTCTAGTTCCAGACTAGGCATAGCGCCTAAACGGTACCCGATGATACGGAGACTTTGATAGATGCTCGGTGCCTTGCATGGACATTGCTTGTGTGTGTGGTGTCTGGGGCCCTGTCAGAGAGCAACGACTCCCCCCCTTCTATGGGGGGTGACAGGCGTGGAGACGCGCCTTTTCGGTGGAAGAGGCTTCCCGCTCATGCATGCTTTTGTTGCACTGCGGTCCAGGAGCGTGAATGGGCGGGAGGTGCCACGGCTGGGGAAGGGTGAGGTTTAACAAATCTGCGGCAAGTGGTCCAAAGGTGCTCACCCCCCCCTAGTGGGGCCCTGGGCCTTGTATGGAGTGGGAGAACCTCCGTGGTGTAAAGAGTCGCTTGACCCCTTTCGGCGGTTCGCAGGAGGAAAGGACGGGCCACGGTCGCTGGATAGAGAGAGAGGGGAAAAAGAAGATGGAAGGGAGCCCCGGGGGGCATTGGAGGGATCGAGAGTTTCATTAGAGACAGGGGGCCGCTCGAATCCGAGCTGGAGTCGCTCGGAGGGCCCACCCCCCTCCCCGACACCTGCATATATAGTAAAGAGATCTATATATTGCATTTTCATTTGTACCGGTTGTCCGGGGTGGGGAAGGTCTTCCGGGCTTGATTCGCTCCGAGTGCCGAGGGCCACCCGCCCTCCTCTCGCCCAAAAAAAAACCCATCTCGCTCTCCTCCCACCACGAGCGGGGTCCGAGCGGGGTCGCTTGAATCCGAGCTCGAGTCGCTTCGAGTGACGAGGGCCACCGAATTCCCCCCTCAGGGGCGGGGCTGCTCGAATCCGGGGCTAGATTCGCTCGAGTGCCGAGGACCACCGGACATACTCCCCCTCTCCGTGTGTGGCATCTGAAAAAAAGGTAGGTGACGGAAAGTCTTGGATCCAAGGGGGAGGGTCCCGAGCTCGAGTCGCTTCGAGTGCCGAGGGCCACCGAATCCCCCCCCCGCTCCCTGGCGCCGGGGAGGGGGGGTCAGAAAAACTTGGGGCCGCTCGAATCCGGGCTGGATTCGCTCGAGACCACCCCCCCCCTTCTGAAAGGTAGGTGGTGAAATAAAAAAAATGTTTTTTTTTTCTGTAGTGTGTGTGTTTTCTTTGACTCTGTTTTTTGTTTCAGGGCGAGAGAAAAGAATACAGTGAG